>JAPYZI010000001.1:0-325860 GCA_030523105.1 Ophioninae sp. A BG-2022a
ATACTAGTAATAATCGCCTTTACTGTTGGTTTAACTTGAAAAGTATGTATTTCACAGTGATTCCCGCTTAGGGGGATCAACTCGTACTACTTTCCCCTAATTAATTGGTGAATCATTTATTTTAGATTATTTTCTATATGATTATAATATATTTTCTGTAAATTTCAACCTTTTTCCTTTAAGAAACTACTATTGACAAACATTGTACCTACGCTATATTTAAAACAACGTTTTGTTCGCAAGTCGCTCAATATTTTATGAAAAAAACATATTAAAGATTTTAAAAAAATTGTATTTAGCTATTTCCCCTAGAGAAATATATTTTATTAGTAAACCACGAATCTTTGCAGATTTTTTCATGAAGAACTTTAGGATTAAGGTGCCTTAAATACCATAACGGGTTGAGGGTTACGACCGTTTATGACGATCCATGATGGATCGTGATAAAAGGATTCACCCTTACCCTTATCAATACGTACAGAATTTGTATAATTGATAAAAATATCATCAATAAGTACTGTAGTATATATTGTAATTATAGCTACAAAATATAATCATTCTTTCGAGGAAACGGTATGATTGGCAGCACCGTACGTTTCTCGCAGTGAACAGTTTCTCTTCCTCTTCGTCTCACTAATTGGATAATTAACAACATGGTTGATTCGTCCCAAGTTGTAGATTCCCATCGAAATATCCGAGGTCCCAACGATGACTTTTTTCCAACAAACGTTTTTTTTCATCGTTCTTTTTTTTCTGTTCCCTTTTATCTATGCCGGACGCACATACGAAAATCGGATCGTCGTCACGCGCAATCAACTTTGTTATTTTGTTTCCCAGGCTTTCCACAGCACCATTCAACGAGAGTGCCCGATTCTTTCGGTATCTGTGTTCACGTACAAAAACGACCGCGGCACCATTGCGATCGCCGTATGAAATCCATTCGGAAACCCGTCCGGAGAATCCGGTTTTGTCATCGTAAAAAAGATCGACGATTACACCAACAAACTACAAGCCGAAGTACGCGCGGCCCATTCGGGTGTGCGTGTAAAAGTTGCGATTGCGAAAAGTTGTCACTCTCGGAGTTGTCGAGTGTTCGGAGCTCGTGAAGCGAGAAATCAAGCAAGACCGATCGGCCATACAAACACTATTATTCATACGTGTATACGTCTGGATTCCTCCTCTCTTTTCTCTCTCTCTCTCTCTCTCTCTCTCTCTCTCTCTCTTGAGAATGAATATTGTAAGCAATGATTTAACACAGCTGTAAATATCTTGTAGTATCGTCAGTCGCTCAAGATGTCATAAAATTGGACACGATATAAGTTCGAGGATTATAGGATTAAAGCCAGCTCCTGGAGGTATTACGAACCGGACGCTGATCATGTTCATCCACACGTACGTTTTCCAGTATAGTAAACGCTCGATTAAGCGGAGTGCTGGGGACCGAAAAATCCGCGAATGCCATGAAACCGCGGCTAAACCTTGACTAATTTTACACAACTTTTCATAACGATAAAATGCGATACGAATTTTATCGCGGCGGTACGCACGACCTCTTGTACTTAATGTAAATCATCCACGCTGCATACTGCGTCGTATTTCACTGGTGTTTTCTGAAAAAAAAGCGGTTCATTCGGATCTTCCCCTACGGTGAAACAGGATACTTTCGGACCTTTGTCACGTCGTTGCGAGATTGCCAATTTAGTATCGATCGACGGCACACGCCGCTAACCCTCCTTAAGATGCGAGTTCACTCATAATTTCACCAAATCCGAACAATGATAAATTATCTCTACTTCGGAATCTCGAATGAACGTAGTTCCGGTAGGCGATCGATTCACCAACAGTTGCACGTTGAATGCAATACACCGTTTCGCACGAGTCCCAACTCGCGTTTGAGACGAGCCACCGAAACGGGGCGATCGATTTTTCGAGTTCGAACGTGTCTTGACACCAACAAGACGGTGGATGGTTGCGCGTGCGCGGCGCTTCGAAGACGCATGCTCAATCCCTCCACGGACAACGCGACCCAGATTAATCGAGGTTTCACTCTATTTCGACTTGAACACGCAAACATACACGTATACGTTTGCGGAATATTATATCGTTTCTCGCGATTCGAAATCCCGGGATGTAACAAATCGGTGTTTTTCACGTTTTTTGCCTGTGTAAAATAAAAAAAATATTGTTAAAGGTGAAAAAAAATGAAGTTACAGAAGCGAGAAATACGAGAAAAGAAATCCATCGGAGACGCGCTATATAACACGTTCATTAATTTTGTATACACCGCGAAAGCGGGACTCCTTGAGCGCGATCAAGGGGGCTGGAGGGAGAGAAAAAATCGTGCGAAGAATGATGAAAAAAGATGCGAGGGCGAGAGGACGGGGGGTATAAACGGATTCGAGTTGTGCTCTCAATACGAGAACTTCGAAGCTCTCCGTTCACCGCGCCAACGTTAAATTCTCGATTCTCCTACGCGCGAGGTGCGTGCTCTCTCGAGCGAATGAGAGTGAAAAATATCCGAGCACACGCCGTCTATGTATAACACCCAGGGGAGAGAGCCTCAAGAGCTCCATATCGAAATTGCTAATAGCTATACATCGAGAACTGTTTTTTTCTCTTTTTTTTTTCATTTTATTTCAACGCGCTCTTCAACGTGCCGGACACGATCGATCCAGTTGAACTCTTTGCGTTGGTGTTTCTTTTTTTCGGTTCGTGTTTATTTTTTCCCCTCTTTTTTATTTTTTTTTTTCGATCGTTCTTGTTTTCAGCGGCGAAACGCGTGTAACGTTTAGCTTCGTGTTTTTTTTTTTTTTTTTCAAACGAGCAAGCGCGTTTTGAAGTACGATACGAAAGATCGGTAACACGCCGATCGATTAGCGAATCAATGTCGAGGATTGAGAGGTTTTGCGCTCACGCGCGAACCAACGGGACTTGGTGACGTGGGGAAGAATTTCTTGTGGATTTTGTGGACCGATCGCTTAGAACGGGACCTCGAAGAGTTAACAATTTATCGAATTTTTGGCGACGAATATTCCTAAGCATAAATGTTTCGTGGGCTGAAGATAAAAGCATGGACGGATTCACACCTTTTGATACGGGAATTTTTGAGAATACGCAGAATATCTGGATGGCCCGGAATCGGGGGTAAAAAATGGCGTGGTTTATTGGGGCTTGGGAAATATTCGGATGTTTGGAAATCACTGGTTGAGAGTAAAATACCGCTTCTGACGAATCACGCAATGGATGTACGCGGTTTAAAAAAATTGAATTGAAACTCTGCGATACGAAAAGAAAATGAAAAAGAAATGAACGTGTTTCTGAAATTGTAATTCGGTACTACGACGGAAGCAATATTGTGGTTTTTTTATATCGAAAAAAATTGAACGATATGTATAGATTTCAAACAATTCATTGAATTAAAAAAAATTAAATTAAATTAGCGTGGATTAATTAGATTAAACAACAGGTACGTTTGTTTAATCATTACATTTTTGGTTGTGTACAATTCTATCATAATTGTATGTTTATTGTTTTGTTTAAACCAATAAACATTTCTGCCATAATTGTATGATACGCCTCTTCCGAAAGAGTTGAGAGATCGAAAGATATCGCAAATTCTCTAATCCATTATAAAATCACCGTATCTGAAGATTCTCTATTGCTTAATAAAACGTTTGAGCCTCTCAGCCAGTTTACAGGAATTGAATCTGTCTCTGATTCAAATATCCTCAGATCTGTCTTCATAGAAGCTTTCGACAGCCCCAACCGCTCTAATTTCCTGAGGGTTGCTGCGGTTGTTGTTGTCCGCCCTGAGTCATCGTTTTCTTAGAAAGCGTCCGATGTTGTGGACCTCGAGTTTTTTGAGGTCGAGCCTTGCGTTTTCGATTCCAGCTTAAGACTCTTCGAAGATCGCTTCAGTAATTATTCTGACTTCAGTTTTTCCCGTTCACCAAATGGCCAATCGTCAACTACAGTGTACCTTTGAGGGAAGTATTCCAATTAGAGTGAATTCTAATTTTCCCGACCAACGTATCATCGTGTTGGACATCAAGCAACAATCTTGCTGCATCATTCCGGCTCTCGAAGAAAAATAAGTCATCTGCGAGATTTTCATTGAGAATGTAAGACCGAGATATTCCCAAGGATCCAAAACACGCCGCGACTCTCTTTCATGTCTCGATATAACTCGGGCATCTTTTTCAACCGTTCGTACACACTATAGGGTTCAGTGGGCCACAACGCAAACGTTCGGGCTGAATATAAAACGACATTTTGACACATCTTTGGCAATCGAAATTTTCTTTTTCTACGAATTGCCAATCGTATCGCATTCTCCATACTTCCAGCTACATTTTCGCACTTGTTTCATTCAAATCGAATGACTAGTTGCCTCATAATGAATATTCACAAATCGATGGGTTCCGCTGGACCCCGTGTATACGGCGCGAAATTCTCTGGAGTTGTGTATACGAAGAGTTAGGGATGACTTTCTGCAAAGACGCCTCAGCATTAAGCTTGAGCGGCTCGATAGACGTGGAATTTGTTGGAGGCAGATATGTTTCGATTAATTGTTTTTTTATCGTCCTCTGGTAATCCGTTTATGAAAATGTCTGTCCATCTTATCGCCAAATCCTTATGGATATTTGGAGCAGACATTTTTTAATAAATGAGTCTTTTGCCCATAAACTCGAGATTTTTTCGTCTGACTCATCGACTTCCTGCGAAATTCCGGCAATTTCCGGTCATGCTGAATGCTTGTACTCAGGAAAATGCAATGAACCTTGCAGATGGCGGTTCTTGTGTATCCGATTCTATAGAGGTCTCAATGTGAGAGCTTGATTCCGAGTCGGTGGACGGCGGCCGATAATTACGAGTTTACACTATTGCAGATCGATTATCCGAGTCTCAGCGGGATTCATTTGTATTTCCGTAATAGAACTGTGCGCTTTTTAAATGCTCCGCGTAATTTTTTCTTCTGAATAATCGGTGCTGAGTTCCCCCCGCTTTTGTACGATTGCGGGATCAATGAGGAGAGAAAAAAGGGCACTTGAAAATTAGTAAGCCATCTGTACACTCCCAAGAGCCAGGAGGTTACGATCCGTAACCAACGTTATATGATACTTTATTTTGCGGTAAAACAATTTTTAATACCATTATGGTATAAACGTATCCCAAGAAATAGTGAATATATTTGTGGCACGAATTTGTTTTTCATTATATTTCGCTGGTGGTATACAAATTTGAAAAAAATGGTAACGTACTCAC
Source organism: Ophioninae sp. A BG-2022a (assembly GCA_030523105.1). NCBI lineage: Eukaryota > Metazoa > Arthropoda > Insecta > Hymenoptera > Ichneumonidae > Ophioninae sp. A BG-2022a. The sequence goes on from JAPYZI010000001.1 coordinate 5,266, forward strand.
TGCGTCTTTTGCGTAATTTTTTATTTCAGAAACCTCTTTTCGGCAGTATTCTTCTTGTTTGACATTCTCTTTTGTGACACGGGTGGATTATTCGGCACAAAACAGAAGAATACGATAAGGTAAAAGCCGAATTGTTGACCCACTTTTCAAAAAAACTCTATTAAAAAATATGAACACTAAAAAAATATGTAAAAATATAGACATGTATAAACTGATCCGTTGGCCGTGCGGGTTAAGGCGCGACTAGCGGCCAGCGGATCGGTAGGTCCCGGGTTCAAATCCCGGTAGCGGACGAGATTTTTCTTCGGAATTTTTCGATGAAACTCGTTCCCAGTTTCCCTATGCCTGTGCCAGAAATGGCACGGTACAGAGGGGGTAAGTCGGCTGCGGCCGGTGGGATCAGGCGGAAACGAGGTGGGGGATTAGGAGGAAACATGGTGGGGGAAACAGGAGGAAAACAAGGTGGGGGAACCGGGAAGAAAACGAAAAAGTAACGGAAAAACAGGGGACAGAGGAGGGGAGAGATGCCATAAAAACCCGAAAGGGTGTACGGGGTGGTACAACTAATTAAAAAAAAATATATAGACATGTATATTAAAATATACTTCTTTTATCCGTCATAGTAGACTCTTTTTGTAATAATTAATCCCGATTTTGAGTAAATCCCGTTTCATTTGTTAAAAATGCTTTGAGGGATACTTGCCTCGTGCGGCAATTATTAGGTAAAAACAAATTTATATCATTTTAAGTAATCAGTCTTTATTACTTACCGAGAACCTTTATAAAATACTACTTACAACATTAATCAGCATGATAAAATAGTATTTTCTATTTTATTATGTTGTATTTAAGTTTTCTCATAGATAACCCAGAAAACTTTTCTCAAAAAAATATTCATATAGTTTGGCTTTGTTCTGTTTCCTGCGGACATAAAGTTTTTAAAAACATTTATTTTTTATAATTAATGAGTCGAAAAGTCAATTTCGAGTAATTGGACATGAACATTGAAACAAACTCTAAAACCATTCAGTTTTTGAGCGAGAGCGCGATAACACTAAAAAAAAACACATTTTCGTGTCGATACTCTGCAATTATTTTTTGCCTACAATCCGTTTATAAATTATCATCATAGTTAATAATGAATAGCAATGGCCCGCTTGTAGTACGTCTCAATGCCTCGAATGCTCATGAAGATCACGAAGGATCCCATCGTACAAAAGGACTGTTTCGTAACCTGCATTTCTGAAATAAAAGTGTAAAGATTTTCAATAATATATAGAACAATAGTTGCCTAAGGGGAATTTTCATTCCAGTAACTGGGAATCCTCAGAAACAATGGGAATTCTCTCTCAAAGATTCGAGCCGGACGCGTCTCTCGAAACTCCCGTCGAAACTGTAGAAATTCCAGAAAATATTATATTTCGATGAACGATGGAAACGTAATGAATTTCGGAAATCTCCACGAATTCCCAGGCCCCGAAGGTAAATCGTGAGTTCCATTTTGAACGGGCGATTCGGGCAAACATCTTCAGTCCAGGTGACCGTCCGTTTCGCAGGCGTCATCATAGGATCACGTCTACAGGAACCGGAATGGAATCCGCGAAGCCCAAAGATCTGCGTGTAATTGCATTAACCACGCTCGATCGAAGGATTTACAGAAACTAGTTGGTCGTCGAATTATAAATTCCGAAGATCATTTCGTTAGTGATTTCAGGCACGAGAGGCGCTGACTTTCTCCTGCCCACTCTCCAGGTCCCAGAGGATTCCATCTATCGAGCGTCAAACGCGTCACGTTTCGAGTTTCGTAGGTCCTTCGGGTGCTTTTCGACTTTTTTTTCGTTCGAGGGTTTTTCACGAGGTATCACAGGGTCAATTTGTGAATCTCCCTGTACATTAATATGTACAAAAAGAGGCGATGAGATAGGAGGGCGAAGGGCCGGAGGGATTGAGCAAAGCGAAGGGAGATAGTCGACGGAACGAAGCTTCGAAACGCGAATGCTCTTCACTGATTTCCTTCTCTAAATATGGCCGCGTCCGCGTTCTCTCGCTGGCTTCGTCCTACTATTCCTCGCTTCGTTTCCCCTTCGTAGTTCCGTCTCGTTTTAACCCCCTCCCCGCCGCGCCGGCAACCGCATTCTCCTCCACTTCTCGTTCCGTCTACCTCGCTCTTTCGTCCGTTCTCTATCGTCACGGCACTAGCGCTCTTCTCGCACCCTTCACGAATATCCCTCCAGTGTTGGTCGTAACCACCCATAACCGCCCCTGCTTGCCCGAAGGTTCTACTTGATTGCCGAGGCATCTTAACCTCGAGCTCTCCCTCTGTGCGTCCTTCTCTCGCTCGTCCCCCCACTCGTCTCGACGCTCAGTCCTCGAAACGGTCCGCGCGGACTTCCACGAACGTCTCGGTATGCGACGACCAACGCTCGCCTATAAGAACGTCGGATTTTACGTGCTGGCCAACACCGCGCCGTAAAAATAACCGACCCGCCCAACCGCCGCGGTGGAGGGCGTAACATCGAAAAAGTCCAATAGTCAAGACTTTCGAGCTACCAAAGAGCCAATCCGAGCCTGCGCCACGGCGTACAAAAGTACGAACGATCGGTCCGCGCGGACTCCCTTGGTATGCTTTTCTACGAAAATATATCTCCACGTACAGGCAGCTCGATGTAACGTTGTTGTGTGCGAGTATTTTATACACGTATACAAACCCTCCTTGCTGCGCACCCCTGGCGGGGAACGCGGATCGAAACGACCGCGGTAGGAGCCTCTACGAGGTTCTTCGGGGTCGCGGCAACCGACGGAGCGCGATAGATAATACTGGTAGAAAAGAGACGAACAAAAAAAATACACACGCCACCACACACACATATACCCGCGCGCGCGCGCAGGTACGCGTATACGTAAACACAGGTACAGATACGGTGCATTTGTATGTGTACGAGAAATTCGGGAAAAAAGATGATGCACGAAACGAACGTTTCGTACCACGAACTTCGCCAGTCTCTCTTTCGCCCTCCCCTCTCTTCGCCCCGCGCTCCGGCCCCTACTTATTCGTCGTCCAGTCTCTGCTTCTATACAAGTTGTTCTCTCGTTGCTATAGAACGATCCTGGTATTATCACCATCCCCAATTTTGTGCCCCGTTTCTTGAAACCGCTCGCGCCCCTTGACGTCCGGCCAATTAATACCGCAGGAGATAGTCGCGTTTCTGTCGTATTTTTGTTCTTGTGCAGAATCGTCCGCTCGTTCTCGGGTTGATGAGAATGCCCCTGGTACGCGGTGGCAATATTGGTGCCATCCGAAAAATCCTCCGGTGTAAGCATTGGCTGGAGGGGGGAGGGAGTGCGCGAACAAGAGTAGGGGATCGTTGTTGTCCAGCGGTACCCGGAATCGCCGCACTCGCTGAGCGATGTCGGGCGAGCTCTCACCTCGGGCGATCGAGAAACGAGAATCTTTGTCGCTCGTAATAGCTTATCTGATCGGAGGTGACTTGACATTTGACTTTTTTGCGCAGGCTTTTTATTATCACGTGTATGTGGAAAAATGTAGCAGGCTTGCAAACGAACGCGTGGGTTAGATCGACTTATGTACGTGTCTGTGTACGAGTGTGTTTACCGAGTAATCTTGACACAGCTGTGCAGTCAATTTCAAGTCGAAGACGCAATATTATTAAGTTTACGCGCGTATGATACTGAAATGATTGTCTTTTTTTAGAGAATATAAGTCTTGAAAACAAGTGGAGTTAGGCGTAATCGATGCACTTTGATTGCTAAATAAAACGGCTGAACTTTGCCACTGATTAACCGTCAGTCGTCCACGAACGTAAAGAGTCGTATGTATATCAATAGGCGAGACAGAAGTAAAAAAAACGTCTTGACGCCTGATAATAAAAACATGTCATTTCGAGCGCAAAATATTGTGACCATAATGATATATGGCTTACGGTGTCCCTGTGGAATTTTGTTTCGCTGAGATATGTTTTGAACAAGAAAAATTGTATTGAATTACGCCTTTTCTTAGTCAAAGTGGAGTAATGGCCTCGAAGGAAATCGAGCCGCTTTTTTGGATGAGAGTTTATTATGGAACAAATAATCGACGAGAATTCGTAATGTTTGGAAATAGACAAAGACGTTTTACAGCCGCGGGTGCGTAAGGAACGGAACAATGAGCGCCGCCCAGCGTTGGCTTCTCAAACTTGGTCACATTCCGACATTATGTACCTCGGACGATAACGAAAATAGAGCATATTTCAGAGTCGAAAGCGCGGTGTAAATATTTTGGAAAACAAAAACGGAATTTTTTAAAAATGTATTTCGTTATTTTGCTTTCATGTTAGATGTGATATTGTGTGCAAATAAGCAATTTACAAATAGCGCGGTTGCGGCATAGTGGCAGAATGTGGCAGTTCGAGAACGAGAACACGTCGGTAAGGTAGGTAGTTGCTGTACCAATCCTAGGTAAGACGCCAACTTTTCTTCTCGTTGCTCTACAGGCAAAATCCTATGTAATCGCAGGACAATAATTTCCAGATTTGTAAAATGACTTGCCTCTACGTTTCCAGACAAATTATCGGGACTGCCCATCTGCAGGCAATGTGATCGAAAATTCAACTTAATGAATAAAAATTCTTTTAAACGGGAACGACAATCCTCCATCGCTGTTGGTTGGGCAGAACGGTATAGTAGATACCCACAGACTACCTGAACTTTTCTAAATTTAAGGTAGTACGTGCATGAACTTCCTTATTAGAAACAAAATTGATTTTTTTATACACTGTAATATAGCAATTCAGAATGAGGACCGCGATAATTCAACGTACCTTACCGAGGAAATACGACAGTAATTAATTCATTAAATCAATGCATTTAACACACAACATTTAGGAAATACGTGCAGATCGATCTTCGAAACGGAAATATTAACAGTTTTGCGATTAGATGCAAACTAAGGAAAGAACGGAAAATGTCAACAAAACTGTCGCGATGACATCCGTTTCATCAAAAATATAGGCTACCGGAAATTTCAAGCAGATGTTATCGATTAAAGCGATTTGCTTTGCCTTTGCTGGTCGACACAGTCACTACACATATGACACTCACGTTAAACAAGCGAAGTTCGTAATGCGTTCGGAAACAGCCTTATGAAATGGCGGTTGGTAAGACCACTTGAGTCAAGCTGATCATTATTTTAGTACATCATTTTTCATAATAATAATTGTACACTTTTATTATCAACACTTTTCGAATAATTATTTTCTTGTGATGAATGTTATTATGCATAAGTATATCGTATTTTGATATTATTGGACTCAAAAAATTATAAATTTACTGTTGACTAGTCAATACGCTAGACTACCCTAATAAAATAAAATTCAATTGTGTTACCATGCTGAAGCTGTAAAAGAGATTATGGAAAATATAGTTTGACTAATGTCTCGAATAAGTGTATGTCATTCCATACACTTATTCTACACATACACTTAATACACTCCATACACTTGTTCTAACGCACAATTCTCTCGTAATATTGCAAATATCGGATACCAGAAGAACTTCGTACCATGTTTGTGAACGCGAGAACTGACTGGACATAACGATGCAAAAAAAAAAAAATAAAAACAGAATTTACTTACCTCAAGACACAGCTAATAAATAAGATAAACTTCGACGAGAGTTTTTAAAACACTAAGAGAATTTCATTAAAAACGTTTAAAAACATTAAGACATGAGGTTAAAACATCGCTGTTCCCCATAATTTCTAAAATTCACACGTTTGGTTGCCCTGTACATTCATAGCCATTAGATATAAGTTTTAAAAACATTTATCAAATGAATATTGGATGCAGTACTCCGAATAAGAATTCATTTTCTTCAAATACACAAAAACCTCTCGGCTTTGGTGGGTGCTCAACTACAGAAAATAGAATGCACTTCAGACTTCATAAAATTTCAAATGTTCGGATGTAACTGCACACGTGAAGTTATGGTTAGGAAGCTGGCAATTTTTATTCCGTACTGTATAAAAAAACTGCTACGATTTGTACCCGTTGTTTAATCATCTGGAACAAATAATCGACGAGAATTCGTAATGTTTGGAAATAGACAAAGAGCAATTAATTTTTCGACGAAGTCTAGGCCTCAGGACGTCGTGAATCAAGAGGCAGACATTAATTCGTTTGCCTTTCCGTTTCGTTTATTTCCTTTTTCCATATGTTTCTCAAATATTGGGCGGAAGTTCGGTGACAGAATACATATCGCGTCGTGTGCTCCTTCTCTGTCCGCCGGACCCCTATCCCTCGAAATGTCAAGCATCTTCGGGCCTTTCAACGCTAATTTGAGTTACAGGGTGTGTTGAAAAGTGAATATTTTCAGCTAAATTTAATGATAAATAAACACCCCCGCAAGGGCTCTCGTTACGTAGACGCATTTCTTGACGACAGTCAGGGCATTGTTATTGCGATTATTATTGATGGCGTTATATCTCTCGCACCCAGCTATCGCCAATATTTACCGAGAATATATAATTAAATAATTATATATCATCTAATGTCCGCATTCCCACATCTCACGGTATATCATACCGATTTCCCTCTCTCTCTCTCTCTCTCTCTCTCTCGCTCTTCGTTCCTGTTAGTTCATCTTCTATTGTTTTGGCATCCTCTCTTTGTCGGTAAAGAAGCTCGTAGCGTTTGGAAAACGTCGGCGATCCGGGAAGTCAGGTGTTTGAAGTCTTCGCGGATTGAGACATTCCCGTATAGCTTGACCGAAAGCGCGTCTTACGCCGGGATCTGCGGCGACGGCGGCCGCAGCGCCATCGGCTTCCTCTACGCCGGCCCTGACGACGCTATCTCGAACGAGTCGCTCCATCGACGCGGGTATCGACGAGTGATTTGGCGTTGGACTCACGAGCAGACGGGGCTTCTGTTGATCAACCAATTTTCGGCGTTTGCTCGGTAAACCGTCAAGATAAGCGTCACTAAAGGTTGTCACTTCGCTACCCTGGAGCTGCAATTGTCGTCTCTGTCTTATACCGTCGCGGGCTATTATAGGCACCCATTCCTGGAACATGAAAATTTACCATCCACGTCATGTTTATTTTTGAAAGCAAAGTAAAGTGCATAGTTGGTAAACGCTCGATAAACTCACAGGCAAAAGTTGTTCGTGGCCTGGAAAAGTCGCTGGGACCTCTTGACCATCGTCTATGTCCAAAGGATCATTGATTGTTCGGTTACCGCTGGCTTCCTCGGTTTCCATTGGCTTAAAGAAGAAAATCGTGCGAATCAATATATTGCTTGTCCGTATCTTTGAGATAACTTCACAAAAATGGCTATATCAAATAGATAAGATAAACATTCGATTTATCAAATTTCCGCTCGCGATTCATTAACTAAATTGCACGACAAAATATGTCGCTTTATGGATGCGCGACTTCGGCTCATCGCTGATGCGAAAGTCTGCACTTTGCACTTCTGGTCTACCATATCTTTAGACCCGTGGCGGACTCCTTTATTGATGCTAATTCACCAACCTGGACTTCCTGGCAAACTTGGATCAGTTTTTCATTAACGAATCGACGGGAATTCCTTAACGGATTAATTATTCAGCTATCAGCAAGAAGCCATTGCTCAAAACAATACTTGCGTGATTGGTTCTATACGTTCTTGAATCGATAAATTATTTTCAAAGCAATTGAATTGTATCTGTTCGTTTATTTTACCTCCGGAGCAGATTGCGTCTCGTTGGCAGACGTTACATCGGTACTTTCGTTTAAGGTCGCCATGCCGTCACTGGTCCCGGATGTCGGTCTCGTCATTAAAACCGTTGCTGGAATATTTCCAGTATCCAATACTCGTTCGCGGAGTCGTGAATACTCGCAGAACCACTTAGCCACGCTCTCGACGACCCATTCCTGCAATTCTTCGTGTTCGCTGTTGATGACGCGTGCCTGTCATTTCAATTGATGCCAGTGAGCCGATTTTCATACAATATATTTTCTAAATGCATGATGAATGCCATCGAAGAGGGAGAAACAAAAGAGTAAATTACTCACTGCGAACATCCAAATGAGATTTTCCAGCCCGGCTTGCTTTGTGGGCAAGAAGCTCCTAAGTGCGCTGCAGATATCTCGTCCAAAGCGTTGCACGATTTTTGCGAGGTTCATGCCCCATTCATCATCATTGGCCATTTGAACTGTCGGGCATTATCGAATCAATCAAAAAATTATTAATCCACGAATCACGATAATTTAGCAGTGGTTCTTTCCGGTTTACTTAAATGTTGGAATTTCTTGTATGCTTGTTTCATGCTTGAGTCGATTTTGAAAAGGAGAAATCATAGAAAAAAAACAAATCTATTCCTTTCAGAAAAAACAATAACTTCAAAAAGTTTGAGTGAAATTGGCCGAATCGCGAAGTCTGGAAATTGGGCTTACCATTTTGTCTCACGTAGACTGTAAACTCCGTCAAGTAATGAAAAATAATGGAATCGACTTTGCTTAACATATCGGCCCATTGGCCGCCAACGTTGAGCGGCCGCTCATCCGCACCCCAAATACCGTGTAGATACGGCTGTATTTCCTTTGTGATTTCGAAAATAAAACGTTCTTCGCAGTACAGCCCGTTGAACAATATCAAGCCTGTCAAATGAGGTCTGAGTCTGCGCCACGTATCTTCGCGGCTGAATTTTCCATCATTGATCAGGGCGTACCACTCGCTAAGCTCGATTCTTGACTGTAGTATCGAGACAAATAAATAAAAATGATTTATATTCCTTGGCTTCTAATTTTATGCCAGAAACTGGCATTCAGTAAGACTTCTGGGTGGATTTACATTCGTCTAGAATGTTCGGAACAATGAGAAAACTTACGCATGCTGTGAAAATCCGCTGCAGCAGCGAGCTTCCTGGCGATCTATCTCGATTCGTTATATTTATGCCTCTTGCCAGCAACAATTCCTCTAGCGTAGCAGTATTTGCAGATTCTCTGTAACATCGAATAACGATAGAGACTACTTCGTTCTAAGGTGAAAGGGGAATAAAAGATTCCGGAACTCACGCCCCGTTCGATCGCCGTAAATTCGCGATTTCGTCCCTCAAACGAACATTGGGCGTAGCCTGATCATCCCTATAGTTGGAAGCACTTTCCGCTGGCGTTGTTGCGCCATCTATAAAAAAAAGGAAGAGCCATTTTAAGCCTGCGAGGATTCGATAGATTCGTACGAGCTCTTCGTCCATTCCAAAGCACGCTTTTTATGTTGTAGCGAATGATAGGACTAATAAAATATGCTTACCCGTTTGCCCTTGAGTTGTTCCATTCGGAGTCGAACTGTGGCTAGCCTGATCGGTTGGTTGAGGTGACGATGTAGCCGCGCTGTTGTTCGGAGTTGTGCTCGGTGTTCTGCGGATGTGATGCGAACTGCACGGCAAAAGCGGATCAAAACTCATGTTCTGACCCATATCGATGCCGACCCCGAGAGGGTGAGCGTGTGGATGAAAAACGTGAGGCCGCGCGGTGCTACGGGTTTGCGTCGAAGTTGTCGGATGAGTACCAACGTTGCTTCTACAAATCAGAATAAAAACGTACAAGTCGATCGAAATAAAAAGATAAAATGTATAAATTGGCGTTTCTTCGGTTACCCGCCCACAGAAACGCACAGAAATTAGTAAATAAAAGAACGACGACTTTATGTCATTTTTTTACTTTCTCAAATCGTTTCTTGGATATTTTAGCCACCGGAATCCCTCGACCCTACTTTAATATGCTGATCGGGTCATCACCAACCGAAATTTGCAAAGAAGGCTTTTGATCGTAACAAAAATTAAGAAATAAAGGTGTGACGAATTTTCATTGAATTCCGATGGTGAAAAACTTGAATACCCGCTACTGCCTACTGGTCCGAATGAACGGTAACGTGTTTTATCATCTTCATCCAAGCAAAACGGGATTGAACGTCGGCGCGATTTTTATGCGAATGCCTCTTGGAACAGGATGCGTTTAAGTTTATAGTGGCTCGAGGGTACTGCAATGAGTGTGATTTTTCAAAGAGCTCTATTGTCTCGAACTTGATATATATATAACGTCATAAATCGCCACTTCTGCACGTATCATTCGGTACAAGTTTGAACATGTCGAGGTCAGCATCGTTCACGAAGTATCTCGTTACGTCACATACGTTCTGACATCGAAGCTTTTACACTCGAAATTTATGCTAAATGCGAGACCAACGTTACCGAGTGCTAGTGAAAAAGTACGCCTATTGTTGTTGCGAATACCATTGTCGTCACTAGAGACAAATGACTTCTCCAATTGATTGAAACATTTTCACAGCGCAGCTTTTTTGGCGTTATAACTGTTGGTACCTGGCCTGTGTGCTTTGCCCGGGATTCGGAGCGGCGCATCCACCTCCAGCGGCCGCCATGGCCCTCTGTCGTAAACAAGTGGTCGGAGTAGCGCTGGTGGTCGTTGTCGTAGACGTAGCCGTAGCGGTAACGGTAGCTGCGGCGCCCTGTGCCATATAGCCAGCGACAACATTCATCAAATTTCGTATGACTTCCGTAGGTGGCGCTGGTCCCCATGGGAATATTCCGGACACACCACTCGTTCCAGCTGTTCCGAGTATGAATAAAACGACCACCTCACTTTGTGCAATATTACATCCTCACTTAATTGAGCTCTACTTTAATACAGATTTCGTAAAGAAAGCATGGAAAATAAGATCATGCAAATTGTAAAATTGCACGTTATTTGTGCGTCGTTAGTTTATTTTCAGAGGATTTCTCTCGAGGAGCCATAGTTTTGACGAGTGCACGTTAGGGGTGCACCGAAAATCAATACTTTTGAATTACTTTTATTTTATTTCTATCGATGCATTGTGTCCACCAGAAAATTGACAACTGTGATTTTCAAAATAGTCTTAAAATCACAATAAAGCTGGTCAAATAAAGAATTATACTAAACTATCATTATTATTATATATATAGGGGAGAGTGGTCCTGAGTCGGCACTGCGGGTTGAGCCGGCACCATGGTGTTTCTTAGAAACGGTGTATGTGTCGTCTGAATTATATTGTCGTATGACATGTTGGTAAACACTGACGTAAATTGGGCTTACTATTGTCAATTTTGATTGTCCTGCGCTGCATGCGCGTGTTAATATTTTTCGTGTGTGACAGAATATTATTTCCGTCATCCATTCTCAAGCAACTACGGGTATGTAAATATTTTGAAAAAATTGAAATGAGTGTCTGCATTGGTTACTTTATTTGATGTTCTAATTGATTGGTTATGTCGATTTTTCATTCCGATTAGTTCGCGCGTGCATAATCACGTAAAATGTGGAGTAAAACGTAGTGGTCTTGAGTCGGCACCAATTTTGTTATGTTGTTGCTTTATTGTATTGTTTAGAATATATATAGAATTGTCATTATATAGAGCAAAACAAGAACAAACAAACCAATATAAAAAACAGATAAAATACGACAAGAACGTCAGTCTCCGCAGCCCTCCACAAGTGGATTGTACTTGCGATCTCCTTCGCTACAGAATTCAGTACGTCCCACGTATTGCGAATCTGACGACGATAGCGACTGATCACCCCTTTTTCAATTAATTTTTTTCATTCAATTCATATTTTTTTCGTTTTCAACATTGTACTCGAAAAATGTTTCCATATTAAGTTGAAAAAAAAAAATGAATGTTTTATTCTCCTAAATGGTACAAATTGGTCCATTTCCTATTGCAGTTAAGACAATCTGCACTTTTTCCTGTATTCGAACCAAAAAAATGTGGTGCCGACTCAGGACCACTCTCCCATACATATATATCCTTGTATTTCATCGATAAAATGCCAAAGAGATTACGAGTCTGTATTTTCGGGGAGTAAAAGTATGGCAACTATCATAGACATGCTGATCCAGATGGTTGGAAAATTATATCCACAAAGGGTTCAAATATATGAAATTATATGGGCATAAGTGTAATCATCGAGTTGAAATTTAGATACCGAGCTCTCGTTCTTCCAAATCATTTGTGACGATCTTTCCAAAAGCTGTTTTGGTATTTACTATTGCAGTCCAATTACTAAAAACGTGATATGTAATGATTATAGGCTCACGGGCATTGTTGTTATTATTGTTGTTGACGTTGTTATTGTTGCTTCCATTGGTCGGAGACTGTTCACTGCCGGTGGGACCACTAACTCGGCCAACTGTTATACTTCCGTTCTCGGATGTGCCAATTTCCATCAACACCTGCATGTTGTGCGGCAGATTTGTGGAGAACATAGAACCGAACGGCGAATTCATTTGGGGCTGACTCTGCGCTTGTTGCTGTTGCTGCTCGGGTGTAGCAGGAGGAGGCGTTTCTGGTTGCTCGGCCACAAATGCCACGTCTATGGGATTTTGTGCGGTTGGTGGATCGGCCGTTGTTGGTTGACGGGCCGCAGGCTCCGCGCTTTCTTCGCCACTGTCACCGTTACTCCCATCATTACGAGCGACGCTTATGTGAGCCTTTTACATGAAAAACATATTTATTTATATGTATATATGTATATATATATATATATATATATATATATATATATATATATATATATATATCAGCGTATTATCCAAAAAATGAACGTTTTATTTTTTAGCGTGTTCGTGACGAGAGCGCACGAAGCGTCGCGAATTCCGTCATCACCTCCACTTGAATTGGTATTCCAGCTTGGAGAATGGCCGAGTGTTGCATCAGCATCGGGCGACAGCGCAAATTTCTCGGTGGCGGTTGGGAAAAGTCAATCATAATGTCGCTGATGGCGTGAATAGCGTGTGACAAAAAGTGAAGACACTCGCTAACACCGTCGACTATACGTTGATTGTGCTCGATCAAGCTGATGTTGCCGCTTGGGGCCATTACGTCCGGAGATATCTCGGGATCGAGTGTCATCAGCACGAGGTAAGTCGTCAAGTAAGGACGAAGTCTGTCCTGAGTTTCCAATAGTTTTCTCAATAACTGTGCCATGTGTGGAGCTCTCGGGGGTCTGCGTAACAATTTTTTTTACCGTGAATATTAACTCATCGTCACTGGTCATACGTTTAATTAAGATGTGTCAAATCAAATATTTCAATTAATTTTTAAGTCTCCTCTGTCCCATCGTCGCCGGCAATCCAAGCTTAAACACGTGTTAAAAGTTAAAAATACTGTAATACAGTACCAACAAATATAAAAATGTCCAATACTGTATTCAAGTTTAAAACACTGTATTGACATTTCTGTTGATAAAATAATTATTAGGAATGATGATTGCAATCTATTTTGTTTGGTTTCTTACCTTCGAGGTATATACGTGTCTAAATTGAAAACCGTAATTTCTGACGAAGTTGAAGTTTGCATCATTGGAATGTAATAAAAATTATTCTTACTGTTTTTAAAAATGATGATTTATAGGTAATGGTTGTGGATCGTAAAATAAACGTTTTGAAAAATGTTGGCATGATTTGCGTGACTCGAATTTCCGAAAGGAACTTTGAAGAACAAAAAGATTACTTCTACTACATTTGAACAATGCAAGCATCAATATCAGATTTTGAACGCAGGCGAAAAAAAGAAACTTTAGATTTGGCACATCTTTCGGTAAAGAAAAGTGATCAAGACGCACTGCGATGGAACAGCGGACGGAGTCGAACGCGCACTTCCCGACTGATCTGTGCTCGCGGTTGCGCCGCCCTGTCGCGAGGGTTGTTGCTGCTGTTGTTCTTGCGAGGGAGACTGGATTTCATCAGCTGGCTCGGCAACTGGGGCCGATGGCTCGGTTCCCGATGCTTCACCATCACCTGCTATATAAACACGTTTCTTCATAGAAAAAGCTCAGTTCATAAACGATTAAAAAAAATTCTTATTTTGTTTATCTTCCAAAAAAAGACACCTTGTTCTGAGGGTTACAAAAATCATAAAATAATAATACTAAAACAAAACAACGCTATCTTGCCATCTTGTATATATGGTCTAATAATATTGCGCAAAAATACACCGATCAGGAAGAAGTAAGAAAAGTAGGGAATGCCAAAGCTAAGACTCAATTAATGACTCTTGTTTATGTATTAGGTAATCTCCACCATGGAATTACCTCTCATTGGATAAACGAACGGAGGTCTTGCACCACCTCTGAAAGCTGCGGCTAGTGCACCGAGTACGTCCACCTGACCAGGTGTCGAGAAATATGGCATAACTCGGTCCCCGGTGATTACAAATTCGTGCAATGAAACTCCAGAATTTGATGCTTCATTGGCAAGCCCCGAATCCTCGTTCTCCGAACCGTTCGTGTCGGGGGCAGATGCGGAATTTGCCGTCCCTGCAGCTGCTGCCTCCGATGGAACATCAAGGCGATCCAAAACTCGATTAGCCTGACGGAGTATCCGTCGCGCCACGAGTAATCGTCTGTTTGACAATTGTGGCATTGGTCGATCTGAAAAGTACGATCCGATCATATCTGTTTGTATGAGAAAAAAAAACGACGTTCAATAGATTTTCTGCACGTTAAAATTTGCATTTGTGGAAACATGTACAATGGTCGTACGTCATGTGCCAATATTACACAACTTGGGGCAATTCGCGATAACTGATGCAAAAAGATCGTCATCGTAAAAGTAATTCGTTTCTCTATTCTAAATCCAGCAAGTGTTACTTTTGTAAATGTATTAATTATCGTACTTGTTTCTTGTGACACAAACCTATCGTCGAACATATTTTAACCTATCGTCGCGTACGTGATACATCGCAAAATCTTCGTATACGTGTTGCAACACGTATAGGAAGATACGAATTATAAAACTTTTCTTTTGCGAATGATGGTTCGGTTGTTATTGACTCATTTTTCACTTCCTTAGAAAAAAATTCTAAGCATATCTGAGAATTATGCATTCTTTCATAAAGACGCGCAAATAACTACAAGTTAAAATCGTAATTCTTTGTCTCTTCAGTGGCTCGAGTATATGTGCAAGGTATGCACATATACTTGGAAAAACACGGACTGACAATATATTCAATCATTATAGTTTATGAAAACTGTATTTGTAGAGCCTTTTTGTAAATCATATTTGTCATATTTGTAGAGCCTTTTTGTAAATCTCCTAAACAGAATTATTATTGTACCAACCATGACCCTCAACAACAGCAGCCGGAATGGATATTGATCCCAGATACATGGGATTACCATGAAACGGAGTCCTCGTCTCATGATACAGTAGTCCTTGGTTCAGACCCTGATCTCCGGACCCTCGGTTCTGACCCTGAAATTGACTTCTGCTACTGCCTCGCTGAGCCGACTGAGGTGGCGCTCGTTGAACCAAGTGTATGACTTTCCCATTAACATCTGATAAAATATTCCATTTATTTATGCAACATGAATATTATGCTATCAACTTACTTAAGATTATAACTATGAGCTGTACAATATACTATAATACCTGCATCATCTCTAAACTCCGCATTGAGTCACGTTAGAGTTGTTTAATTTAGTATTTATTTTACAAAAGTGCAACAATTTGTATCAAATGTAATAAAACAAACAAAAAGTTTTCTGAGTTTTTAAACACAAAAGATACTCTCATTCCTTCTTCCCACGTGTTCTTATTGAATTTGTCGCAAATTTTTGGTTTTTACTTAACAAAGCAGTCTAACAATTCATTGCAGACAATTATTTACTTTTCCATGATAATAATTTACAAAAGAACTTCCCAAGTACCCAAATGTTGTTTCACATTGTCCTTAAAAAGTACCTTCTACTTTTTAACATTAACAATAAACGATGAACAATTATGTACAATCTAATAAATTAGTAAGATTTTTAATGTCGGTTGTCTAAAGTGGAATGAAAATTTACATTCAAAATTCATTGAAAAATAATGTCAAACTAGTGAACTGGAAATTTTTATGAGTAGAACTCTGTCACCTGGTTATTGGAACAAATAATTTGACTCTTTTTAAGGTTTGCCAAGTTATTTCCCAATACAGGCAACTAGTTAGACAATACAACTGACAAAAGAATATTACCATATTCACTGAGATGTTTCTCATCCTGAAGAACTCTACCACAATAAATGAGACGTTGAAGGTCCGCAGGTACATTGACCGTGTCTGCAATGTGTTCCTTGAACTCCCGGATGGTAATCTATTGAGCATAGTTTTGTTAAAGTTTCATTGTGAAAAAAGAAGTTTCTAGCGATCGTGAGTAACTATAGTGATGAGAATTTATTGATTCGTGAGAAAGCAGCGAGTCATCGACTCCCCGTATCGAAGAAATTGCAACATGGTATTTTTTTTTTTAGCGTAACAATCGATAACAGCGCGGCGAGGGTCGTCTGTGTAAGACGTACGACACACGGCTGGGCGCGACAAATTTCATGATTTTACAGGCCAACAACCAAGGCAGAGAAGTCGACGAAGGCAAAGATCGAAAAGTGGGAGAAAAAAAACTCACGTCGTCGGCCAGTGAAAATGTGTGATTCTGCGAATCGAGCGTCTTCACCGTGAGATCAATCATCCTTGATGATTTTCGTCCTCACTCCGTCCGCAAATAATCGCTTGAACACTTTTTCCTAGCTCTTCTTCCGTTCGCTACTTCGCCCGATCACGACTGCAACGACGATAATTGAACGACGCAAAAAAAAAAACTTAACGCGGATACGTGGGTGAGGATACAACCAAGAAGCGAGTTGGTGAGGATGGGGAAAGTCTCACGAACTTGGCGACACAAAGTGAAGTCAGCTTCTGTCGCAGGTGTGACAACCTCGTTATAAAAAAAGTTGACGAACTTCTGGCGCACTTACACACGCACGTCTTGACGGCACGCGCACACACACGCGCACAAAATGGATCCTACGAGCTGGGAAAATGATGCGCACGAAATTTATAGACCAGGCGGAGCAGTAACGATATTTCATGAATATTTCTTGCGAGCTTTCAAACGTTCCTTTTATTTACCCAGACATTTTGAGAGGGCCATCACGTTTCACGGAAGGATTAATTATTTTTCGATTCGCTGGTACGCGACACGACACGATTATCCGGAATTTATTCCCCTAGGAAAGGAAACAGGGTTGCCAACGGAGTGCATCTGCAAGCTCAAGACTCTGAATTGCGTTCGTTAAGCTTGCGGAAATTTTAGGGCGTTTCCGCTGAGCGCATTGATGTAACGGAAACGACCAATTAACGTTAGGCTCTCCGGTGTATCGTCGAGAACGATTGTTTCCCATTGGTTGCCACGGCCAATGTCGTGACGTAAAAACAGTAGCGGTTAGGGTGGCGGCAGTTCGTTTACATTCGTATTTCTAGCTGCAATCTGTGACCCCGAGGTACGCAATCGTGTTGCAATGTAAAACTCAGAAGGGTAGAAAAATGTCCACAGATTTTAATATCCGACTTTGTCACTCGTATCGCTAGTTATATGAACTTTGCACGCCCGTGCCTCTATACATAGCCGCGCAATACTCACTCGCGACACCATCAATGCACGTCTCACGTTTATTATACCATAATAGGCCAATAATTATGGGCACAATCTTTTGAAAGCTGTTCTATCCGATTTTGTTGGAATTTTGCTCACATATTACATCCAATATACAAAGACATTTCCGGAAACGATTTTCGGTGCCTTTGGATAGTTTGCGAAAAATCGATGTTTGTTAGTTCGCACGCACTCTCCAACCCTCCATTCCACACAACCCACGATTCCATCTGAAGTGCCCCTAGTTTCTCGTGCCTCTCGAATTAATATATAGAAAATCGAAGAAATGCAAAAACCTTACGCGATGGATGGAGAAAAGCAAACAGGCGGAGGAGTGAGGATATCGAGCGAATGCGGTGAGTGATGTAGATATAATCGTACGGGTTAGAAAATTAAACTTTGAAATACGTTTTTTTCGAAACTACAAACTTCAAACGCGCCAAAAACCTCCGTAAGGAATCTGTTTTTATACATCGTATCGTGCAGTGACTAATTTACTGAGTTGCAAGTAAAACTTTTTTGTTGTTTTAGAGAATTACTTATTTTATTCATTGATACAATAAATTTAGTTACATATATACACCTGAATATTTCAGTCAAATTTTGTCGCACTACATTTTAAATACAGGATTTTGGTTGAACAAAGATGTCTTATGCTCTTACGAACGGAAATCTAGTAGTTTAGATACACCCTATATATGCGGCTACATGTATGGGTACGGCCCTACAAAGTTCTCATAACATGACTAGCGCTACGATTGACAAAGCCGGATACTATTAATCCTAGCCTGGAAAAAATAAATAATATTGTTTTACCTCCTCTCGATCAAATTTTTGTGTACAAGATCGCAATTGTAAACAAACCCGTAGCGAGAAAACACTGATCTTTTGTTTCGTTCGATGCGTTCGTGCAAAACAAAGAAAAAATCAATAATAACGTCGTTGTGGCATTTTCGGCGAAAATTTATTTGTTTTTTGCGCTTCGACAAAGACAATAAAAGGAGCGCGCAAACGCATTTAGAATTGAGGTTAATAACGTGATTTTACAGACCGCGATGTCATTAGCCAATGCCTCGTTAATTGCACGTGTCTCGGATTCTCACGAGAACTCAAACGGCGATAAAAATGTGCGGGAAAACGTTGAAAGCGTTGACCATATTCTTACCAGTGATCACGAAATTTTTGAAATTCGTTGCTTCGTATGCGACGTCCGAGTCGAGGGTCGTCGTTATGCACTTGCAACGTGCAAAACACAAAACTCACGGACTCGAGTAATCGAAAAATTGGGCGAGCTAGTCGGTGAGAGGTAGCTTCCTTCGAAATTCATTCATTACACTGCCCAATTATTATATTGTGTTATTTCATCCCATTCCACAACACCACTATCCATTTGATAACCAGACCCTGACAGTATAAACAAAACATACTACGGTTTGGTTGGTACAAAACTTACCAAACATTGGTCAAAACCAATTCATAAATTTCGCTTTCATTAATTTTGAAGCATGATAAGTGACAAAAAAAGATGATCGATTTGTATTAGAAAAGATCTACGCAGTTTACTTTCAGTGGCAACTATCCATTTTGAAAATATTTAAATACTTGGTAATATCCAAGGATTAACATAGCTATTTTTGAATGCTGGGAAAATTTACAAAATTATAGCTTTTGAAAATTTTGTAAAATATTTTTCATTGCCAAACAACTTTTGTGTAATTTACCTATGACACTACTTTACCAGCAGTTGAAAGATGGCTTTGTTATAAACATTTATAAAAATGTGCAGAATTAAAAAAAAATGTTTGTTGTGCATAATTCAAAAATAAATAAAAAAATGTACCAAAAGTGAATTATTCTTCCTTGCCCAATTTTTTGACTTTTGTCACTAAAAATGACTTAAACCGTTTTATTTTTTCTATGGAGATTTGTCATCTAAATATACAAAAGAAAGTTCAAGATAATTAAATTATTATAAGGAATTCAAAATTGATTCATCGCTACAATACAAATTGTAAGGTCATTGAGAAAAACCTGTAACTTATGGTGAACTCTTTTATCAACCCTTATCATTATTCTTCCATCGATAGAAATTCACATCCATCGTGAATTTCTATCGATGGTGATTTCTGTAAAATCACAGATCTGTTCATTGTGCCATACTTTTATAAAGCGCTTCTGCACAGCAGATATTTTCTTACATCATCACAGTTTTTTGTTTATTTTTATGTACTATGAGGAATTCTTTATTTCATTTTGAAAGATTTAAAAAAGTGATCAAACTGAACAAACTTATATGATATACAAAAGTTGATCTCTAAGAATGCAAACTTGTGTGTTATACAATTTTTCCAAAGCATTTTGAAACTTAATGATCCTTAATATATAAAACACAGTTACGACTAATAATTGTTTATGTACAAAACACAATTGCGATTCGGACATCGATTCAATGTTTCCTCTGGTTGTTGCATTACAGGTATGTGGTGGTAATAACGGAAGACGATGTTATTTGTCGGAGTTGCGCAAGTCTCATCAACACTCTCGACAGACTAGAGTGCGAAATGAAGAATGTGAAAAATGCTGTGCTGAGATTTCTGGAACGGAAGTATTGCCTAGCAGAGGGCGAATTAATCCGTTGTAGCGAGGTACCAAGGCTCGGACAACCGCCACAAATAACAAGGAGGGATCCGCAGCAGCTCGATTATCATTCACGCAAACGAAGCGCTGTTTGCTTTGATGATTCAAACTGCCAAACGAAGAAATGCAAGAAGTCTAATGTTTGGATTCAGTGCAACGAGTGTCATTACACGACGCTGCGCGATACATTCATGTCCCATCACATAAGACCATTTGTAGAAAAGAAAACGCATTCCGAAAAGAGCAGTGATTCAACAACACATTCGTTCGATCATCGTTGCCATAATCAAACGAATGACAGTAAATCAGAAGAAATAGAGAATCCAGAAGAAGGTAATAAGGTCGTTCAAAACCTTTCAGGGTTTTGGTTCTAATCGGTAGTACTCATAATTTTGCCTCGAACGTTAAGTCAGTAAAACGTATGTAAACTCGTAACTTCTTTTCTGGAAGATGAGAATTTTTGAATGGTGCTCCTACAAAACAAATCTTTTCAAGTCAACCTAAAATTTTATATCGTTTTCGTACCCGCACTTTCAAAGATTGAAATTGGAATTTGGACGCTATGTAACCTTATTTCTATGTTATTGTTGCGAGGAACATTAATTGTCGACATTGTTCGTTCATTTATCATTTCAATTTTTATTGCCCAGTGTTGGGGATGGTTGACGAAAAAAGTGTATTGGCTTTAATTTTAGTGTCAAATCATCTATGTTCAATAAAAGAATATAATATTGTCCGCCATAAAGTTTTGGCTTTTGGCACGTTTTACTGGACTATTCTGGTAACAATTTCGTCGAAGACTGGAATGATTTTTTAAATAAACTTTAGCGAATACATTCAAAGCAAAACATCATTGCATTTATAATAACCGAGAGAAAAACTTGCATATTACTCCAACGACTCAAAAACAATCAAATTAAGTTGAAAACTTTAAGAACTTTAAATAACAAGTTACGGAATCTCAACTACTTTAGTATCCCTATATTTGTGCAATCACTTTCCTCTTTGTATACGATCAAACCGATTTCATGACTTGAGTTAGAACCTCGAGCGATTCAAACGGCGCCATTGGAGACGATCGAGTTGGTTGGAACTGGCGAAGATGGCGACGATGACACGACTCCGATTCCTATTATGTCGATACCTACGGGTATTGAACCGTCGGTGATCCCCAAAGAGGAGCAAATTCAACTTATCAGTCTGGCGAACTCGAGTACGCTACAGTTCCAGAACTTCGTTGCCAACGGTTAGCTCGACGAATGTACTCAATGGAATTTGGCATTCCGGTTCTAAGTTACCTGTTTGCTATCCGATATAACCGAGAATCATTAGAAATCATCGGGTAAAAACAGAAAGTACTCTCTGAAGAAGCACTTTCCGAATACATTTCGTATAAAATATTCCAGGCGAAAAAAATGTATTGCCCATACAATGTTATGTAATTCCCAAAGTCTGTATTTTACTACGGCGTTAGAATACGTTACAAAAATTGAATATATTAATCCAATTTTCGCAATACTTTACACTTTCTTTGTCTTTACAATGATGACGATAATGAAAATACGTCAAGGGATATCAGAATGTAAATATTTGCAATCGCCAGACATCTGTGATAATTTTCCGAATCTATCTTAAATTAGAAGTGACCAAACTAATTTAATTTCGATCGTCTACCATTATTTGCATTCAGCTGAGCACCATGTGTATTCATTTTGTCACGTTCTTTTTTTCTTTACAATTCTTGCCGATTGAGAATATCTATAGGAGATGTAATTGAATTTCAGATGGATCCCTGAAGGACGGGCAGCCTTTATTCATGCGAGTTCTGCAACAATTCGCGGTGGGCGATGAACTCGGACAGGCGAACTTGATGCCGATGATTAATAACGACGTGGTGATAAAATCCAAAGAGAACGCGCCAAAACAGATGTTAACGCTCGCTGAAGACGGAAGTTTGGAAATGGTGGCGGTTGATTGTTGGAACGATGACGATAATCGAATCGTTCGAATACCGGACGATACTTTATAGCTGTCGAGAAGTGGTAAATTTAATCTTCATCGATTACTCTACTTCTTCAGTTGTGGATTCACGTGATATATTCTCCAAAGAATGTACGCCGAACGACGATGAAACTTTTACGGTTTTCCTGCGAAGTGACGATCGCATTTCTCGGTTTGGCGACTGCGAAATCTCACGACTTATTGTCACGGTCTTCTGCAGCTCGATACAAGTCCTGAAACGCGTTATGTATATCGAAAAGAATGTTCTTTTTTGCCTCTTTTATCGACTGTTCACGTTCCGCCAACGATTTTAAGTGCTTGTTGATCTCATCCCAAATCTTTTTCTTTGCTTCCTCCCATTTTTCGCACGGGAATAAAAAGCACGGCAATTTATGATGTCCCTATTAAAAAAGATCAATCGATCAATGTTTATTTTCGAACGTTACTTCGTCAGTGGAACTGAAACGATCTTACCCTCTGAGTAGTAGTATGGGCACGTTCGGTCGACTTAATGGTTGTTACAGTGTTCCCATTTACAGTTGTATCCTCATTAGTAGTGGTCTCCGTTTCGTGAGCTGTCGTCGAGTCTTTGTTGTTTTCCAATACGGTCGTTTCGCTGACTATTCTCTGCGTTCCCGTGGTTTCCGTTGGAAGATCGTCAAGATTCTCGCTTACGTAATCGTCAGTCTCGTCCATCGCGGCAAAATCATCGTAAATCATCAATGCGTCATTAGGCGGACCCAAGCTCAGTATAAACTTGAACTAAAAGATTTGGCCATCCCAGGCGTCAATCCCGAGACGAAAAACATGTCCACTTTGTCGTTTGTCATAAATCCATATTTCTTCCCGAGATACTTGCCTCCGTTACCGCAAGACCAAATAAAGCCAAAAATAACATTTGTCGAATCATCATGAATGAAAATACGAATTCAATATGGACTTTTCAGTTGATGCAATTCGAGCACGGGCTATCCTCCAACTACCGTAGCGCAATTGAATGTTATCCATTTTATGGGAATTTCGTGTTTACTCTTTTATGTGCGCTCTTCCGATTGAGTGGGGACAAGAATAAATCATCCCGGGTACTCCGTTTCGTCATAGTCTGGCTTCAGAGATCCGCGATATTTTGACGTTCCGAATCTAAGTCATAATTCGCCTGTGAACTTACGTCGCTACCTTGAGACGGTTGCGATCGTGCCTTCGAATTGAAAATATTTACCTAAGGTGTTTTCTTCCCCTCCCCATGTGAATCGCTGAGCTATTCTGTTTGAACTGTACTTAACATACGAGAAAACATGGTCGAGCTTTCAATTTGCATTTTATTGCCGTCGCAAAATAAAGAAACATTTCTTACGATAAAAACGTACCTCTCTACGCGTGGTTATTTCTCCGACGATTTTATACGTTTTTCTGATACCGAATGGTAAAAAATGTTCACTGCTCGAAGACAATCGACTTTTCTTTGAAGGAGTACAAAAAGCGGTTGTATTTCGATAAAAACTCATAGTTATTTGAAATTGATCGAAATGCTTATCATCCCACATTACAATTTTTATTTCACCTCAGTCTATTAAGTTCAACATAAGTTATTTTCTTTCCGGAATTTTGAAAACCCAGAAATGTTCTTGGTATTCGAGTAGGTACTGATGGTAGTACAATACGTAATAAGCGAGGCCAACTTTTAAGAACCTCAAAATTTCTTGATAAGGCGATGGCACGAATACGGCGTATCTTTTTTTTTCGTTTGCCGTTAGTTTGGAATTTGCCACTACTCAGCGTTAGTGCGGACCTCGTGATGCTTTGTTGGCTGAATAAACACAGAACTCGCATGAACATCAATAACCCCGAATCTCTGTGATAAATATTCCATACGATTACGGAGGGTATTAATGCAGTCGAGCACATTGTTCTTTACGAAAAAATAAAATAAAATGTCGCTTTTGATGCGTTTATTAACGAGCATACAAATTTATTGTCCCTCAAATAGAGGATAAACATAAGTCGTACACTTTGTGTTTATTCAGCGAGGACCGTTGCCTCATCGTGAGATTGTACATTTGCGACGTTCTTTTTACACGCACGCTCCATTCGTGTGGTGTTCACGTGGCATTTATACTTCCTAATTCGTACGTACTTGATCTTTTTTTTCATATCACTCCCGCTATTTCTTATTTTCCACTCGTTAATACTTTTTGTCCGGGAAATAATTAGAGGAGTACAATTATGTTAACAAAATGTTGATTTTTGTTCACTGATGCTTCGGGTCTTTTCTTCTTTTGGTGATACATCGACTGTACCACAGAAATACGACAATCCACTCATATTTCTAATTTCAAATTTCCAGTGTGCTCTTTTATTTTTCATATCCTTTGTCCCCTGGCGATTCGTTCTATCAATTGAAAACAAAAAGAGAAACATGAAAAAGAAAAGAGTACATAACTGTCTATGACATACGTAAATTTTTTACCCCCAACATATCTCTGATTCAAAATTTTGCTGCCTCGACATTTTCCAATGTCGATTACAAAGATAGGACACAAACAATCTTGAAAAATATGAATTTTCATTTAAACTCCCATCGCCTCATACATTCGTTGAGCTTTCTTTTTCAACTTCACCTGTTATAATTGGAATAGACTTGGAAAGTTTCACATTCTCATCTCGACTTTTTTCTCCCAAAAGTCAATACATCCTCTTTTTCCTTGTCCAAGTGTTTCTTTTATCATCCTTGGAGTTATGAGCAACTCCATGGAATGAGGCCGAAGCTCCACGTAAATGACCAAAGAAGTTCTGTAAAACCAGGTCCGAATTATATTTTTGTAACTAGCCTACGTCAACGATGAATAAAGCAGTATTGAAATTTCAACCTTGAGAAATTTCGATGTTTTTTCAAATATTTGGGCGAGTACGTTTATAATATTTCATAAATTGAATCATTCGAACGTTCGTGTAGTCAAAAAAGGAAACGAAGGAATTCTATATAATAAAAATAATACGTTTCAACATAAAAACAAGGGAAGTCTATTACAAGTCTCTGAAGTTCTTTCTATTTAATACATTGATGAAACTTTTTTTCCGTAATTTTTGTCGCTGTTTAATTATATAAATTTCACTTACTCCGTGAAAATAGTCTTTCCGTTCTGGATGAACCTGAAAGTGTCAATTATTCTCATTTAGTTCGGTCGTTATTTCTTTATGATTTTTAAACAATTTTTAGTATATTAACCGGTTGGTAAGGCAGCTCAGATACATGCGACTCGTCGAGGCCTCCTTTTATGTTGAAATGAATATATCCTGTTGCCTCTTCCTCGCTGTTTGCGTTGAATGTATTTTCGTCCAATTTAGTTCCGAATTTATAATCGTGATGTTTCATTTGTGATATTTTCGTGGACTCCTGAAAATTCCAAGAAGATTTGAACTCGAATAAAATTATTGTTCTGAAATTTTACTGTAAAGTAATTTTAGATCATTTTGAAAAAAAAAATAAATATACTGTATACGAATTTACAAAAAGGCGTACGAAAGGCAATGTGAAAATATAAAGATCCCTTGTCATAGTAACATTGGCGACGCAGTCCCGAAATTAGGCTTAGTCACGTAATTGAAAAAGACTGCCTGCAAAATTCGCTGTCTTAAAACCCCTTAAGCCCTTTCCACGCAGTCTTGCTGTTTATTGATTCGACGATGCGAAATAATTTATGGCAATGAATGGGACAATTTATCTCATTCGATACGAAATGTACACGTATCTGAAGACACGCTTCAGATAAATTATTACGTGCAAAGTAAATTAATATATCACACGCTCTGACGTTTTCATACGGAATTATATAGAACATTCTGAATATCACTCACCTCGGGTTCGTAGATTTGAACTTTTCTTAGCAGCTGCATGCAAAATGAAAATTTGTGAATTGAAGCAAAGTCTTTTTGTCGTTTTGCTTTGAACGATGCCAATAATTATTTATCTCAGTATTTACCATCTTTAGTTTTTTTAAGAAAATATCGATTTCGATGTCTTCACTGTTGATTTCCGACGCTCGGTCGCCATCGGGGTTGCTTCCAGTCTTATCCTCGGGGAATGGCTTTTCCGTCTGCAAAGGAACCTCATTCAAGTAAATAAGTAAATATATCTGTATTTACTTGAATTTTGTGGTCAATTTCAGGAGACTTGTTTTTTTTTCTTTAACTATGATTTTTCAAAATCAATTGTGTTTTTCGAGATTATTTTTAACAAAATTTCATCGCCCAGTTTTAACTGTGAATTACGGTATTTAGATTTTTATTGTTAATTCGATATATGCTTAATTTTCGAAATGCTGGACATCGAAAGTAGTTTTGGGAGTAATATGACCCCTGTGCACGTTAAGATCTGTCACGGGTGGTGCATTCGGAGGATTAAAACTGTTACTGCGAGTGTCACGTATAAAATTGGAAAAAAAATCATTTCACTTTTTCAGTTATGACATATAAATGAGCATTCAAAACGAAATATGTTTTTACAACACTGGTACAACAGTTATTTCATAAATCATGGTTTTCGAGATTGTGTATAGAATTTGATGGATCGAAGTTTGTGCGATGCGATGTTACATTTTACTAACAACACCAAACGCTACAAACTTCTAAAATCCATTCGAAATCAAATCGTTTTTTAAATTTCCACCCGCCATATTAAAACCGTACGCTACAATTTTGAAAATCTATTTTATATAGATTCGGATTCAGCACCCTCGAAACCCATAGATTATACGTTTACATAAAATTCAAGCTATTTTCCATAGTTGTGTTTTCTACACTGGATTTGCCGTTTTGAATTTCGAAAATTTGTTGTTAGATTCGGATTCAGTGACCGCAAGCACCGTGAAACTGAGATTACAAAACTTTATTAAATTTTCTCTTTTGTGATACGAAAATAATACAAAAATCTAATCTTTGTCACACTGGTAAGGCGTTATTCGAGCTTATCAAAAATATTGTTTCAATATTCACCGGGAGAGATCCCATCGCAGTTTGATTGTTGATGGCTTGGCTTGCATCATCCACGAGTTCAACTTTTGTCCCAATACCGCCAATCGTTGTACGATTGATTGAGGTTTCGTTGGAGCTCAGGACATCATTGGAGCCGTTCTGGAGCGAAAATACATTCCGGAAATACAAGATTTGACAAATTTCGTTGGTGGTTCTTACTGGGTCGCGGAGTCGTACTTACGGTCGGATAAGTATTCTGCGCTGGTTTTGGCGTCTGTAAACGTTCAATACACGATATCACGTTAAAGCACAATATTAGCATAATATCACGTTGAAAATTGTATACATTTATGTACTATCTTCATTATTTCGTTAAAGATCTGGCTTCTGTGTAGTTGGAACTGATAAGCCATCCTTTTCCAACAATTACATTTGTGAAAAAACCTAGAGTTTAACGTCTTTTAATTTTTTGATTATTCTGATTCGAGAGTGCATTAAAAATGCAAATTTAAAGACTTCCATTTCTGATGGATTCAAAGAGGTTAGCTATCCCCTAACATTCTAGTTTATTTTTCGCGCAGCGTTGTTATCAATATATTGGTCCATTTGTCAATAAATGTGGCCATTCGGCAATAAATTTCTCCACTGTCATTCTCATTTCCGATTTTCTTTCCATTTCTTGGAAAGCGATAAATGACAAAAAAAAACAATGACGTGGGTCGTTTTTAATTTTTCATCTTCCGCAAACAAAAAAATGGAAAAAAGATTTATTCAAGAGCGTTCATACGTTAAGATAATATATCATTGTACACTTTCCAATCGTTTTTATCAAATGATGATTAGGTTTACGGGCTGTTAGAGGAAAAACTAATTGTTCATTTGTGCACGTACGTTCGGCAAAGAATCTTCATCTTCCGACGATTCTCTATCATGGTAACAGGAATTGCCCGTAGTCGTTGGGTTGTCAACATCTCCAGATCCACACATCGCTGATGGAGAATCCAATTCTCGTTTGTGCGTAGAGGCCTGTAAATCCCAGAACGTCATAAAATGAAATTTCATTGAATTCCTTCATTTTTGTCTTCACAGCTTCTATGCTGTACGGCTGTAATTGACAAATATCTATTGGACTTTTTACCGTTACCGCTATTAACGGATGCGGATCATCGTTTAGGAATTCAACCTGCGAAAACGAAGATTTGCAATTTTAGATTTTTTTTCATTTTTCTTCATTATCCTTTCAAACAATTTCAATCAATAAGCATGTGAGTAAAATTGCATAAATTGCGTATCATTCATTAAAATTGCATATATAGCATAGGAGCTTCTTTTTAGGCACGCTCACCCATCAATAATATTCGATTTACGCGCAGGAGTAATCTAATCTAAGGAAAAGTACAGTATAGATGATTACTTCAGTGTTTGTGAATATATTTTTTGAAATGAGGATAATAGTAGACTTTTGTGATTATTTCGTACTCAAGTTAATTGATGATCAATATACGGTAAATATTTATAAGAATATAAATATTTATGTTATGTGTTGCATTTCCACATCAAATATAAATTAATGGTTATCCGTCGTTAACTTACATCCGGTAAACGATCCGTTGCGTTAGGTTTTGGTAGCGGAAGTGGTAACGGTACAGGCTCCACTTTTGGTATAAGTATCAGTACCGAGTTCTCTGAAGAATCCTCTTCCTGTTTCATCGAAGGATCCTCTTTCTGTTTTGTCATAGGATTCTCTTCCTGTTTCGGGGAAAGATCCTCTTTCTGTTTTGTCAAAGGATCCGCTACTTGTTTCGTCGAAGGATCTTCTTCCTGTTTCGTCGTAGGATCCTCTTTCTGTTTTGTCAAAGGATTTTCTTCCTGTTTCATCGAAGGATCTTCTTTCAGTTTCATCGAAGGATCCTCTTCCTGTTTCGACGAAGGATCTTTTTCCTGTTTCATAGAAGGATGCTCTTTCTGTTTCATTGGAGGATCCTCTTTCTGTTTCGTCGAAGGATCCTGTTCCTGATTCTCTTTCTGTTTCGTCGAAGGATCGTCTTCCTGTTTCATTGAAGGATGCTGTTTCTGTTTCATCAGAGGATCTTCTTCCTGTTTCATCGAGGGATTCTCTTTCTGTTTCATTGAAGGATGCTGTTTCTGTTTCATCAGAGGATCTTCTTCCTGTTTAGGTGAAGGATGCTCTTTCTGTTTTGTTGAAGGATCCTCTTCCTTTTCCGTCAAGGGATTCTCTTTCTGTTTCATCGAAGGATCCTCTTCCTGTTTCATTAAAGGATTCTCTTCCTGTTTCATCGAAGGATGCTGTTTCTGTTTCATCAGAGGATCTTCTTCCTGTTTTCTTAAGGGATCCTCTTCCTATTCCAGAAGACAAACAATCCCATTCCAGTTAGCACGAAGATTTCTCATATTCATTACTTAATTGATAATTCTTGTCGCCTCATCGACAATCGTCGTTAAAATAGCCTCCCCACCTACGATTTGTACACTTACGAGTGATAACGGATAAACTTGTTTTTTCGGTGTTTCCATCTGCAAAGAATAGAGATAATGACGAACAAGTATATAATTGCTTAATGCATATCGATAATTAATAAATGTCGAGATCGAGTCCGATCCTCAGTTAAACGAGCGCCGTTGTTATGCGTCTTATCTTTACGTGAAGCACTTCACTTTTTAGGTTAACAACCGTTAAAGAAGTATTGTTATTGATCCTCAATAAAAAATGATCTTCCGTCTTGCACACTTACAATTGGTGAAACATGCGGATCATCCTTCTCCAACGCTATCTGTAATAACACAGTACTTGAATCGTTTTTATTTGTTTCATTATTGTTTTGAAACGTTTCTCGTGTTAGGCCTAAATACGAAACCACAAAATTAATTCACAATTTTATCGACTTACGTCCGCGGCGTTCCCCATACTTTGCGTGACGCTTTCAGGCTGGGTAAGTGGATTAGTGCCCTGAATTGTTGAATTATAATTTTGATCCCGAACAGCCATTTCAGATGCGAACACGATAAATAAAAAAGTTTCCAAATTTTCAAACCCTCTAGCTATTTTGATACACTGGCTTTCGTATGTATAGTATTACATAGTTAACTTATTATACTACATTTTTCGTATTTTCGACTTACATGTGATTGATGGTTGCGCTTGTTCGCCTGAAAAAAAACATAATTTTTTTTTCGGCTATGTATGTCGCCGAATTTTAAGGCGGTCGCATTTCTTAATCACGAGTATTAAAAAGACGTTCATTTTTTATTAAAAATGTGGATGAAAACTCCTTTAACTTACCTTTATCCAACGATAGAATCCGTCCTTCAGAATCTGTAAAAAAATGTACTTTTTATTTTTTCATGGTCGTTATTAATTATTACGAATTTCGTTACATTCATCGAATTCTGTATATTTACCGTTGTAAGATTGTTCACCAACGCATTTATATGGAGGTTACAGTCATCCAAATTGTCAGCCTTGACTTTAATCTCGTTTTTATTCCCCTGTTCCGTGTAGTTCTGGGCGTTCTGTTTTGCAGTAACATCGTCAAAGGATTCGGATGAATTAGTAATGGTTTCCTAAAAAAATCAGTCCATTTGCAGCGATAGGGATCGTTCGTTGCCTATTGAACTCCTCAAGTTCTGTTTCTATTATTTATCATAATTATACGAGTGGTAACTGCATAATCAGTAATAAACATAACGTTTTTTAAAAATATATGGTACTTTTTATTGGCACTTAATTCGTCAATTTATTTTCTGACTCTTCAGCTAAGATGTGAATACTGAAAGTAGAAAAATTACTGTGGGTTCAATGTGCGGAATTTGCAGAACATAAAATGGAATACGAAAGCAAAAGCATCAGGTTCCATTGCTAATAATGTCGATGAATTATTGACTGACGCTTTCAGAAGCCGTTTTCGTGGAAAAGACGAGAAAGAATCGATCCATCCTATTGTTTATTTATTAAATATTCAAAACCAGGATCTCTGCCAAAAAACATTTATTTTTGAGCTATGAAGAATATCAATAATTATTTAATAGCAATTTTTTACACGACTCTGGAAAAATCAAGGTGCATTCCTACCGGCGACCCATAATAACATTTTTTAAAAAATTGAATCGTCAAGACAATTGTTTTTGTACCGTCGACTGAAAGCGCAAACGTTTCTTTTTTTTGTTACCGATAATCCGAACACATCGATTATTTGAAGAGAAGAAATGGATATCCGTGAATAATATTTAGAAATAGTTAATTGTTTGTGCTTACTTCAATTGGATCTAAATCCTCAAAAAATCGTAAGATTTCATCGCTCGTCAAGCCCTCCCCGAGAACACCACCGGTGTTCGTTTTTAATCCTTCATCGTAGGCATCACTGTTGATTATAACGGCACCCTAAAAACCAAGAAATTCGACCTCGTATTAGCAAGGAAAAATAACTTCCGGTCGTTCGTTCCATAAATTTAATATTTTCTTCGACGATGGTCTATCTTGAAAAAAAAAGAAAGAATAAAACGTACGTTAGCAACAACGATGGAAATAAACGCGAAATACAAAATTTTCGTAACCATATCAAGGTGAATATTTCAACGGATATTCCTGCTAGAAAATTTGCGCATCCGCAGAATCAAACTGTGATCATTTTTTTGGAAACTCTCTTTTATATAGTTGCGGATGTTTAGCGTAGCTTAAGGCGGGCCCGGGCAATAAATCTGTAATTCATGCTAAGCTAATATTAGGCAAGATCGCGCTAGTTTTATTCGATAATAATATTCGTAATCTGACGACACGGTAAACGCAAAAAAATCATTACCTTCGAAAACAAGCATTACGTTTTCGTGCGAGATCAACAACAATAATCGGTTTTCACCCGTTTGTAAAACTTCCCTGATTTTCTAGCTCCTTTGTAAAGTAGCGGAAGAAATGGCGGTAGAGTGATAATCGGTATAATTTGACTGCGTATTTGAAGCGAGTAAATCTAAAATTCGAGGTGACTCTAAACGTCGTTAAGAGACGCTAATATAGGAAAAAGAGCTAACAAATGATAGATATGTTGATGTGGTAGAAAGGAAGAAGAAAGATTCAAGCACAAACTTGAATGAGGGAAACCGAAAGGAAAAATGCAAAATTTCAATAATTAATGGCGGTACCCAAGAGATACTGTTCAAAGAATTGTGCAAGAATGGGAGATTCTTCGAATATACGATCTGCGTAAAAAGCTCAAGAGTATACTTGTAAGTAAAGAACGATTCAAGAGTATAGTTCTTCTATGATTTTGAGGTTATTCCCTTCACCGAGACAATGCAATATGTTTTTTTTTTTTTGCTGCAGTAGAATACATTTCCACAACCATAATTTTTATCCTTTTTTTGTTCCCTTGGATCTATCCAGTGTTAAGCAGAGGTCAACGTTACATAAACTTTTCATAGCGTTAGAAACATCCGCCTAGTGCGCGATAACATCCTAAAATCTTTACTCGCCCTGCCCTTTTTTCTAGCGTTCGTTTTTTCTGCTCTAGCAAACACTCGAAAATTGGTATATTTGCTCATTTCTTCTTCGCAGGTGTGTTGAAAATTGTTTCAAAGTCGGCGCTCAACGCTTCTGTGATGATTGCCCGTCTTTATCTAAAATGAATCACGCGGTTATCTCCACGCGATCTAATGGCATCACATCGTTGTTAATATTATGTAACAATGTTTGAATTTTTGATGATTTTATAGACAATGATCGTAGTAGCAATATATTCAAGCGAGTATGGATAAACTTCAGCTCGTATTCAATCAGACGTAATGTTGTATCGGTTTTTCAATAAACAATGTGCACTATTGTTCGATTCATGACAAATTGCAGGCTATTTTATTAATTTCAACAACTGTCGATTTTTCATTCACTGTACGGAAAATTGTTGCTCTTCTGCTCCATCAATTATTTAAGAAGCAAATAAATTAGGATGAAGATTCATTTTAATTTATTTTCGATTATTATCGACGAAATTTATCATCGCGAACTTATTTAAACTGGATGGAAATTCCCGCGTTTCTTGTTGTTCCGCTTCGACTTGCGGCGGCGCCACCATACGGTGGCGTTTCGTTCTTTCACGTTGGTCGGACTGATTTTTCGAAACGCGATGCTCGTTGTTTGTTTTGTTCGAAGCATTGAAAAGTTCGTTGAATATTACGCTCGTTGGTCTTATTTTACCGGACAAAATTTTCCACGTATCAAACTCGTGCGAATTAAAAACGCGATAAGAATAAGTATACAATGGTGAAGGATGGATTGGACTTCGACATTCCGAACATTTTGGAGTGTCGGGAGGATGAAGAATTCGAAGTTCTTCAGAGGTTATCCTCCTACTGTCAAGATATTTACACCCAAATAGCCACCTCCCGTGAAGCATATCGTATTCAGAAGAAAGGTTCGTTTCTTTTTGCATTAATATTACAGTTCGAAATTCCGTCACAATTTATATTGTTCTGCAAGAAGTCGTCTTGTATCGACAAGATTTTAGTATGTCCTCCACCGCAAGTCACGTAGCAAAACTTTTAAAAACTTCCAATTTCCAAGGTCCACTTTCATTAGACAAATATAAATCTGGCAGAAGTAACACTACAGTTGTTCAGTACGCTTCAATTGGATCTTGTAATTGTCGGCAGAATACGAACAGAAAGAGGAAGCAATGAACGAAGATATTTTGCAATTGCGTCGGGCTATGAAAGACACCATTGCCGAAAGAGACAACATTGGTCTGCAACAGAAAGTAACGGACAAGAAAATGGCCTTAGCGGCTGAACAAAAGGCTAAGTTGGAAGAAGACATGAAAGACATATTGTTGAAAAAAGAGAATATATGCTTGGAACTTGTGGAGTTGACACGAGGTATGGTATCCTTGTCTACTACAATATTTTTACCGAAAGATCCACAAACATTTTGACCGGATGTTGTTTCTTTCACATTCTTTTAATTTTGATTCATCATTAAATCACCCAGCAACCGAGGAATCCAGAAAGCAGAAAAAGGATCGCTGGAACGCTATAAAACTAGCATGTACATATTACAAGGAGAATCTTAACATTCATATCAGTGTGGACCCCAGCGAACAACATGACAGAGTTAAGCTGACGTTCTTCCAAATGAAAAATCCTGACAGGGACAACTACTATGTGAACTTGGAGAAAGGCAAAAGTAACTGGACAGGTAAGAAGATGCCAAAGATGATGCATTATTTAGGATAGGTGCTCATGCACTTTGAGTTCTCTTCTTTTTTAAAAAAACGGTATTATACCGAAACCATTCGCTTGCAGTTGGACAAATTGAGCCGGCTCTGGAGGAAAGGCATTTAGAAATAATCAAGGCTACTGTTGGCTGCACAAAATCATTGGGAACTTCAGACGTTATGGCCTTTCTCTGCACATTAAGGACCATCTTTCTTAAATACTACATGTCAAGGAATGAAACTGCTGGATAGAATCTTCCTGTGGAAGGAGTACGCAGATGCGATCAGTGTCGCACCACCAGTCTCCTTGATATGCTCGCTGATTCTGTTCAGGTGACGAGAAGTGCTGAAACACATGGAAAATTGCTCTTCTCTCGTCGCTTCCATTTTTTTGATCACGTTTGTTCATTCGGAATTGGATTTTTCGATTAAAATATGTACAGTTATCTACGTTTTTTACTTCTTCTATCAACTTAATTGTCGAACGTACCTATGTAGGGTAAAACGACTGAATTTTAAACAAATTGTAAATAATTTATTTTGGATTTATCTTAGAATCGTGAATATAAATAATTATTCATAAATCTTGGTCACGCGTGATTTATTTACAAACATTTCCTGCAAACTTAACACCGAGTGGAAACTTCAGTTCCAGAATTTTATCGTTCATACAACTTTTAGCTGAATATCAGAGAAAGTAAAGTCACAGCTTTCAAGAATGTCACTCATCTTATCACAAACTTGAATCCTTCATCGTTGCGAGCTTGAGACATTCACGTTTCACACTTTTCACTTTTCACGAACGATCACAAAAGTAGTGACTTGAACGCGGACAGAAATTTGCTATGTTTCCGCGTGCGCTTATTTCATGATCGCATCAGCATCAATGTCTTGCTGTACCTTTGAAGTACACGCTTCAAAGCTGCTACTTTTATCGTTTTTCCGAGTACAACTTATATTTTAAGAGGATATTCATTGCTTATGAATCTTCGAAGAATGACACAATTATAAAACCCGCGTGAAATATTCACGATCCAAATTTGCTCGCTTGCGATATTTTCGCGAAATTCTCAACTTGGCATTTTATAGCTCTCAACGTTGTCACTTTATAGATTTTTCAAAATCTGCTTTCGCTTCCTGAGATATACTTAAAAACGTCATCGACCCGTCACTATGCCAAGGAATATTAAAAATCCAGTTACTGTTATAAATGTGTATAGGATAATAGGATTGACGCAAAATCTGTGAAATATGTCGAGCCCTCACAATAATCAATGCCAATAAGCAATAAGCGAATGAATCAAATGATCAATTATGAAATAGTCAATTTATCAGCGTTATAAGCCAATATTGGTGAATACGCGAATCGAAGTTAAGCGGCATTCGGAGCGGTGATCACTTAGCCGATACTTCTAAGCTTGATTGTTACATATTTGATAGGCCGATACTTCTAAGCTTGAGTGTTCCATATTGGAATCATGGGTCTACTGTCCACCTGGGAATCCCATGAATACAGGGCCGCTTACCGGCACGAGTTTTCCACAGTTCCCCCTTGCCCGTCGCAAATGCGGAAAATAGTGTCGCCTGTGTACGCAGGGGGAATTAGAGGTTAGCGAAGTACGGGTTAGGGAACGATACAAAATGGGTCGATGAGAAAAATAAATACGCTAAAACGTGTACGGGTACACGTTAGAACTAAGGATATATGCATATATATTTAAGATATTTATTGGCGTTATTTCCGAAATCGCGAAAAAACAGCGCATCGATAACGAAAAAAAAAATCTTCCCGAAATTGTTTTCGGCATCGCCGATAAATATTCGAGATTTACTCGACGCTCGTTATCCGATGTACGTGAGAGTTTGACGCGGGGTGTGAGAGAGAATAACGCTGACCAAAATGCACTGCGTGCCTACGGGAGTAAGAATGTTAATGGGCCTTGAATTTTGTATGCAGGAAGTGTGGCGCGTCCCGTCTCCCGTAGCGGGCCGGCGCCTCGCGCTTCCATGCAAGTAAAAAAGAAACGCCGAGAAAAACAAAAATACGGAAGAACAAAGCAACAAAACTGTAGTGGGAGTGAAAGACCGGGAGAGGGAGAGGGGTGGGAGAAGATTCATCTGGCGGAGAGAACCGGACGATGTTCCTTTAAATTGGAACCGTAAACAGTCTCGTGCGTCCAGTGCTTCTCAATTTTGAATCTTCATCGAAAACCACCGCACTTCTCGTTCTTACGTAACAGCAATAAATTTAACAAACCTACGAGTCGCGTCTCGTGACTGTTCGAATCAGTAGAGCGAAAAAAGCACCTCTATCAAGGCAACCCAGAACTCTGAGGCACCAACCCCATTCACAATGCATCAGCATTTTTAACGAAACGCGCTCGGAGATGTAAACACGAGAAAGTTCCTGCCAGGCATACCAGAGTCGATGCCAAAATTGCTGCTCCCTTCGCGCGCGCACACGAGTCAAAGAAGCGGCAAAAAAAAAGTAGCGTCCCAAACGGGCCGTCGAATTTTGGACCGTCCAAGAGGAGGCAAAGTTGAAGCGGAGGATGGAGACGAAGAATAAATCAAGAGAAGAAAAGAGGAAGAGCAAGGGGATGTTGTAGCGCCTCGTCTCATAATGATGTAGCTGTCCCGATTTAGCTTGTCTTCTTGCTGGCTTGTCCGTTGGGATACTTAGCCCTCGTGCATCCATTTTTTCCCCTCGTTTTTCTCCGCATAGCAGGAAGCGAGAGAACCAACGTGTTGAAGCAAGAGGGAAAGTTGAGCACAAAGATACGGTGTCCCCTCTCATTCTTTCGCTCTCTCGCCCCCTTCGACTTCGCATTTATCGAATGCTGAAACGATGACGAAGAGAAGGCGCGTCGTGTGGAACGAGAAACGCGGACGCGACGGAGGCTCCGGAAAAAGAAAGGAAGAAATGACAAGAGAGCGCCGAAGCAAAAGCGAGAAAGAGCGTGAGACGGGAACGAAGATCCGCGTTCTTGATTCCGTCATTCTTTTTTTCCTGCTACTCCTTGCCCCTCCCTTCGCCCCGTCCCATCTCACTCTTCGTCTTTTTATTTATTACGACTGTCCGTGGTGTTCGTTTTGCCGACCGGCGTTACACTGCATAGTGGCGTGCCACGACCGGGTTGTGGCGCTACTGGTTTTGCGCTCGCGCTCTTTCGACATCGGGATATTATATACGTATATACATATATATATGTGAAGATAAATCGCGGGTATATAAAGGACGAAAGACAGACGATATATACATACGCGTACAGTAAATTCTCAACGGGGTTAAGAGAAAGAACGGGGGGTGGGGGGAGAGAATACAGAAGCAAGTATACAACAGGAGTGTAAATACTCATGGAGTGTACATATGCTCCTCCCCCCTCCCCTGCGTCCTCTTCATCGCGAACGAGAACGAGCGTCCACGTTCGTTACGCGCTCTCGTGCGTGAGGCGCCCGCGCTTACGTTAACTGTGTATGCGCTGGCGCCAGGCTGCATTCTCGCATTCGTTATAACCAACAACCGGGGATGTACAGAGTTATAGTTGAAGCACGCGGTTAAAGTGAAGATGAAAAAGAAAAACAACGAGCTAAGTCTCACGGAGAGTCCAGATAGGAATCTGTAAATCTTGTGCGCACTTTCTTTCCTTTTCCATCATTCTCTCAACGATGACATGCGCGCGCTCGATGTTGACACATGACACACACACATACGACGCGTATACACGTGTGCGGCTACCTAGAGGCCGACGGAAAACAAATATTTTGATGCCAAGTTTATGAGGATAAGTGACACGGGAGGACCCAACCGAAGGCGGACATTTTGGAAATTAATCATACGTATGTTTGACTTCGTCGACTCGTGGGGCGGTTGGATGCATTGTAGTCGATTCAGAAAACGAAATGAGGTTTTGCGGCCATGATGTTCGAAAACAATCATGCTGAAATTGAGAGCTGTGACGCATGTCGGAATTTAAGGGATGTCAATGTATAATACCGGTAGGATATGTTTTTTCTACATTTGACTTGAGGGATTGGACCCAAAGCTGCCACACGGACCCAAATGTTGGCATTGCTTAGAGCATCATTGCTGCAGTTAAATTTGACTTTTGAAGTGAAAAAAAATAATCGAAGCAATAACAAACAAACTTGTAAAGGACCTTTGAACGTGAATGGCTTAACAGTGCTTCATTTTGGCCACCTGGCTAATACACGTAACTGATACATGATCTTATTTAAAAAGTCATTTGTTCTTTGTTCTTATTATTTCGTCTTTTTTTTCTTTGATTTTTTATTAATCCAATTTGTTTCTCGTCATTTCTTAGGATGGCTAATTTTTAAATTTTAGAAGAAGTTTTATATTTTTTTTGTGTCAATGATTTCTTTAAATTTTGATTGATATTTTATGATCTCATTATTACTATGACAAATACTTTAAATCTTAGAGTAGAGAGTTACGTAATTGTTTTTGATGGTGCATAATTTATCTTAATATTTAATTGTACATAGTATCATTACACTGCGCTCAATAATTTCGTCACGTTAAAAATGTTGATGCTGTCCGTTAGCGACGTTGAGAGAAAAACGTTTGTTCAATTTTAATAAATATGCATAAAACAACTTTTTAAAAGATTTCCTTTGTTTTTTCTTCGTCAATATTATCCGGATTTCAAAAATTAACGGACAATGCAAGCATTTAGCACACGTTTTTGGAATTTGTCGTTTTTTTAAAGAATAATTACGAATTTCACGACCGGAAATGAGGCTTTGGAATGTTCTCGAATCTGAGTCACGATATTCCGATTCTTATCTTCAATCATCATTAACGTTCCGAGGACGACAATTATCTCGTATGTTCCACGTGTAAACGAAATTATCTATGGCGGTAGTCATCACTGGAGAAAATTGTTTGGTCATAAGAATAGCTATAGTATCACGATACACACCGTGAACGTGCACACCTTGGGTGTCTAGGTGATACAAACGAGCCAGGAGATCAGGACAACGACGATGTGGGACAGCACGCGCTCGGTCACATTTACCATCGACGCCTGTCTGTCGCCACTGCAGGAATCTCGTTTACTCCGCTGCTGTTTTCTTTGTCCTCCGTTCTCTCTCCGTTGCGAGATCCAATCCGGAAGAAGTCGAAGCGCACCCTCTTATGAACTTTTTATTCTCCTCGAGACCACGTGCATTCGCGCGACTCGAGCGCTTTGAATTGCTCCTTAATTTCTCGAAAGGTTATCACTGACTGTTTTTTCCGCGGACTTCCGGGCGACGATTTTCTTCTTCGTTGATAACAGGCTACCCGAGAAAGAACGAGGATCGTTATGGCAATGTTAAAAAGTAAAAAAGAAAGAGAATATCACAACCTCGCCTGCAATCGATTACGCTCTAGCCGTTGCTTGGAAAAGTTTCCGCTCAAGATTTGGTGCAGTCGAAGCTTACGGCCAACCAGAATCGACGCAATGATTCGAATTTCGTACGAAACGTTGCCTCGTTTCGGATATTCGCTTATTGGCAAATTTAATATCGATAAATGTTTGTTTTTTTGTCTTTTTATTTTCAATTTTTCGCGGGATTCGTTGAATTTCTATTGCACGGATTGGACGAAAAGAAAACTTTATTGATTCGACGAAAAAGTACGAGCGAGAAAGAAATTCGTAAGCGGAGTGACAAAACGCTCGAGATTGCCCGTACAGAAACACGGCATATGCAAAGATACATTGAGGAATACTCGTGCCGAGTCCGTTTCCACCGATAAGAGGAACGTTGCTCAACTTTTGACCTTTGCTTAACCGCAAAAAAAAGTTCCCCCGGAGGAAATATTACTACAGATAAAATTCAATACCCTCGGCGAGTACATCACACTCCTCTTTCTTTCTCTCTCTCTCTCTCTCTCTTTCACTCTCCCTCCCACCATTTAAATACGCTCTTCACGTAAGCTCGCATTTTGTACAATGCATTTTACTTGCTGTTGTATATTTTAGTTGTCGTGATTCTTGCAACGCGAAACGTTCGAGTGTTTCTTCATCCGCTCGCTAGATTACATCGTTCATCGCGGATGTTCGTCATTTCGATTGAAAATTATTCGTTTACCCACGTACGAGCTTTCTTCCCGATTTTTACGATCCTCAAAACTCGTTATTTTTCTTTTCATGAACGATTTTGGAATGTGTGATTCGGCGAAGGGATTATTTCGAAAAATGAGAATAATTATTCGCGATGGTGATTTTCACGAGTTTTGCGAAGCAACGAGAGTGACTTCGGGACGTTTAAGCATAGTGGAAAAATTCATGCTCCGCCGATAAATGCGTCGTACAGATTTTCCTACGACCAATCAATACCGAACGTCCGAGGTGCGATGTTTCTCGACACTGATGACTGCAGTGTATGTACCAGGAATTCCATCGTGAGATCACGAAAAATTATGTTTTTTCTCCTTCAACAATCCACGAGCTTGCATTCGTGACACTAATTACGCGCAATCGTGCTAGACGAGTCGCCAAGTGACGAAAACTGTGTACAGACATCATTGAGAAAACGTCGCCGCCAAAATTAAAGTGTA
This sequence comes from Ophioninae sp. A BG-2022a, assembly GCA_030523105.1. NCBI lineage: Eukaryota > Metazoa > Arthropoda > Insecta > Hymenoptera > Ichneumonidae > Ophioninae sp. A BG-2022a. Next base: position 46,139 of record JAPYZI010000001.1, read on the forward strand.
TACGAAAAACCCTTAGTGTCCACCGAAACGTGCTAGGTTCATTATCGAAAGAAAAAGGTGGAACGAGAGAAGTGAAAAAAAGTGCATCGTGTTCGCATACTCGCGGTGAAACAAAAAATAAAAACGAAGATGTATGCGAGGAGAATTAAAAACGATCGAGGGAGTCGACAAACGGGGTGGAGGATCTTTTTGTAGGGTAAAAAAAGTTTACGTTAAAGTTTGCATCGTTGGAATGCAACTACGTATATATACATATATAACATGTTGTTTTTTTTCACTTTTATTTATTGCGAATATAAGCCGCAGTTTTCCACTAACATGACGACAAGAAAGGAAGGTAATTTGGAATACCGTTTCATATTAGAACTGCCACTCTTCTTTCTGTAACATTAACGAATGAAACTTCTAGTATGTTTAAGCGATATCCGTATAAAATCCGTACGAAATCCGCATAAAATAAATCTGCAAATTTGCTAATGCGACTAAACGTTATTGCTAGGTTAAATTTTAGTTCAAACGGAATATTGCAGAATTCCGTTTACGCGTCGAGGTGCAAGTATTTTGTAATAGGTGTACATTCATCGTGCTTAACTTAATTACGTAGGCTATTATTGCGTCATTGTTCCAGAAGAAAACGGATACTTGTGATTATTTCTCTAATCAGCTTTAATCAGTTTTTAATCAGTTTTGTTAATTGATCAAAGATCTTCATTATACTTTATCACGATTTTCATTATGCTTTCCATTATGCTTTCCAGAAAAAAACACGGATTATTTCCAAGGTATTCCAAATTAGCAACACAACGTAAACGGACACAATCACTATTCTTGTTTTGTTTATAATCATATAAATCGGATATCAAAGCCGTAGTGCAAATAACATGATGTATATTTCAATACACATAAAGAGCTGAACGAAATAACGATCCGGAAATTTTCCAATTTGAAGGGTTTAAACGCGTGTCTCGAAACTTTTCAAGAAGAGTCTTCCAAAATTCGATCTTTGGTCGTCATCTTACAAAAGTAGAGGATTCAGCGTTTGAAAATATCGACAGGTGCCATCTTTTTTTAACACTTAACGTAAACAAAAACCGAAATGGCGCTACTGGTTTCCGTAAAATCGTGCAATTCGAGATTACCAACAATATTTCAAATATTCTTTCTTTCGTCCACCTAAAAACGGTTCGAGTGATTTTCACGAGCCAAACAAACCGAAAGAAAAATTGAAGAAAACAAGAAGAAATGATTTTCGTTGCATTCCAACGATGGAAACATGTGGGTCATTGAAGGAACGTACCAGTGCCAAGTTTCAGTGGATTCTGTAACTGAAAACCCCTCTTCCCCTTCTCCGTGTTTCTTTTATTTTCATTTACATCGGATTTGTCGTTTTTACGGACCATCCCTCAACGACGGCATTCCCGAGTCCCGCTTCGCGAGACGTTCCCCCACTGGGGCTTAAGCCTGCAAGAAAAATTGCCCCGTTGAGACATCAGGGCTTAAAGACGCGCTTGCATGCGCATCGTCAAGCTCGCAGTACCGCGTGTGACGCAGCGGAGAAATTTTGCGAGCTGGACGAATCTACGAGCATTCGTGGAATGCTCGAGCTCTCCGGACGCTTTTCTTCTTTGCGGTCGATACTTTTTATCGTCCGAACGCGTTTTCGTTCCGTCCGCTGCTTGACTGCGCCGTGAGAAAAATTGATTGTCTCGTTCGAGAGCGATGAGTCGGGGGAACGGGGCCGATAGTACTGAAGGACTCAATCATTTAACTCAATTAAAGTGACGCGATCGAGAACGCTTTTTTATCGACTCAATTTTGATTCGAGGCTAGCGGTGACAATCGCTCCAATTTGTACAGGGTGATCGGTAATTCGAGATCTATTCTTCGAAAGTATTCTAGAGGTCATTCTAGAGGTCCTTTTAATCAAAATTGGGACCATGCTTTTAGCATTTTTAGGATTGTCACTGAAAACAAATTACTTCGAAAAATAATGTTCTCCGAACATTTACCCGACACTTTCTTGAAGACTCGCTTAATCTCAGAAATAAAAGGTCTTGAATGGTTCACAGTATTACTGGATAGATGTTACAAAATCGTCAAACTTATTGGAAATTTGACGAGCGATATTTTTATACTAATACATATTTGATAATAATGCATCAATTATTTTAGAACGTTTCACTAGGTAATGAAATAGTTATGGGAAGGCTACTTCTACAGACGTTAATGGTTGTAAAACGAATGGTAATAAATCAACGAAAATTTGGAAAATCTTCCATAATCAATATTTAGTATCAAACGATTGATTAGGCCAATTTTTAAACGAACAGACTGTGTTGTTGCATTTGGCAGATCATTGATACACAAACATTTACATTAATTATAAATTAATCAGAAATTATCGGAAAACTCAAATATATATTGAGTTTTCGGGTAATTAGTACCTAATAATAATAAAGTGATCGGAACGAGCTAATTAAATGTACAAATTGATAAATGGTTTGGTTGAACAGTTTACGCTTAACTAAGATTTATCTTTGAATTTTACTTAAATTATTATTGAAAATTGAACGTTTGCATTTTCTGAATATTCACTTATTATTAAATTATTCGTGTATTTATCATTAAAATATTATATATTTATATTTGTGGAAAGTTAACAAAGAGGAGGAAAAAGAATTACTCGAGAACATAGGGAAAATGGAGGGAGAAATGGAGAGGGGCCGTAAAAATCCGAAAAAGGCTGTACGAGGAGGAACAACAACAATCTTAATGTATTTGTGAGGCTAAACATGTGCGACATGATCTGCACTTGCAGATCCCCGAGTACCTCATTTTGAACTAAGTTTTATACAGATGATAGATCGAGCAAAAATTCAAGATCTTTTATTTTATAAATATTTTTTTATGCCATCATTCTTTTGTCAACTTTTAGAAAACTATCGATTGAATATTCCGACTGGAGTACTCTGTTTAAAACTATTCGCTTTTGGCGACAAGCCTGAAAAATCATAAAACCATCATAGCCCAATAACAACTCAATTTTGAGTCCTACTTGATGGAGTTTTATTTGACTCAAATGATTTCTTGAATTTTCCCTTTCAAGGTCGAATTACCGGTCACCCTGTACGTGCAGGGCGGATTGATAAGTGACGTCCGAAAGAGTAATCTTGATGTCTTCCATCAATACGAACCCTAATTAGCCCCTGGATATTCGACGATTTTTTTGTTAGAGGGCAAAACATTTTTCATGTACTAACGCAGGTTTCTATCAATGAATTTGGCCTCGATAAAAATCGTTTTGAAAAAAAAACATTAGCCTCGAGAAGTCGCGAACTCCAGTGATGAGGTTGAAAGGCAACAAAAATCCTACCGTCTGTTTGATTGTTTTTCATCGATCTACAATACGAAAATCACTGATACTGTCTCACGAATTTTCATTGACTATTTACGGCTATCATTGGCACAAAAAATACTTGGGATAATGGTAAAGAAGAATTGAAAAACGACGGAAAAAAACATTATTGGACTTCACACCTAGATCATCGAAAGAATACTAGCGTCAGTCCAAATGACGATTATTTGAATAACTGCCGAGAAAAAGGTACACGCCCGAAGGTGAAAATAAATTTAAATCTCTCAAATCCGACAGATACCGGATGTTTTTTAAAAAGTAAAAAAAAGGAAAGGAAAAATAACAGGAAAAACGTTGTTGCATTTCGAAGGTGCAAACTTCAATGTAGTCTCAAACTTGGATCGCACAGAAAATACTTATGCCAGTCTGAAGGACGCTAATTTTATTCGAACAATTAGGAAGACGAAAGTACACGTTCGGAAGAGAAAAAGAAATAATAAAGATCACTCAAATCCGAAAAATGTCGAATTAATTTTTTTCGTTGAAGCGGAAAACACTCGCGTTTAGATGGTAGTGGGGGAGAGATTGATGCATAGTTTTCGCAACAATTGCTCTTGGACTCTCTGCGTGTACTTGTCGTGGACGTGTCGTGGGAGAGAAGAGACACAACGTGCTGGACTAATGTCCGCGTGTGCCCTGAATATGATTTTTCTTGGATTACTGATGGCTGCCAATTGACATAATTTATTAGATTTTTATACTATGCGCGTCCCCTTAATGCGATATGAATCCAATAATTAATGCAATAAAAAGGAAAAGGGAGAAGAAGATAGAAAAAAACGTTGATCGTAAAAAATATCATAATATTTCATTCTGAAAAATAAACACTTTCACACCCCCATGGAAAAACTCCGTAGAATAAACCGGTGGAAAATAAAAAATGCTAACAACACTACGGAAAGGTGGAGTACGGAGAAAAAGAGGAAAAGAAAATTAATTAAACTTCAATTATGTTACATTTTGCAACACTGCTTTTAAAAAAAGACTCCATGAAAAGGAACTTTGATATCAGCACAATGCTTCTTTTGGATTCAAATATTTTATTGCAAATTCAACATAAATCCAAGTGGGAAAATTTAAATTTACTGGATGAATATTTAAAAATTTCCAACATTTTTAAACATTTCAATTCTATTTCTTGATAGAATACACGAATTATTTTAGAATATTTCGCTTAATAATTTGGGAGATACAGAGATATGAATTTAACATTATCACTTATCGTAAAACAGCTTATGGGGACGTTAATCGTTTCTAAAACTAATTAAACTGGTTTGTCATAAGTTCCAAAAGTATTGTGTCATCAATATTAAGTATTAATCGATTGGGTACACTAAGTTTTTAATGAATACACTGGATTGTTGCGTTTAGCAGTTTATTTCTTAATTACTTAAAGATTTATTTTAATGATGAATTAACCAGCTAATATTAATATGGCTAGGTGTCAAGGACGTCCTATGACTTCTTTGGAATCACGAAAGAATAAAAAATTATTTTATGTACAGTTGGTGTTGACTTATGTTGAATATTCGCATTATCGATCTTAATAAATGGGTTTTGTGTTGAATAATTCATATAATTCATATTATCTAAAAGAAAAATGGGGAATAAAATCTTTAATGAATTTTTCAATATATATTTTATTCACGTTTAATGTACAAAAACACCGTTTGAAGACAACGCCTCGATTAGTAGGTGGGTCTGGGTTGCTGTTGAAATTTCAATAATGAGCGATTTAAAACAGAAAGTTTTGAATTTTTAGCTTTAATATATCACTGGCAACCGACTGAACTAGAATTTTTAATATCCATGCATAAATTACAAATTAGCGGCGATAAAACGGAAAATAAAGAAATTGCATGTTTTTTCGCTGCTTTTAATAAAAAACAAAAATAGTAAGAATCAAAATGTTTCAATAATTCCTGTTCAGTCGGTTGCTAGACGTTTACAAAATATGTGGTCGCAATTTCCTAACAATTAGTTCAGAAATTTTGAATTTTCGTAGCTGTGGAAAACGAATTTTCGAACGAAAAAAATCGGTATAGATAAACGAGTTCAAACATTTTTGTAATCGAAAGATCACTAAAAAATGAACATCGCTGCATCAGCGATGTCTGCATTATACGATATGTCTACCGAGAAGATATTTGCTTTCGAAAAATGCTAAAAAAAGGATCGATTTTTTGAAAGATTCAAAGTAGAATCCTGCCTTAAACTCCCATGAGGTTAATGATTCTTTTGAAGGCTGTCGCGAGACATTGGGTGATTATATCATTCAATTTCTCATTTTTACGCACCCTCTTTCTCTGTCGCCCCTTTTGTTTTCGTGTTTTCTTCATTATATACAAGTTTATGTATTCGGTTATTTTTATTATTGTTTACATTTTATTTTTGTTATGTTTTATTATCTTATGTGCGTCATATATTTTGTATATACACCATATAATCGTAACATTTCGACCAAGGCATAATAAATCATCATCAGCATCATCATCAATTTCTCTTTCTCTCTCTCTGTCTGTCTCTCCCTTGGAATTTACATATATATTTCTGTTCCTGCCCTGTTCTCTTCGCGAAGATTATGTCGCTTATCGCATTTATCGGTCATGCGAATTCTCAATAGAGAGATCGAACGTCGGCCTATGGACCGACATTGTTTACGTCGTCATTTGTTTCAAGACGTACATACGATGTTATATTCATTCAAATAAACTACCGCGATTCCAAGTACGCTCGTACACTACGTTTAAATTACGAGAATTCAACGTCGCTGTGAAAACTCGTAACTCGTTTTGATATCAAAAAGTCTCGAATTTCCGTTCAATCCTTCCATTCTCCCGAGACGAGATTCGAACGGCTTAAGAGGTTAGGATTTACGATTACTTTTTAAAAATAATATATATTTGTTTTTAAATCGTTCCGCGCTTGACGCGACTCGAATAAAAAAGAGAAAGTTCGAACGTATTATCTAGGAATACCAGATTGCAGGTAAATTCAAGATTGGAACTAGTAGTCAAACTTTCAGCGTGTTTTGTTTTTGAAAACGGTGTATACGATTTCTCAACGTCTAATGAATGGATTGACTAGATATTTCGTACAATTTTGTGTAATGGCTGTACTGCTTTAATATTTTCTTTCCATTAGTTGTTAACAACCATGAAAAATCGATAAAAGAAACTTTTTTGATTATTGAAAAACGACAAAGAACAATCTCGTTAAACTGGTAACTCATATAACTCTGTCTTAAGTAAGAAAACTCATGGTTTTAGATAAAATTCAATTAAATGGCTTAAACCGGATAAATCGTTAAACCTCTCAAAAGTTGTTCACGGGATTGTTCATAACTGCTACGATATAATTATTTCTTCACGTAATTTGGAACACAACTTTTTTCATACACGTACGTACGTTTTCAAACGTACATCGTCGTTATATTCAATCATTCAAAATCGTTATTCTTTAATTACTTTGATTATTCCATAAAAATTCCCCCTTTTCCATGGTCCGGATTTTCGGATTGCCAAGTTATTCTAATCTCTTAAATATCACAAGTCAATTTATTCATAATTACGTTGCGGGAAACAACTTCTGTACCTTAAGAAATTAGTCGAATTTGATTTTTGAGAATATCTGTGAATGCTGCTAGAAAGGATTCAGGAATTCCAATGAGAATTATTCTTACAAAATTTTTGGTTAGGTTAATTTCTGTAACAAGAATTCCATCGAAGATCAAATTCGTTCAACATTGGCATTTGAAACGTTCGTGAACGGTCGAATTTGATTTATTTAATCTCGTTCACAATATCCTTAATATATAACTGTTATTTGTGTACCCTCTCTATTATAATGACAACACTGCCCCCCCCCCTTTCCCTCCGCTTCGCCGTCTAGAATCTCGTGTACGATTTTCTTGAATGCCAACGAAATAAACGATAAATCATCTCCACCGCATACTATACATTACTATGTAAGATAATGAATCGAGCTGATTAGAAATTTATCGCGTCAATAACGACAGTCTGACGCCTGGCTGTGATGCTGCTGACCCGTGTTTCGGATTCACATCATCGTCAGTGTCAGAGAGGACGGTAGTAAGAGAAAAAAAAAGAAAAGAAAAAAAAACGAATCCCCCGTTCCACTCGCACACTCGAAGCGATAGAAGCGTACAGTGACAGATGTCACTCTATCAACCTTCGCTGGAATGAGATTACCAATCTCCCAGTCATTAACACATTTCGTCCCAATAATTCATGGATACATCGATCGTCCAGCATTGACGACGATTCACTTTCGCTAATCGAATAATCGATCTTTTCGAAAATCTCTTTGGCAAAATTATTGCTAAATAATTGGAACAATCGTCGATTAGAGGGGAGTGCCCATTTTCCATCGTAATACTGCCACTTGCCATTTGAATATTTGTCCTGGTGAGAAACTTCGAAAATTCAATGATCGCTCAATTGGGCTTAATTGATATTAAATCAATTTGATTAACCGCTTCAATTATAACGATTAGATGTCCAATTCTTAATTAACGCTAGGAAATTGGATTTATCGTCGAATAAGAGAGTATTCACTTTCCATTGTGAAACTGTCAGTCGGAAATTCAATGTTTCACTCCGTGAGAGTTTTCGCAAATTCAATTATCGCTCAATCAGGTTTAATCGATGTTGGAGAAATTCAATGAAATTCGATTGAATTTAATCGACCAATCGTAAATGAACGAAGTGTTTTTTCGCATTAAACTTGACAGTTGTATGTCGTGCTTGGAAAAATTCTCAATTTTCTCGATCAATCGAAACAATCTTTTGTCTCTTTTGTCAGCGGTGACCAATTTTCCACAGCGACGATGAATCGATTTTCGCCGAACGAACTTAAAATACGTACTTCGATTACGTGGGGGGGGGGATATTCCAATCGAGAAATTTGAGAAACGCCTTTTTTTTACATTACTAGAAAGTTGAAGACTGTAAAAAAGAAATCTTGAAATTGCCAACGTTTGCGTTACGATCGAATTGAGAGGCCGAAGAATGAAGAGGAAGCTCAAACTCTACGGAAGCTAAAATTCCTGACAGACAAAAATGAGCTCGCAGAAAATCATCAATTCGTTAGTTACGGTCGTCCTAAATTCCGCTAACAACTTTAACCGAGTTATTCTCGAAACCACTGTTTTTTTTAACCCGATTGACAAACCCGAATTCTCTTCGACGGATTACCTTCAAATTTGTCATGGGCTTTCAGTACACATTTCTTTATCGTTTCTTAAACAAAAATTAAAAACTCCAAAAAAGTAAGTCGAAAAATCAACATTTTTATTTGAACGACCACCATTAAGAAAATCATTTTTCCCTTATACACCTGTTAGAACTCCGTTCTCATTAATCAATAAAATTGGTTTTCGACAATTTTTCAACCGTCTCAATCTTTTTTTCGTTTTTTTTTTGTATTTTTTAAAATTGTCTTTTCTCGCACATACATTTTGTTCAAGTTTCTGTAAGATTAGTGAAAAGAGACGGATATGAAAGATGACACATTCTTTTTTATCGTTGTAAAAAAATGCATTTCGAAAACTTGATCGGAATTTAGGCTTCCAAGCATATCCCCTTGAATAGATCGATCAGCGTAACGTGTAATTTTGAGTGCACATAAGCAACAATTGTATTCAATTTTCCGAACACATCTTCGACCTGAGACGCTCGCTTCCTGTTCACAAGGTTTGCGAAGGGCGACAAGTAGTAAGGCGAACATTTAACAAATGTATTTTTTTTTCTGCCTCACTAGTACACGCGCTGTTACCGCTTTTACCTATACCCTTTCCTTCTCTCTCTGTTCAAATTTGCTCCACATTTCTCCTTGTTCCACCACATCTTCTTCCCTCATCAATATCCCGCCAGAACCCAACCCCAATTGTGGCCACAGCCAATTTACGCTACGCTATACCGGATTTGCCAAGGGTACGGGAAAACTGTAGAAAACCCGTACCTGTATAGACGGCCATTTGTTCTTTTGATTCTTTGGTGTACAGACTTTTAGTTAAAGTATCTACACCACGACCTCAGAAAAATCGGCCTTCCGCTCACTGGTCGATGCGCCAGCCAAAGCACGGCTAAGCGGTCACCGATCCAAGTATCAGCCTCTCCCGACGTTGCTTAACTTCGGTGATCGCCCGAGTCGTAATCCGACCGCCCAGCTACCAGCGACGCTTACATTTCACAAATGTATTTCCATTCACAGATTTTTGTGAAACAGATTTTCCATTAAAAAGAAAAACAACAAAAATAAAAAGAAAATGAAACGTTGAACGTTGCCGGAGCCCGGGCGTACGGATGCTGTGCGGGTCTCTCGGCGGTTGCGGGGATGAGTCGGCGCTCCGAGAGTCCGACTCATATATCGGAAGAGAGGGGGGCTATAAGTAAGTCTCCCTCGTCCAGCCGCGGTTTAATATCGTCGCCGCGTTCGTGGCGCCAAGAAGAAAGAGAGAGAGAGAGAGAGAGAAAGAGAGAGAGAGAGAGAGAGATAAAGATACACGAGATAGGGTCGGAAATCGCGGACACTTCGAATCTCTCTAATCGCTTGCGAGTACACGTCGCGAAAATAAAAAAAAAACGAAATAAAAAATAACAAATCTTATAAAAAAAAGAAAGAAACGAAACGAAAAAGAGAAATCCTCGCGCCCGATAACCGAGGTTGTATTATATGAAACTTTTTCATTTGCAGATAAAAAGTGCGATATCTCGTCGAGCTTCACTATTTTTTTGACAAGACGACAAAAAAGAGACGAAGAAGAAGGAGGGTACAAAACGTTATCCCGTCGCGAACGAAAAAAAAAAGAAAAAGAATACGAAATAATTAAAGAGGAAAGGGAGACGTGTGATAGGAGTATTTGCGACCACTCCCCCGTGTGATGTCGGACGAAATTTCGATCTCGAATTCACTTTCGAGGGTGCGAGTGCAGTGTCCAAAGTGATGCAGTGCCAGTGAATATTGACACACTTCCCGGTTGCCTCGAGAGTGTCGAGGATTTTGAAGGCCGAACACCCGTCAAGAGCGCTGGGACGATCCTGATCGTCAAACGTCATACCACTCGAGAACTTCATACCACTCGCATCGTCAATCATCGTCAGACGAGAAATTAAAAAATACGACTCGACAAATTTGATCTCAGGATCGAAACGACGATTCAATCTTAGGATCGAAACGAACGATCAGAGTGGGCAAGGACGTAAAAAGAATCGGATCCCGATCGTAATTGGAGTCCAAATAAGTGGAGAGAAGCTCTGAAGAATCAGAGCTGCAGCAGCAGCTGCTGAAGGCCCGAGTTGATTGATTGTCACGGGTGGAGAAAGACCTGCCTCTCTTTCCCTCTCCACATCTTCGAGATACTCGAAAAATTTCGGCGCGCGCTCAATCTCTCTCCCTCTCACGGGCGCGTGACGTTTCAAGCTCTATCCGAGCCGAAAGGGAGGCTGTGCCGACGCGCCGCGCGCATGGTCCATCCGAGGATTGTCACGGATGGTAATCCCCAACTTCCCGACTCGTATGTCCCTCATCGGAGGATATAACACGAGAGGGAGAGGGAGAGAGACTACGCTGTCTCCGAAAAATTCGCGGGAAAACCGCTCCGTTCCCAAACAACGTTTGACAATAACGAGAGGAACGATAAATATTGACGGTACGTCGGTGCCAACTACGTGATCGAACGATCAGCGTAAAAGTGAAATATCTTCGACGAATAAATTGAAAAACTAAATAAGAAGGGACAATAGTATTGGATACTCCGAATTATTATAAATCAAATTATAAGTTGTATCATTAAAATTTCAATTAAACAAGAACGACGTAAAGGTGCAATATATCTTCGACGAAAAACAAAGAGCTATTAATAAATAATAAGTATTCCATACTGCGGATAATTAACAAATAAAATTCAGCTAGAGCCAACAACATAAAAGTGAAATATCTTCGACGGAAAAAGCGAACAATAATATACGATACTACGGACCATTATCGTTAACGAAAAAAGATCGAAATGGAACGTTCGATGTAAAAGTGAAATATCTTCAACCAAATAAAAAGGACAATAGTTTTCGATACTACGGATAATTGTAATTTAAAAAAAAGAAAAATCGAGACGGAACGATTATCGTGGAAGTGAAATATATTCGTCGAAAAAAAGGAACTATAGTATTCAATATTAGCGATAATTAAAAACAAAAGAAACGGTTGCTTGACCTTCCGAGCATCGGATTTGACCGTTTCGTCGATCTGAACTGGAAAAAGCCGTTATCGAACGATCGGAATCCGAAATAATAACCCCTGAGACTAATTGTTAATCGATAATTACAATTGAGAGGATACAGCGATGTCAGGGTTGCTGTATACGTTGCTCGGGCTCGCAGCGAGTTCCAGTCTTCACTGTGCCGTACGCCGAGAGATCAGCCCGTGCACGTGTCGCCAGGAGGACTTCTCGACACCTGTCATTCAGGCGAGTCCTCCGGCCACCGCGGCCACTGACAACACCAACAATGGAAACAACAACGGCAACAATCCCAATCCGATACACGTGCATGGCGAAAGAATCGAGGTCGTTTGCGAGAGAATGGAATCTTTTGGGCAAGTCGCGGATGCGCTGAGGGGAAAATTCACCGCTGAACAACAGATCACTCTGAGGGTTGCCCATTCTCAGCTCAGAGACATTTCGAGGCATGACTTCAAGGAATTACGAATGTCGATCACGAGACTCGAACTTAACCACGATCATCTTGGGTTAGTTCACGGCTTTCAATCAATCTTTCTTTTTTCTTAGTCAAGGTCATCCCTGCGAGTTTACACTTTTAAACTCGCTCTCAAACGAAAAGAAATTTTGATAAGGCAGATGGGAGAATAGGATTCGAGACGTTAACGGAACGAATATTCATTCTCACGCACAAACTTTGATGACCCAAAATATTTAAGTATTTGTTTTAATTTAATACGTTAATATTTTTTTTCGCAATTTATATATTTTTGTTCTATTTTTACAAGCTTTCGTTTAAATTGCCTTTTTGTGAGATGTAAAACCGAGAATCAATATTTCGTCCACTTTTCGCTCTGTTGGAGCTCTGAAATTTTGCAGTTTTTCTTTTATGACATGTCAAAGTATGATTCAACTTGAAAAAAATACTCGTAAGATTGTCAATTTTTCGTGTTATATGACCTATTTAATATTGAAATGTAGAAAATAATTTATATGTAATTTTTTTTTTCTAAACCGGACTTTTATTTAATGTACTTAATGTAAATGAAGTGAGAAATCATTTTTCTTATCAATTCATCTACATGGGACTGTAATTAAAAGTTTGAGGGGCTCAAAATATCGACACATCCTCTTTAATTTACACAAATCCATTAATGTATCAGTTGTATGAAATTTAGTGCACAATAACCTTAGATTTCTTCAATACAAATTCTGAAACTGCGTATTAATGCGTGATAACGATTTCTCCAATTACTATTGTGCGAAATCAACTTCGATCAATTAGACTGATTTGATAAAATGATAAAGATTACAAAATTTAAGAGCCCCAAGCTTCTATTCATTAAATGTTATTTATATAGGCGACTTGGTAAAAACAAAAATAATGTTCTATTTTTCAGCTTGTCTCTTGAAAAAATTTTTATTACATATAAATTATTCAATTTGTGCATTATTGTTATTAGGATTTCATTATCGTCGAAGTAAAAAACTTGGCAACAGCTATCTTATTTTTTTAAAGATGTACGTACGTTAAAATCGTGACGTATAACAAATGAGTTATGAGCCATAAACTTCCATTCTTTTCTTTTTTATAAATTTTCGTCCAGTTGTTATCGTATTACTGGAGCTGCCAGGTGCGGAGTCAAACGAAATACGTCGAATTTCGAAATTTCGTTCCTGTCAATTTTATACTCGATTTATCATAACAATAGTTTTATTCGTCTGCTACCCTGCGAGTGTTGTGGCTGCGAATATCTCACGGACCGAAAGAGACCGTGTAGATAACCTTCTTATCCGCAAAGCTCCGAGTCCCACGGCCTATCACAACATACCGTTATTACCACGCTTTTATTGAGTGTATGTTGTTGCGAGGAATTTTCAATTCACAGCTATCCCTCAGCAAAAAAATCACTCAATCGTATTCGATCGGACTGCAATTTTGCTCACATGCAGTTTCGACAGTTTATTCAAGTAAATTATTTAACAATTATCAATTGTAAGTAAATGAACGGCGATTAGTGAAATAGTATGGTAGTTTTTAAATTTCGGTAAATACAATTTTTGAATTTGGAATTATGTTCATTTATTTCAGAGGTCATAGCGAAGTTCCTGCTCTCGGAGTTGTCTGACCTAACAGTGCGATTACTACTTCTACTTAATTCTCTCCGTTCGGTTTCTCAGACTTTTTGAATCCTCGTCGTACTTTCGATCCACTTCTGATCGTTATTTCCTCCTGATTTTTTGAAGTTTGTTCAGTAATTGATTTTCTATTTTCTCGTTTGTAATTTTATACACAATAGTATTTTCGAGATACATAAACGTATTTCTATAATACAATAATGTAATTTTGCACATAAATTAAAAAAATTATCATACCTGCATGATTTATAACATCTTCGCGAGAATCAACAATGGGAAGTTCAGACATTGCATTTTTTAAATTCTATTTTCTTCGAAATTCTACATTTCCGAAAAAAGGACGAAAGAGACGACGGATTCGAAAAAATATTTCCAAATGTTTGCAATAGTAACGTTCATGTTGTTCAGCTTTTTCAGTATACTGATTTCAGTATATTCAATATGAGAAATCGATTTTTTGCAAAATCGAATACACGTTAAAAACAAAGTAAAAAGACAATAAGTTAACAACGACATTTAAATTAATTAATTTTGAAATAGTCATTTATTTTAACGCCGAAAAAAGAGAAATTGCATTCAACAGCAACAGTATGTAGCACCCAACAATGGGCTTGCAATTTTTGTAAATCGAAAATTAATTTTTCTCACTGGAGACAAAAATGATGATGCGGAATGATACGAAAAAAATGGGCTCTCACATAAGTTCGGAGTTACATCGACCAACGGAGAGTAAGAGTAGAAGGGAGAAAGTGAGATAGAAGAATTATCGCGTCGTGCTACATTTATCATTGGTAGTAATTAAATAATAAGTCACAACGACCCGGCATTAAGTGAATAATGAGGCGATAAAGAGAGCGACTACAGGCTGAGAGAATTTATTGTGAGCAATTTTTGCTCGTTCGTGTTCGCCAATTTTTCCTTATTTTTTGTCGAGTGTTCCCATGTACACTGTATTAAAAAAACGTACATTCAAAGTTTTCAAGTGATTCAAATGTAATTTTCAACTGTCTATTTGCATATATGAGTCCGTTTAAATTATATTATAAACGAAGCCTTGTAAAAATATCAAAAAGTAAGTAAAATACGAATCATTACCGAGTCTTCAAGAATAATTAAAAACGTCCTAACCTCCATAATAATTCATCCAAATTATTGCAATTTCATCATCGTCGATTTTTGTCAGAATACAATCGTATCTGTCCAATTGCAATTTTAGTTCTATACGTTGCGAAATCTGTTTGACAAAAGCGTGTACAGTGAAACCCGAAAACAGTTTGAGAGAACGCTTTAAAAAAATACACGCGTAAACTGCTTAGTTTAAATGGCGATGCTTCGTTATTAACGAGCTATTTCCCTTATTAAGGATCGTCTGGTATTTCCTGAGCGTAGTTTTCACTAATTTCGTTTCTCAAACTGTTTCCAGTTCGACACGTCAATTTTTACCGAGTATTTGAAAATTGGATTAATTAGTTTATCGTTGTGATTAAACAAGGTATGATTGATGCGCGAATCTATCCAAAAAGGTCTTCGTCCGAAAAAAACAGCCTTCCAAATGTGGTTCAAACTTTCTTTCGCCCAAGTCCTTTTTCAATGTTATTTTCGGACTGTTCGTCTGAGACCACGCTCGAACGTCGATTGAGGCTTTCTGCACAAAGCATCGTGGTGGAAAAGTCCCGCTAAAACCTCGTGTTCGAATCTACCCTCTAAGGTATTCCAAAATAAAAATTCGCCGTACTCGCTTTTGTTGAACAAGCTGTACGCATCGTAATTTAAAGAAAAATGAAACCCAGTTGAAAAGAGCAATGCGCCACGAGCTATCAACGAATACGATAAAAACGGGTAGGGAGCAAATAGAGCCACGTCATCCGATTTTAACCTCTTTTTTGCTTTTTTTCTATTTCAGATCCGTTGACGGAGAAGTATTCGCTGGTCTGGGACGGACGCAATATCTGAGTCTTGCTGATAATGAAGTACCTTCAGTACCCCGTCATATACTCTCTCATCTTTCATTGCTGCGAACTCTCGATCTCTCTCGAAATCGGATAAGTCGTATCGATTCGGATGATTTCAAGGTAAGTGAAACTCAAAGCCAAATAATTTGACGTTAATTTAACATAAAGCAACACGATGTAAAATTTTCTGTCTCGTAAACGGAAAGAACATAGCAAGTACAGCAAAACTTATTTTTTTGATAAAAACAGCTTTCTTTGTTTCTTTGTACTAACGCAAGTTTATCATTCGTTTTGTCGAATTAAAATATTTGAAAAATTTATTTTCTTACTATTCAAATTATAGTTATAACCATTAATTGTTATTCTTGAAATTATTTTCAATTGTCAAAATAATGTCAATAAATAATTTGTTGTTCAATAAATAGAGTTGTCAATATTTAACGTTCAAATAGGATAAGCTTTGATGATAATTGAACCTTTAGACATTTCCAAGTAATTTAAATTTCATTAAATTTTCATTTCCGTTAATCTAAATTAATTGAAAATGAATGTTATGTTAATGAAAATTAATCAATGTTATTAGAATGCAATTTATTTTTTAATCAAGGCCAATCACTTAACGTCAATTAATATGTTTCAATAAAAGTAAATTAATTACTATTAATTGATGTTTTCTATGAAATAATATTAATATTAAAGTGTTTCGTTACTTTACCGATATAAAGTAGCGAAATATTTTCCCGTATGCTAGTAAATTAGCTTCCCTCCTAATACAATATTTATTGTCATTGGAGAAAATTCTCCCATTCTCCCCCAGAGAACCATATCACGGAGAGATCGTTTAGGGAAAGAATGGTACGATTTAAGAAATTGCCAAACTGTTCCGCAGTATCTTTTCCCTTCCTCGAGTCCATTGCTGAAAAAGCTTGAGAAGAAAGCGTCTTATAATGATATTACGAGGAAATTCCAAACTTTTCATCCGAGATGATTTTCCTTTTGCCACGCTTCGTTATCAGCTGTTGTACAATCGATCACGAGGTCGTCCCATCGTGTAGTTCAAGCTTGTTTAGGTTCACGAAAATCCCACATGGGAATCGCGAAGTAGTTCGAATCGTTAAGATAAACAATTGGTCTCTAAGCATATTACATAATTAATATATCGTTACGCATAAGTGTACGTTACGAGATTCGATCTGTGCACGAATCTCGACGTCTCATCGGTAACACGTGAACGCACGCGTGGAAAATCGCGACAAAAATATTTCGCGCCTCTGCGCAACCGTACAAGCGGACACATTTGTTTTTACGGTTTAATTAATCTTGCTTACAGCTAACTTACGATTCTGATGTAATTCCCATCAGTATGTGCGAATAGATAAAAAATATCTCATTCAAAAAAAAATTCCACGATTTACATTGAGCGTAGCACACATGGCCCCTTTACAATACGGGATATCGTGATTTAAAGGTCAACGCTTCGTGAATGGGTGGAAAGTTAAGGGAAAAAAAGCGAATAAAAAACGTTCAATTTTTGTTGAATTCTATCCCTCTTGGAGATTGATAAGCAACTTGCCGATTTTTTTGTACACTTAGCGCCACGATATCTCCCTCCCCGATATCCGGAAAAATGAAATCCGGTTGGCATTTAGTACGCTTAAAATCCATTGAAATTGTAAAAATATTAAGTCGAGGCTAGTCTTCGTAACGACGAAAAATTCAATTCCTTTTTTTTCATAATATTTGCATCCTTTGATTGTTTATAAGACGTTAGTGAAAGGATATTTCACCGATTTTTATAAAATATATTTATTATTTATTTATGTTTGATTTTATTACTTTTTTTATTTTAGTATTTCTTATTAATTTGTGTGTAAACTAGATTGTTATTGATTATATTTGGGAATCGAATTATAAAATAGTGCAAAATGTATTTAGACGATCGAGTAATCAGTAATTATTGGAAAACTCAACATATGACGAGTTTTTGGATAATCATTAATAATAAGAAGATTATTGGGATGTATTATTGAAACTTAATAATATAAACTTTTCTGTTGAACAGTCGGAACAGTAGTACACTCGCTGACAAAAACTTAGTCAAATACATGCTAATATCGTCGAATTTCACTTCAATTATCATTGAAAGTGTTAATTTATAATTAAATTAGCTATTTGTAATGCGAAACATGTACGATATTACCAACATTTGTAAATCCACATATCGCCCATTTTGCACTTAACTTTTGCTCGGCAGTCCATCTAGTAAAATTAAATACACCTTAAGTACTCAAATTCTCAAAAGCTATAACACGACGAAATTATAAAACGAAATATTTTAAAAAGTGGATCATCATATTTAAATATGTGGTGGCCCACTTTTTTATTTTATACTTTCATTTGAAAAACGTTTATTATTCGTTGCTAATGCATTTGTTCGTAAAAATTGGTAAAAATTGTATTCGTTGGTTTCTTTGTTGTTTTTTTTTCAATGTCATGTGCAGCAATGTAGGTTTTAAAAATAGTTCAATCCATTTGCACCTGAAGTTTTCTTTAAATTGCCTTCTCGCTTTATTTGGCTCAGTACAATCCAACGTTGCAACATCTTTCGATGGCGGGAAACGCGATATCGGAGATGGTACCAGGGTCACTTCCGCCCCTCGTCAAACATCTTCACGTTGGAAGGAATCAATTGCAAACGTTGAATCGAACGCTTCGGTAAGTTATATGATGCATTTGCATATACCTCATCCGTATGTACATGCTCGCGAATACGAAAAGGTGTGTAGGTTTTTGACGAACTGACTCCGCGTCGAGACAAGATTCGAACCGGTTTAAGGCAGATCCGAACTTCCTGTTTACCCTCCAATTCTACTTTAGCGAGTCACTGCATTCTTCTATTCGTGGCCAGTTGATATTTCGTCAATTAACGACGATTCGACGTTCACTTGCGTCACGAAACTCAGTCAAGAAATTATCACCGATTTGCCGAAGCGATTAATCCATTTTCTTTCGACAATCGTGACTTTGGAACGTTTGACTGTTACGAATTTTTGAACAAAATATCTAACGAGATATTAAGATGAAAAAGAAAGCAAATATTTAATAAAGTGAAAAGCAAAATGTTAGAACGAGTTAATGCCACAAGTATTTATAATTTATGAAAAGTACAAGCAGTGGTACAAGTAATAAGAAAGTGCCAACCTTCGTCTCCAATGTCGTACAATCTTATAGTTTATCTAGAGCATTCGATCTTCTTCCAAAGAACTATATGGCTCCGCATTACGAACTCTTTAGAAAATATTGTAGAGTCATTCGGGTCAAGTGTGCGCACTTAGGAATTCGAAAGGTCTCGATCAGGTTTAAAAAAAGAGGGTTAACATAATGACACTATACTAGTGAGTTAGGGCATTTATCCAACTAATGGTCATAATAAGGAACTTTATAGATAAAATTGTTAAGAAACTTCGGAATACGCTTGTTCGAGCTCTAAATAATTATGCATAAAGCCGTGCGTAAAAGTAGCTGAAGATAATTAGAGATTAACAAGACTTCGAGATCGACTGAATCATAAACTATCAACGATCATGTTTATATAGGACAAATTTATCGTCTTTCCATGAAAGATGGCCGCTGACGACGGCGCGCACGCGCACGCCTACCCCAGATGGACAAAATACGTGCGGACATTCATAACTCTACCAGCACTGAATATAACCTCAAAGTTTTTGCTGATCATTAAATTGTCCTGAATTCTGGATACGAATAAAAACCCAAACGAACTCACCACAATTTCAATTCGGGCTCAGACTTCGCTCTGTTTGCCGTGGCAGAAAAATGTACTTTGGAATCGTCAATGTTCATTTTATTAGTTAAAAAAAAATATACAAACGGTGCGCTGCGCATAACTTTTGATTATCCAATCTAATTCTCCACTCAGGCGCGTGATACTTGCTGTGGTAAAGCGCCAACTGCCCTCGGCCTGTCCAGAGATGATGAGGGTGCGCCCATTTACCCACTGCGCACGGTTATCGCGAAGGATTCCATGGGAATCATACTATCCGAATGCGAACATCTAAACTTTCGTATTTATAATATTAGTACGATTTCGCGTATTTATTGGTTTTACAAATAATATTACAAATAATTCTTAGAGTAACTCAATATTCCATTGCTTCGATCAATAGGAATTTCAATCACATTCCGTAAAGCCGATCCATTATTTTAAGTGCATTTTTTTATATCTGCCACGGCTATCGAAACGCGTTTTCAGCCATGGTATACTCCCATGATTAATTTTTTTCATATAAACATATACGAATGAGATAATGTACGAAAGTTCGCGCGTTTGTGCGAGACTTTAATAAAATTTACTATACAAATGAAGAGCAATGTAAGAACGCAAAGATGAAAAAGGAGAGGTCATACTCTGACCAAACGAAATCAATAAAACAGGGATCTGAATCAGCTCGAGTGGCTTCTAATTAATTCAAACGAGCTCGCGTCCTTGGATGGGGAACTTCCGGCCTCGGGACACAACCTTAAGATGTTGTACGCCGTTGACAACGAGCTTACGCATTTGCCAACCGAGTTTCGTTATCTTCATCGTCTCGAGACGCTTTTCCTACAGCACAACAAGATACGAAGTTTGGACGGTACACTGCAAAAAGCTCGTCGCCTCAAGTTCCTCGAGATTTCGCACAACGATCTTCAGGAGGTGAGAATCCATCGATTAAATCATTACCATCCGTTAGATCGAACGAGAATTAAGCGGAATTTAAAAAATAAACATTATTGTTTATTAGCTTCAGCCGGTAATTATTCAATTATT
Organism: Ophioninae sp. A BG-2022a; assembly: GCA_030523105.1. Lineage (NCBI taxonomy): Eukaryota > Metazoa > Arthropoda > Insecta > Hymenoptera > Ichneumonidae > Ophioninae sp. A BG-2022a. Next base: position 66,709 of record JAPYZI010000001.1, read on the forward strand.
GATAACTTTTGTGAAGCCGGAAACTTTGGAATTCGTCAAGACGAAACAATATTTGAGTAATTTTCGTTGAATCTATTACCTTCTTCATAAATTTATTGGTTTTCAGAATAAAAACGATAAAACGGCAGTTTACGGCCGATCTTTATTGATCTACTGTGATGACTTAGAATCGAAATTTTTATATTAGCAAATATATTTATATATATGCTAATATAAAAATTTCGATTTTTATATTAGCAAATATATAAATATATTTGCTAATATAAAAATTTCGATTTTTATATTAGCAAATTAGAATCTTATATTATATTAGATTTAAATATATTAGAAATTAATTATATTTCTTTAGAAATTAGAAATTAATTATAAATTAATTATATTTCTAATATAAATAATTAAATATATTATTATTTATATTAGAAATAAATATATTTGCTAATATACTTTTTTAATCCTGTACCGAATTGCATTGAAAAAAATTAATAATTAAAGCCGTTATAAGGAATCTCGTGATCTTTTTACGAGGAGTGACCATAATTTTGGCCAGCCGGTTGATTTGACGGTAGAAAACAAGATATTACGTATTTTTAATACATAAAAATACATAGTATCTTCTGCTTCGAGAGACGAGAGAAAAATTCATAATTTCCTATGTTTCGAGAAACGAGAGATTTTTGAAACTTTCGCAGTCGCTCGATCCCATTAACTTCACAAATTTCAACAAATTTTTGTGCTGTCATGAATTCGCGGTGCGATTTTTTTTTCGTAAATGGAGTTTTTGTATTTATTCGTTTGTTGTTTGTTTTTTACTTTTAATTTGATCGGCAAACGGGGTTGGGCACGTTGAGTTTAATGCGAAATCTCGCGGCACGTGAACGCACGTTGCACACGCTAATCTCAAAGCTCATCGGAGGGGAGAAATTCATTAAGTGGAGGCGTCGCGTGTGCCGCGTATTAAAGTAATTTACCCATGTACATAACTCGGTTATTATGTAAGTTTACGACGCGTCATTTCCGCTTGCACGACCACGCGTGCTTCCTCTCCCTCTCTGCCACTCTTTCTCTCTCTTCTCTTCGTCTCCCGGTCGGCTCTTTCGAGATTATCGGATTGGACGATTAACCGAATAAGCCGGCTGCTAATCTCGCGAGATTCGTCCGCTCTCTTCCCTTTCTCGAGCACGATAATCAAAAAATAATCACTCGGAAGAACGACACGTAAAATAAACTGGCTACAACTAACAATTGGCATTCCAAATTCACCATTGATTCGTGGCTCATTAAATTAGTGTTCCAGTCGAGACGCTAAAATTTTGGGCTCGATAACATAATCGAAAAATATTTTTACTATTCATTTTTTTCAAATATTTATCATTTTGATACTTTAAAAACTTGCGAACAAATGTTTGCGTGCAAAGGAAAAGAATTGTAAAAGTCGTGGGGTTCTAAAATTGCTGTGAAAAAAAAAAAATTGTTGGAGTTATGATATTGTTCCAAAACTCTTAATTATCTGAAACAGGAATTCAATTAATCATGTCAGTAAGAATGTTGTTATGGTAGGTACCAGAAACACGTTTTTCGAATGCCGACCCCTTCAAATAAAAGTTTGTTTTTCGCCCTATAATTTTCGAAGTTACATTTTTTCATAGTGAAAATAATAATACGGTAATGACCGAGGAGGCACACTTCGAAGGAATTTGTACCGAATACCAATTTAAATTCAATCAGTTGAATAGAACTCGGGATTTTGTCAACCAAGTTGAAAAGTAGTTTACGTGAAAATTGTATTTGCGACTAAGTTGCAAGCACGTTACAATTTCGTAAATATTAAGAGTTTTGTAAAAAATGCATAGAATCAATTGTTTTTTTCATCTCCGGACTCTCGTAATCCAAAATAACCGAAATAACGCTAAAAAGAACATAATATTAATACTCGGTCGTTCATAATAGTATATAAATATAACACTCTATTAAACCGTTAAATTGATCGATCTTCATTCAAAGTCGCAATGGCGGAAAAAACAAAACAAAAAAAAAGAATCATGCAATTCGAGAAATAAGCGGAAATTCCCAGTGTGAACGTGTAATTCCTTGTTCTCGTAAAGCTAACGGACGAGGACTTCGTCGAGGCCGAACTGCTCGAGGATCTCGAGCTAGGTCACAATTCTCTAAAGTCCCTTGGAGGTGGAACCGGAAGTGGACACACGGAGGGGCCTGTCTCGAACAGCGCTCTTTGGCCCCTGCGATCATTGAAATGTCTCAATCTCACTCACAACGCCCTCGACGAATTTTCTTTCGCTTCTCTGCGAGGTTTGAGAGAGCTGCGCCTCCTCGATCTATCGAACAATCGAATAGCTCGACTTTTGCGCGGAAGACCGCCCACCGAGGTTAGTCTTCGAGGTTTGCAAAGAATCTTTCTTTTGAGCACCGATTCATTATTGTCGAATTGTTGATGATAACGTTGATGTATGTTGATGATTACGACTTTTCAATGTCTTAAATGTAAATTTCAATTTCGTTTGATACTTTGTTATGAATTTTCAGTTTTTCACTCACACATCTAGCATCCGAATCTGCAAATGAAATTCTTTGAAATTAAAAAATGAAAAAATAATAAAATTTGTTCGTTGGATTCCAACGATGTATGCTTTAAGACCATCGCTTCCGGTCTCTATTAACTGAGCAATTATCTTTCATCATATAAGGTATTACTAGATGACCTGACGAGCAAATAGTTTTTCCAAAGTTGGGAATCGCTGCTTTACATGTCTAATCTGTTGCGCACGTGTTTAGCTTGACGAATAGATAATTTTTTTACAAATGAACATCTAGCAATGTGTTCTCCCTCTTTCGATATCAATTGCAAACAACTTCGACGATAGTGGCACGTGCTTGACTAAACTTTTGTAACTGATTGAACATCTGTTTCAATTTCTCAACAAAAAAGTTTGATAATTACATAAATTTATTAACACTTTCAGATAATTTTATTATTATGAATAACCAATCAAAAACTTGATATATATTAAATTTTTCAATTATTGCTGATTAATTCGTCGTTTATTCATGAATATATTATTATTTCATTACGAATTGTCATTGCTCAAATTGTTAAGATCTTTGGCGATTCTTTAATACTCATCCAGTAATACCTCAAGAGAACTTAGGTCAATACAAATAAACAAAAAAAAAAATTTTTATCACCGTTGGAACTGTTATTTTTGTAACATGCTGACAAATTTTTTGACAAACAAGAAATATCAATGTTTTTGGTCCTTGGCGAACTATACATTTATGATTGGAAAAAAATTTTTTTTTATTGAGCTTCTTTTGTTTATTTGCGAGATAGTCCAGGCATAAAGTTGCAAAAAATGATTTGCACCCTTTAGGTACTCTAAAATTACCAAATTGTAAAATTGCATTTTTCATCAGATTCATATTTCGTAATCAAAAAAATTTTTGCGGTTTTGTATTTTTTGTCAAATGAATAAAACGCACGTCAACGTGAACGTTCGTGATTGTTGATAATGTGTATCGTGTCGGAAAAAAATAGAATCTGGTTGAAGAAGAGGGCGAGGAGACAGCGGGTTCGAGTATTCAGGACATGCAGCTACAGCACAACGAATTGCGAAGTCTTGAGGGTTCACTTTTCGTGGGAATGCGGGAGCTTCAGAGATTGAATCTCAGTCACAATGCTCTCGGTCCCACAATAGGACCGCAAGATCTTCGTGGCCTCGACGCTCTCAAAGTCCTCGATCTGTCGCACAATGAGCTTACGACACTCGAGGATACTTCCGAGGTACTTCAATCTCATCGTCCATATAGATATTCCAGCGAGCTTATATTTTTTGTCCGAATTCTTATTTTTTGTCGTCACTTTCGTAGCTTGCTCAACTTTGCTTGGCTATGGTTGAGCTTGTTACATTATATAAAATATTATATAAAAATAACATTGAATACGTACAATGAAAAAGAAATATTCTAATAATATTATTGAAAATCATAAAAGTATTATAACAAAGTTAATAAAAATTAATAAAATTATATAGAACATTTGAGATGGATCTGGGTTTTAATGAACTCAAAAAATTTTCGAAAGCTTTTATGAAATAAAATGTCAACCGAAAGTAAATTAATTTTCCTGACGTATCATCCTGTTCCAAGCATGTAAGTTTTATTTTTACTGAATTTACCATGGAAGGATTCGCACTGCAAATAAAATCGGACACTGAACATTTTTATTTGACGAAAATCTGTAAAGTGATTTTAACGTGACGATTATGAGATAAGATGAAATAAGTTTTTTTTTCATCTGTCTTGTATCACCTAACGCCGAATGGATTTCGATATACGATTTAATGATTCTTGAATACCGTTTTATATTTTTCTCTTTTTGTTGACGGTTATTTTTCAGACGTGGTTACCAGCGCTCGAGGAATTGAACGCTTCGCACAATCGTTTGGTAACCCTTTCAGAACGGGACTTTCGCGGTTTTCCGGTTCTCTGTTCGGCCGATGTGACCGCCAACAGAGTGCGTTCTCTCACCCCCGAACTCGTCGCGAATACGCGATGCACCGTGCACGGAGTGCCAGACGTTCTCCGGATCTATCTCCAAGGTAGGGCTCCAAGAATGAAAAATAATTTTTGTTATTCAACAAATTACATTAATTTTGCCAGAAAAGTTTGTTTCGTTAAAAAAATGTTTCCAGTAATATTTGCTTCGTCAAACTCATACCGTAAATGCCAATAACTACTTGCTCGAATAATCACATTACATAGACGGATAACGAGAATGTAAACACAGAAAAATTCGCGTTCTAGCTCTTTCCACTTCCGATCGATGAGAGAACGTCTCGTAGAAAGAAAGAAAAAAATCTTCAGGGTCATGCCCTCATGAGTATGGCTCGGGATTTCCTATCAGGAATTTGTCCATTTCTCACGAGAGATATGTGTTGTCTTCTATAAGCCGGTTGCTGGCGCAATCGATTAATTGACTCGATGGGGGCGAGGAGAGAAAGGGGCGATCTATCGCGCACGCGCGTTATCAACTCGTCGCGGTTTTCCCACTCTATTGGACGTATGACTCTTTCCCTCAAATATGTATTGTACTTCCATTCATTGATAGTTATACTTCCGCAGCCGCAACATCCAAATTGACGAATTTGACCATCGGTAGAAAAATTCACCAACGCAAAAAAAAGTTAAAGAAGAACCGTTTCAAAACGAAATAAAAAACCGAATTGTTCTTTTGAACATTTATTTAGCCACGTTAATGTGCAGAAGACGACAATGATTTTCATTATAAAATTGTCTTATTCGGTGTCACGCAAATTTCAACTTGGAACATTTATTAACTGAATTATATTTTTTTTTCATGAAAAAATAATTTATTGGAATTAAGTTAGTGTAAGTTAAAAAAGTATGAATTCCTAAATGAAAAATTATTAGACTCGATTAATGAAATTTAATTGAAATAATTGGCCATCAAGCTAGATTAAAAATTAAGAGAAATAATTCGTGATACTAATGTAGAGAATACGTCGAGAATTCTATACTTAACGATTGTTTGTTTAAGACTCGACTTGTTTAGCTGACCAGAATTTCTTTAAATACGTGAGAATTTAATGATTGAACATTTGTTTTCTATTCTTTCCTAATTTGCCTTGTCATAATACATTCACAACATATACATCGAATTTCTAAAAATCATTTTTGAAATCATTTTGCAAAAGTACCGAGCCCTTCGTACACCTTGATTTAATTTCCTAATCGTGTATAGTTTTGATCCTTTTATTAAATGAAGAAAATTTTTCCATCTTTGAAACGCAACAAAGATTCATTTCTCTTAATTACTCAGTAGTCTACGAAAAGATGAATAACAAATGTGAATTTCAACTAAATTAATAATTTAAAAAACAATAGAATAACTTAATAAAATAAATAAATACAATGCATTGAAAATGTGGCGATGTATTCGAAACCATCCAATCTTCAGGGTAATTCTTTCGAAGAGTCTTGGATGAGAGAATCGAAGCTGCTAAATCCCTAGGGAGAAGTACGTTCCGCTCTCATAAATTACAACGTAATTCGCTTGTACTCGCAGCGTAACGTACTACGTTATGATTGTACGTATATATGGGACCCATCGTTACGTTTTATTATCAACAAGGTCGCCGATAAAGTATTCTATGTATGCGCCATAAGTATACTTGCCGTTCATCGTAAGAACGTTCATCAATTGATAGTATTACAGACTTTTGTTGAAAAAACATTCATTTTGAGCGGAAAAAAAAATAATTTTGTTCCAATTCAAACAAAACCAAAGGGCTGAAAAAAAAATAATTTTGTTCCAATCCAAACAAAACCAAAGGGCTGAAAAAAAAAAATTTTGTTCCAATCAAAACAAAACCAAAGGGCTGAAAAAAAAACAATTTTGATCCAACCGAAACAACACCAAAGAGCTGAAAAAAAATCGTTTTGTTCCAACCGAAACAAAACCAAAGAGATCCGAATGTTCCACCTGCAGTTCTGAATTAATGAACTGAGATTGAATCGTTTCTCTTTTTGTCTCGCGATCTTCCAGATAATCCGGTACTCTGCGACGCGGGCTTGGCAGATCTTACTGTTGCTCTGGAAGTTAATCACGCCAAGGTGTACGGAGTTGCGAACGACTGCCCGACTACGGCAAAAACTCCTACGGAGGTGACGTCGCCGCGTTCGCCGTTGCCGCCGACCCTTTTCCTCGCGGCAGCCGCTGCCGGCGGTAACGTATCGTTCGCCGCGACACTCGAGTAATCTATATTAATTATATTATTTAGCTTATTATTATTATTGATATTATTCATAATACTGTTGTTATCATAGTCTTAAATAAATATGTTGCGCGTAGCGTGAACATACGATGAACGGCTTCCCCGAGAACCGTAAAAAACAAAAAACACATGAACTTTGGATTTTGCATGTATTTTATGAATTTTCTTCCATGTATTTTATTTATAAAAATCCGATATTGTTTTGTCAAAAAACGAAAAAACAGAGATACGTTCATCGATATGAGAACACGAGGATTTCGCGAAATTGCACATGATTTTATTCACGGAAAATGCAATGAAATACGTACCGTAAAATGTATAAAACAATAACATACTACGCGATTTCCTGTATTTCATCATTCGTGTTACTACGTAACGTGTTCGTAGAACAATCGATGCTTTTTAAAAGTTGTATAATCTTTTTCCAAATTATTTGGTACAGAAAATTGGTACAATCGTCGTATGAATTTTTCGTTTTTCATACGTTGATTCGTAATGTGTTTATTTTTTCAATGTACGCCATTGATTCGGCAACGTAACGAAAACGTTTTTCCCTTTAATCTTTTTCTCGTCCTATAATTTCACGAGTTTCAGACACCCGAAAAAGAGTAGTTAAGTAATTGTAATCTTATATCTGTTATCGTTCAGTGGTAGGTACGTTTGTACGTATTTTTTTCTCGTCCACGTTGTAAATAGTTTCCCTTCCGTTAGCCTGAGATCTGTTAAGCGAACGACGATACCAAAACATCCGGACTGGCTACCGACCTCTTCTGTTACCGATTCCCCAACAAAACTTCACGATTAACAGAAGAAGATGAGAGTAATTAATTTTTAAGGCGTAAATTTTTTGACAGCTTGGATCGCATTCTCCTCTTGCGGATCATACTTGTTGGGTTGAAAAAATTTTCGGTCTGGAGTAAACAATAATCGTACTGGATGAAGTTTGTATCGTTGGAATTAAAAAAAAACATTTTTCAGCTGAAATATTTTTTGTGAACTCGTAAAAAAAAAATACGACAATTCGATGAAACGTTTGTCAGGATCCTCATCAGAGATCTACAGCTGGAGTTACCGATCGATCAACAGAATGGCGAGAGTTAAACGAAAAAAAGATAACCATGACACGCAAATCTGACGTGACTATTTTGTTCCTAAAGTAATAACGATTGATCAAAAATCCGATCGAATGATATTTGAAATATTATTTTTCATGACAAAAATTGTCGAATTTGTGAAAGAAATATCGATCGTTCGTTTGAACAAATAAAAAAGAAAACATAAGAGGCGTAGAGTTTTACAGCTCGATATACAAATAACGAAACAACGAAAAAATATAGAACATGGGTAGAAAAAGTTATTTGTACAGAGATTTGAATCACGCATCGGTAGTTAATTAAGTGCTCGATTGTCGGAGAAAATGACGCGTCGATGCTCGACTCGGGCATCGGGTCAACGAAGTGAATAAAATCTGTTAACTCTCCGAGTGCCCGGAGAGCTTGCGACTTGTACGACTAATAATTGACTGTGGGCGAGAACGCTTGACCTCGCATTGACTTCTACCAATAGAGATGAATTGTTATCGACTCGTCCAGTGCATACGTAATACAAATTACCGAGCTCCGGGGGCTTTGTATCCTTTTTTCTTTCCTCTATTCCCCTCCCGCTTCCAACCGCGTGGGCGGAATGCATGACAATTCGCTTTCGCGTCGAGCATTACGGAAGAATTAAACACGCCGGGAGACTAAACAGAAATAATGTTGTGATGCATTCCTTTAGCACATGAACGAACGATCGAAGATTCGAAACTGTACTCCGCTAACGGTAAATTAGTTTATTTTTCCACGTCTATTATCCCGCAGATTTCGATCGACGTTGATTTAATGAAAAAATGAAGCAATTTTATTTTTTTACGGTATTCAACAATTGCGTAAAAAGGCTTTTCAGTAATTCAAACCAAATAGCTGCCAAACAAAACCGAAGCCAAATTTCACAAAATCTTAAAAAACAATTATTTTTGATCTTTTCTTAATACGCCGGAAGAAAAAAAAAATCAAGTTTATTGTGTACGCAGAGGGGAAAGTTTTTCGCTGTTGGATACTGATCGCTAGTTCTTTATAGCTAGGACTCGAGAGTCAGGCCCCATCATTGAACTGTTCAAGTATTCTGAGAAAATGTAGAATTTTCGTACATGTATATATAAAATATGCGTATCGATATTTTTAGGCCAGTCGGAGAATTTTTTTTTGGACCTCGTTCCCCTCGAAACCTTTTGCACGATCAGCGGTCGTCAAACGGTTCTTTCAGGCGCAAGTGTACTTAGAGAGTACATCGTTTCCCACGCGTAAGAGAACTGTCGAGCGTTACAGAGTTCAAAAATGCGATTGAAATATTCGAATTCACGTCGTACTATACTTTCACGAACGTTAAACATTTGACTAAGAAACTGAACGCATCGAACGCCAAAAATAAAGCGCGCATAACAAACAGGATTTCGAATGAAGATTTTTTAATGATTCGTGGAGTATCGAACGAATCGTAAACGCTTTGAAATGATTTATAAAAGAGACATGTAAAAAATGTCAAGATCGAGCGAGGAATTCGACGCGGAACGAGACCCAAAGAAAAAAAAGGCACAATTTGTTCGCGCATATCGATTATCAAAATATTATATTTATAAATTGTGCGTAAACGCGTGATAATAAATTGTATCAAGTGCTGCGTCGAAAAGACGAAATGAGATAGGATAACAGAGACCTGTATGTAACTTTAGCGTTTAAGTAATTTATCAATGCTGTGATTTGCAGTTTATAATTTTGTCGAACCGACCCTACCGAGCGAGTTATCGCTGAACTACGAAAGGAACAAAACGAATTGAGAAGTTGTAAGAATATAGAAAAGTTTAGCGAAGAATTCTTCACAAAAGTGAAGAAATGAAAAACATAAATGAATAAAGAAAAATAATAATAAAATGACATATGTGAGAAGCGGCGCGCTGCGAGAAATAGTGAAGCTGGGAATGATACGTTTGTATTCGTGATGAAGATGACAGTTATATATTTTGATAAGAGCATTAGACGGTTGCGACATAAATAAATTCGATTGTATATCTAAATAAAAATGCTGTATGTAACGGAGAAGTCTTAGGTATCATGTTAGATTCTATCAATAAAGGCTTTACTCTTCTATTAAGTGTCTCTTCCTATTCAAATGTCAAAAAAAACATGGCCATTTCGTCCGCTGTTTGCTGACTTCGATGCACATTACCAGTTTCCATTTTCGTATGTAATCTTGCATAAGATTACACAAAAACTGACGAACCGTTTAACCCGACGAATTATACTTTTACATTGCTTCCTTACGGCTTAGTTTCATTCTAAGACTATCCTCTTTCACGAGTAAATCGATTTTTAAATAATGACTTCCTTATAGTAGACGCTGAGCATGTTTTGGGATTCGATGGATAGAATTTTACTTTGATATATTTTGTTTCTCAACGTTCCCTCTATAATCTTTCAGGAAAAACGAAAAATGACATTGCCCGATGTTGCGTTGGTGAAAAATCTCTCACTTTTCGAAGACGAATTTGCAAAACACGATAATGATCGATGAGATTGGAGTTTGTGACGTTGAAATGCAAACAAATATTATTTTTCGTCTACTCATATTTTTTAAAAATTGGTATGAAAACTGTTCGAAGTTTCGTTGATTTTTATTTAAAAACCGACAATTTGCATCTGAGAGGAAAATATTACGTAAAATACTGAAAATGAGGAAATTAATGTGTAAGAAATTTCGTTTCGTCGAAAGGATACAAACTTCAAGGCAATAATGATTGTCAGGCTTCGCTTCGCTCACCGTTTTATGCACAATAAACAATATTCCATTATTCGTTAGGGGCTTTATTCAGTACACGTTACATTTCTAATAATATACCGTTCTTGTTTTGGACGTGGCGAAAGACTTTGTTGTCTCGTCCATGATTTCGTGTTTGGATGGACATTCTCAAATGTCGCGAACGTACTCCGGCGAGCGAAATTTTTGGGGCGAAATTAATTATTCCCGTTTCCTGTGTGATGTGTCACTAGCGGAGGATTAGTGAGCTTTCGAAGAGCGAAATACGTCACAAAATATAATGGATCAGGTTGTACTTAATTATATGTTCATCAATTGATTCGTAATCGCAACATAGACTAATCTTTTGCAACATTAGTCAAAAGATGAGACAATGCGGATCAAATATTTCTTCCATATCGATTGTGCCACTTTTGAAATAATCTCATTCAAAGATCTACAACAAATCCAAACAATAACATTTTATGTACACTATATATTCGCTAATTATTGAATTCGCACAATTCCTTTCACGTTCTTCTTCGAATGAGACTTTCGACTGAAAAAAGATTACTTTTTTTACGTTCCTTATAACGATACACACGAAAACATTTGATTGGGAGTAACTAACGTGTCGCAATTACTTTCGCGTATAATTCACGCTGTGGCTTTTAATTGTTACCTTCGTAGTGAACTGTCATAGAACTGTGCATAATCGATTCGCGTTTACTACCGCAAGTACAAAATTTAACGAGAATCCGACCTAAGCTAAAGCTTGCATTTCTCTCTTTCCGATTCGTATAATATTTAGCGTGATTCGTATCGTTCAATCGAATGTTTATACATACGTGAGATTTAGACACTTGATAATGGGATTCAACGAATCCAAAGGTACAAAGTTCATTAAAAAAAGGTCAAGCTTTCGTCCGATCAATTCTGTAGCTTTGCAAATGTAAAAGACAATTATCTTCTTTTCCGTTCCAATTAAATATAAAAAACTTTAATTTTGAATACCTTGCCCATGAAATATCTTTCCGATCAGTTTGTTAACCGGTAAAATGTCTAATCACAATGTACCCCGGGAGAAAAAAAAACTACCTGTTGAAAAGGAGAATTTTCATAACGTAACTATAAATTGATAACTATTGTTGTTTCAATGTCGTAGCTCACGTAATATGGAAAAATACAAAAGAAATCGTAAAAGCAAAATGCAAGATTGCGTTTCGTTTTCGGTGTTAGGCCTTTCGTACGAAGGAACATTTATGATAGACTACACAATTTCTGTCTTCATTGTTGTTCGTAACGAATCACTGACAAATAAATGAAATAAAACTGGATAAATGGACAGCTCACCCGCTCAGTCGTAGATTTAACTTTGCATTTCCCGGGCACTATTAGTCAGTGTTTTCAACTTTGGATTTCGCTTCGGCTTTTTTTGGCAAACCAGTGCTAACGGTCTCCTGGCTGTCGACGTCATTACCCTCGGTTCTCTCCTTGTCCTTGGAGAGCTGTGAATTTTTTTCGGAATTACGAAAACGATCGTAACGGAAATCCTCGTCGTCGCTCGATTTCGTACCAGGCTCGGCTTCCCGTAAAATATCACCGAGATCCTTGTCAACGTCGTCCCACAATTTATCACCCAAATCACCCCTGTACTCATCCTCTTCTTCCTCCTCCTCGGCATTATTCTCCTTCGACGTTTTGGCTTCTTCCGCAGTTTCTTGCTTCATATTACCGATGACATCGTTAACGGCGACGCTCTCTTCGGTCGGTTGACTCGAACTTCCGCTTCCGCTCTTGCCATCGGTCGTTGTTACCGGCGATGAGTTTGCGGCAACTGAGCTCGGCGCGCTTGTGCCATCGGCCTGGCTTGACTCCGCTTTCGGTACTTCCCCAGTACTCGTGGGATTCGAGGTGCTTCCGGTCGTTGTGGTCGTCGACGTTTGGAGATGTATTCTTTCCGCTTGACGCCTCAGTGCTTTGTCATCGTTGTCTCTTACGTATCTGAAAAGCGTTCAATTTACGGTGAAATTCACAACTTCAGCACGGCAAATATTTCTATGTGACTCGTTTTTCCTCTGTGCTACGAGAAGAGGATTAATTACCGTTTGAGATGACTTCGCGTGGAGCAATGCAAGGCTACAGCTCGCTCGCTGCTCTCGTTTCGTGGCAAGTAAACCTTGCACAATTCGCAAAATTGTACGTCGACGCGTTTGATATATTCCAATCCAACTTTAATCATTTGCTTGTTTTTGGGCTTCTTCTCGAGTTCCGTTGTGTTCGTTGTCGTTGTAGTTGCAATAGTGGTCGTTGTCGTCGTTGCCTCTGTGCTCTCGGGCTTTTCTTTCTTTTTTTTGTCACCACCTGTCGCGCTAGCTGCTTCGTCCTCTTCTTCGGCTAAAACGTCCGAAAGAAGGGTAAGTGACGATTCAAACACCCGATGAATCACGTTTATTTTTGTGTTGATCAGGAATATTAATTTTTCAAGACTGACGAGTGTGTTCTTGCGATGAAATATCCTTTTTGCGACTCTAAAATTGAATGGCATTAAATGGAAGTGTTCCAGACAAGTGAATGGCATGATTTTCCAGAGGGTCCTTAATGTAAATATTATCAATTGGATTCTCTAAACAAAAAAATGCTTTCAGAAAGTCTTCGAAATTACGAATAAATTTCGAAACATTCATATGGATTGTCTTGGATATTTTACGGAAGTACAATTATTAAAGTGGAAAACGATTTCAAAGTAGTAACAATTAATAAAAATATTATCTACCATCAACGTCGCCAACTGAATCGAGGGTCATGAAGTTGTCGAGATTGACTTCTTTGTCGTCTTCTTCCGGGCCGCTGGAATCAGCCTCGGCTTCTCCGTTGCGCGTAGATAATCTCTCGTCCATCATGCTCTTGCGCTAAACGTGACGAAGGTGGGTGTAAAAACGGTTCGTTTCACCAATATCCTAGGCGGATTATTGACGAGGCGAAAAAAAATGTGTGGTTGGGCATACCTTGATGTGATCGAGGGAACAAACGTGGCTCTCGAAGAGCATTGGCGAGCGGAATTGAATACGACACACGCGGCAAAAGGGCGTCAAGAAACGCTTCATTTGTCGATGCGATTCCGACAAATGATGCATCGCTTTCAAGGAACGATAGTTCAATTTACAGATAGGACAAAACATTGTTATCGACGGTAAAGTCCCACGCGAAGCGTCGCGAACTTCGACGCGCCTCTGTTCTTGCCTCTGCACGACGCGCATACGGGAAAGCGTGGCTTTGTGACGTGCAGCGATTCGTCTCATTGCCGAGTTGTGGCGTCCCGAGTAAAGGTGTAACAAGTATTCCTTGAACGTTACACTACGGTGGGAGCAGTGCGGACAATTCAACTTGATGAAACGTTTACCATCGCGTCTGCTCGGCAATTCGCCCGATCCCCCTGCGCGATCTCCCTTCGTATCTTCGGGGTCTTCAGCGTCGTCATCTTCCTCCTAAATGTGCCAATCGATTATTATAAAATCGTTATCTTCCGATTACATCTTCTCTAAATGATTAATTGTATCTTTTCCTCTATAAAGGTAACATCGTTGAAAGGAAAGAACCACTCATAAGAAACGGTTTATAAGACGCGTCAAATGATGGGGAAACGTTAAGTGGGTTGCTTATTTTTATATTTATTTTTTGGAGTTAAATACTGTAAATAATAAATTTACACATAAGCAGTGTAGACTATAGCACCAGCAAGCGTTCGCACGTAGATATTTCTTTGTTTTCGTTTCAGATTACATTTCTGCATGATACAGATCTCGCCGTATCGTGGCTCGCTGCTCGAGAACTGTAAACGTCATCTGCAGCACCCCGAGCACTTTCAAAGATTTTTTTCCGAAAGAATTACATTGTAATCACAAACATGTAATTACATTGTAATCACACCTTAAAATGGCGCATACTACGCCATTTTTTATCTTTATTACAGTTATGCGTTCGTTGAGAGCTTACCTCCGGTTTGTCATCTTCTTCATCTTCCTTTCCGTCCTCTTCTTTATCCTCGTCCTCCAACTTTATATCCAGCTTTTCCTTCTTCCTCTTTAACTCCTTCACTTTCTTCTCCGTACTGACTTCCTCGTCGTCATCCTCGTGTGGCTGGATAATAATAATTGAAAATAGTTCACGTGATTCGTCTATTCGAATTTACCGATAGTCATAACCGTTGTGAGAACTTGACATATTTGCCCGTTAAAATTACGAATATTCAGAAATGTCCGCAGTTTTGTGGATAATTGCAAATATTCCAACGAAAGCTTTTGAAACCAAAGTGAGTATTAATTGTTCGCGCGTTACCTTCTCGTCCTCTTCCCAGTGGCTATCGACATCTTCGTCCTTATCGTCGTCGGAAAACTCAGCGTTAATAGCCTTGGCCATCTCTCTATCCTTGTCCTTGATACTGGATCCTGTCCCGGGTTCCTTTTTACTTCTGGTCAGCCTAGTTGTTGCACCGCTAGCGGCACAATAATTTACGTTTTTTGACATATATCATTTTCATTCACCGTCTTTTGACTCATTTTCCCATTATTATGATCATTATTGCATTATCATCGTCGTGTTCATCATCATCGTCGTCATCATTGTTATCATCAACGTTATCGTCATCGTTACGATTATCATCATCATTATCGGCATCATCATCTTTATCGTCACCCCCTTGGTGTTTTTATTAGTGTTACACCAACGTCGTCGTACAATCGTAAGCCCAAATTCTTTGACGAACGACATGTACCACTCAAATATCCGCGATATCAGCGACTTTCTCCGTTCGTCGTAAAAAAAAAACGAGTTACCTCTTTCATTTTTTTCTCTAACTCGTGAAAGCTTCGCTTTTGTCTGCATCATACGTGCTCTTGTGGCTTCGCACGGCCAGACGAACGCGGTTTTTTTATTTATCCATATACATAATAATGTGTGCATATATATATATATATATGTATTTTGTGAAATAAGAGTTACGGAAAAGCATCATCTATGATACTCATTGTCGAATCGCAAGAACAAGTTACGATAACAAAAAAGATAAGTGATTTGTGCCCACTTGTAAGGAATTTATATATATATATATTTCAATATTTTCGTTTTCTCTAGAATTTCGTTGAAGATTTCAGGATTAACGCATAGTGAAGATACGTTAATGGTGCAGCGAATTAACGTTATTTATCCGTCTTTTTTCGGGGTTTGAGAAAACCTGTTGCAAGAGCTTGCTTCTCGGCAGTGACCCTTTTCCATGGTTTTTCAATAAATCTCCCTCAGATCCCTCTTGGTTTTTTTTCATTTGCATATACATACATATATATATATATATACATCGACACATGCGCATGCGTATGTGGATATATTTATATAGACGCATATGTATATTTTGTTGTTCATTTTTATTCTGTATTGTTTTTTGTTTCGACTATTTAACGGACGTATAGAGGAGGCACAGCTGATGCCACTCAGGTTATGGGCGTTGCGAGCAACGCGCGGGGGCCTTTGCGATCGACGAGCGGCTTACTAGGAGCTGTGATATTTGTTTTCCTATCATCTGTGCTCGCGCATCGCGGGATTTGTTTGCTTGTTTCTTACTCAATTACGATCTGTACTTTCCTGTTTGTTTTCGCTCGTTTCTTTCATTCGTTTAACTTTGCGATCTTGTTTTTTTTTGTTTTTTTTTTACTTCTTAAGGTTTGCTAATTATTTACCTCCTGCGCATTTTTGTCATGCTCATGCGAACCCGTTGGATGTAGTCGCGCGAGCGCGAGCCAAGCATCTTGCGCCTATAGTCGAGCGAGGTGAGGGTACGCTTGCGGGTCATCAAAGAGTCCGAGGTCCGCGTGCCAACGCGATGAAAGCCGCGGCCACCGCGCGACGATATACGCCCACGAAAGCTCGTGTTGCTGTGAGATATTCTACCCCGGCTGGTCGTGCCGTATCGCGTCGATGGGGGTGCCATGTCGCTTATGCGCGGTGGAGGTGGCGGTTGAGGCGCGTAATTTCTCGAAGCCGAATGACGCTCGTCCCCGCGATGATACGAGGCTCGATCGCTCTGCCTCTTGTCTTCGTAAACCGACGACGATGACGATCTCTTATTGTCGTCGTATTGGCCGGATGTCGATGAACCACCGTACGACGATGAATACCTCTGGGAACCACCGCCTCCGCTGCCTCCTCCCTGCTAAATCAAATTTCATTTCTGTTTGCTCGCTTTTCTCGCTCACTCGCACTCTGCAATCTCTCCCTCTCTTTCGCTCTATCTCACGTTTTTTTTTCCTATTACCGTATCTGCGTATTTTTTTGCTCTTTCCTCCCGCTTTACATGTCTCTCAATCCATTTCCGTACTACCACTTCCCATTACGCTCGTTCGCCGTCTCAGACCGTCCGTTACACTATAATTTCGACGGGGCTTGCAGTTTCGTTGCCGCTTTTATTCTCTTTTTCTCTGTCTGTCTGTCTCTCGCTCTCTTTCTCTCTCCCCTTACAATCTCTATTTAGATTCGCATACTCCTGGAATCTCTCGTTTCTCTTTGTGCGGCGCCTCGTTTACGACCGTTGCCAATACATTTCTCTTAACCGCGTTTCAGGATCTCGCAGCTCAGCCGGTCACACAATCGTTCTCGATTTTTCGAAGCATCGCAAACGAATAATATATTTCTACTGACGGACAGAGTGTCAAGTAACAGGATGGATCCTCGAATTACCTTTTGCTCCTCGATTAATTGCTATTTTCCGTTTTTTATTTTTTCTCATTTCTTTTTTTTGTTTCTTTGCCCTGACTTGGTTTTCCTCTTATCATGTGTGTGTGCGAACTCTCTCGTAACGTCATGATCTCATGTTGGACAATAGGTTTTTTTTTGTTATCTTTTCTTTTCTCTAATGCAAAAAGTACCTTGAACTATCTTATGACACCGAGCTTCGAACTAGGTTTGGTTGGTTTCTCATGCATCGTAGATTTCAACGAGAAATAGGTATAAGAAAGCGAGATTGGTCGACGTGAATCAAGGGACTTGCGTGTGTGCGCCTCTTTATCGCAGGACTCGTCAGGAATAACGTATAGACGGTATGGATACTTTTTTTCGTAACGTTTGCCTCTAAGTTTCTAGGATGTTCGGGCCCAATTCGAGAGAGCGTTTATTCGTCAGCTCATCGCGACAGACCGTCGTTCTCGAGACTTTCGCCCTCAATTTGCGAAGCTTTTTCGCACATTATTTTGTTTTTCCGATATATATTTTATTTTATTTTGGCTATTCTTTATTGCGTCATTCCGACGTTTATGTCCCAATGCAAAAAGAATGGATTCTCAAGAGGCCGTCGGCTCGTAGCTTGAAAGGGAAAGCATGACATCTTATAAATTACTTCTCGTTCTACAAGTCCTTCAAGCGCTTGCGTATTTGCGCTCGCGCAAAACAAAGTCACCAAATTTATGGAACGTTATAATGGCGTGCAGGAAAATTACTTAATGCGTGCGTTTGTCTTCTCACTTGGATACGTATTCGTAAATGTATTTCGCAACACTGTAAAGTGTCAAATCGCGAATAGGGGAGAATAGGAGATACGACCGATCTTTCAAGCTAGGCATAATGTTGGATCTGTCACTTAAAGTTTGTCGCATCTTAATGCCTCAATTGTCGAAGTTTATCATGCGTCGTTGAACAAATGATTTACTGTATTGCCAAATAATGAGATACAATTGTTGATGCGGTACTTGTAGTTTAATAAAGAAAAGTGTTTGTTGCTTTTAGATTGTTATATTACCTTTTGTTTATGAAAATAACGAATAGCCACAAATTTATAATGTGATCACAATGTTTGGGAGCATATCTCATTTGAAATTATGTTTACTACGGACTTTATATTCATAGCAAGAACAAACAGTATTTTGCGTAATGTCGCAATCGATCGCTCATTTCTCCGCATCTCCTGAACTCAGATAACCGATCGAAAGCTCAAAATTTATTATGGAATTACTGATTTTCTGTGATATGAAGAAAAAAGTCAGTCATGTAATAATCATGCAAGGTATTTCAAACCTTTGATAAAGCTAGAGCGAAACCTTTCAGCGAAGTATTCGCGGGAAATGAAAATGTGCAATTTCTTTTCATTTTTACTCGTTGAAGCGAGTCTCTCGTTGCCAGAGAGGGTATCGTTTGAGGAAACGACACAAAGATCGATGCAACATACCTGATAAGAGTCGCTACGGATCCTCTTGCGATTCGACTCACTCGAGGATCTGTGATCTTCGCGTGTCGAGTAAGAGTCCTGGAGAAGAAAGAAAAACGAAACAGTCGTCGGTTATTCCCTTGTACGCTGCAATATTATATTGGTCAATGACGTTAGCTTACGCGTGGACGTTTGTAACTGTTGGAATGATCACCGCGTCCACCTCTGCTGGAATACTTTTCAGAACCTCCACCTAGAAATAAAAACACACTTGTGATTCGATCGTTTTACCACTGAAATGATAAGTCACTCAAACTGGTTCTTTCCAACTGTTTAATGATAAGCACGTACATATCTGCCTCAATTGCTTATACCGGTATTGGAAATGTCGCATAAATGTGGAGATTGAATAAATCCCACAAACTACAATGGATCTAAGTAAAATCGGGTGACCTATATATCTCAATATTCAAAGATAGAGATATTTAATGTGGAATTTTCTCACACTCGATTTATTACATCAGAGCTCTGTCGTCATTTTAATTGGCAGAAATCACTAAAATAGTTCCCATTAAATGCATGCTTATGTCTGTCAATGGAAAAGATTAAGGAATATTTTACGTTTTTCATATTCTTGCTACAATTTGTACATTAATAATTTATCTCAGGTTTATCCATATGTATTGAACTTACGTACAAACGTTCAAGGATTTAGCTTTTCGGAAAAAGTTTCACCTTTAGATATAACTTTCACCTTTGATTCATTTTGCGATATCAGGATGTTTTTTTCTATTACAGTGACGATTTTCTAGTACAGCGACGAATTTATTTATTAAAATAATGTTACAAATTAGTAGCTTGTCCATTGAGCTATCTCAATATTTTATCCCTTCTTATAGGGTTTGCACTCTGAGAAAGCACAATTCTGCTAACGACACTATACCCAGGTTCCCAAGAAACCCAAAACAAAAGTATACCCAAAAGTATACAAAAAGTATACCAAAAGAAACCCAAAACAAAAGTATACCAAAAAGTATACCCAAAAGTATACAAAAGTATATAAAACTGCACTGGTATAGTTTTTCCAGTTTCCCTATGCCCGTGTCAGAAATGACATGGTAAATACAGCACAGAGGAGAGCAGACAGCTGCAGCCACAAAGCAGGCAGGGTCAAGAATCAGGCGTAAATAGAAAAAGCGTGGTAACAAGAAGGAGATACGGTAAAAAATGAAAGGACAAAAGGCATTAGACACGTAAAAACCCACAATGGTGTATGTCGGAACAATGGAGTATTTTATAATAAATATATGAATGAAGTAATTGACAAGCCTAAGTAAATAATTTGTAAAAAGTCAGAATATCTTACCGGAAGGATATTTGTTGCGGGAATCATAGCTGGGTGTAGAATACTTGAATCTACTACCCCTGGAAGAGGAATATCCGCCTCTGCTGATACTTCCGCCTGTGCTGCTTCCCCAATCACTACCTCCTCCTCCTCCTCGGCCTCCTCTGTAAGAGCTTCCGCCGCGCGAGCTAAATCCTCTGCCCCGAGAACTCATGTCTAAGCTGTTGTTCAATGAAAATACGTATGCAGAAGCTGAAAGACACAATTGTTGCAATGTCTCAAATAATTTTATCAAAAAACTAATTTTTATTCTTTAGACATTCTAATGATTTTGGGATTCAATATGTAAAGGCAATTTTTGTTTCCTTTTTTAGATTTCGCAATATTCTTTGCTGGATCTCTGTACTGAACAGTGTCAAAATATTGGAAGATACTTTAACACTATGCAAATGAAAGAATTCACATATGAGAAGATATCACGATTACTTTTTGTCCCAAATTCGTTCACAATGTAATGTTCATAATTTTTCTAATAACTATATTAAGCGACTCAATAATCCGAATTACGATGGGTCAATGACCGGATCGCGTTGATGTATCAGTACGTGAGTGTGCGGTTCATTCAGAATAACGCGGTTGCGCGACAAATTGCACTCGCACACACGCAAATCCATAAGTACGTGCCGTAACGAGCAATAAGCTACGATTGAGCGGATCAATGACGATTATTCGATTTATTACTTTTTTCGGAACGCTTTAGAAAAATCTTCGTCATGCCCAACTTTATGTCGCGAGTTTCTTCTCGCAATGCGTCAACATCTCAACGAAGTCCGTCCCCCCACTCCCTCGCTGCGTCCCAGCAACTTATATTCTAGGAGCATCCATTGTAAAAAAAAATCGATATAGCAAGCCCAGAGAGCGTTGTAGAAACAAAAATGTTCCGATTCCCGATCGTCATTTGTCATTGCTCCGCACATTATTGGTCGTTGTTTCATAGAAATGGATAATTAGCGAATAAAACAAACGATACGAAACTTACCGAAGCTTTGTAATGATCAGTCGCGGAGTCCGCGACTGGATAGATATTACGTATTCTTCCTCGCGTCGCCGATTGATCCCTTCAAGGTTTCCTGACACACTCACCGGTTTCGGTTGTCGCACGAGAGAATAGTGATCTCTCCGGTGCACTCGGTTGTCTAGAATCGCGAGGGAAAAAGATGTCGTCCCGTACTGCGCGTGGCGTCAGAGGTTCTTTGGTACGCGTTGACCGGAAATGGGGATTCACGGTGCTGCAATGGAGCACAATATAGTCTATGGAAAATTCCCCAAACTGTGAGGTCACGTCGGGAGCGGCTGCAGCCTCTTTAGAAAGCTGCTGTGCTGCCACCTACCGCGGTAATTGCAACTCTCGCAGGCAGTGCGGTATCTCCTTTCATAGATATTCCCTCGTACACAAGTATATCGCGTATATATAGATCCTCCCTCGCAAAGCTGCGGAAGACTCACTGCATTATCAGTGAGCGGTCGAGAGTGCGGTTCGGGGTGATAACAGAACAAGCAGAGGAACAAATAAAAATTGGTCACAGAGCCGTCTTCATGGTGACAGCAATCAGTAGATAATTGTTAATTATTGTATTATAAATATCTTAATATCTAGACACAATGATTCTTCTCGAGATAAACAATAGGATACTAGAAGAAACGTTACAAACCAAAATAAAAAATGCCTTGTCGGGGTAAGTTGTGAAATACAAGAATATCGGTTTTTTCCGTGCTCTATCCCCTCGTGCATGCATTACATACTTCCTTGCGTATTACCCTGTTACATGTCGCAACCCCGATTCGATCGAATGTCCGTTTTAAACGCAACAATAAAGGCCAAATGCCGGATATGGTTTTTAGCTCTTTAGGGCGGTGTCCGCTCGAAAGACGCGATTGCAGTTATTTTTTCATCCAACTCCTTCGCACTTTCCACGCACATGCATACGTGTTAATCATCTTGACCATCGGTTTTGCGGGTCCCATGCCGAAATCGGACGATTACCGTCTGGTACAATGAGCAACCGAATTTCGAACGTTTCACGTTAACCTCGCACTGCTAAAAACTTTATTTACCCGCATTGATTCGGCACCTCTGAAAAGATGCCCCCTTAGCCTTTCTACGTCATCTGTCAACCAAAATTTGCTTTTCAGTCACAAACCGGAATCAACGGATATCACGATAGCCGACTTTGATGGCGTATTGTTCCATGTCTCAAATCCGAATGGCGACAAGTCAAAACTTAGGGTGAGCCACCGATCCCTTGCCGACACATTGAATCACAATGGTTCAAGTTTCCACTTCTGTTTTGATCTCTTTGCCCTTTGTTTCGTTTGTTTTTCAGATAAGTACTATGCTCAAATTTTATAAGCAACTCCAGGAGCATGGCGCCGATGACTTGGTGAAGAGAGAGTACGGACCTTATCTCGTGAGCCCTGAGACTGGTATGTATACACATTTTGCAGAAAAGAGGATAGTTCTGCATTGAGCAAGCCATTAAGATAGTTGATTCTTAAATACCCTGTTTTTTGTTACTGTAGGGTGTGGAAATGAAACAATGAGTAATCACTCAATATACCTAAACCCTGATATACACGAGTTTAACGTAACAGGCTTTTTTCGGAAATGTATCCCTCGTGTATAGCGGGGTATTACTGTACAGTGTTGGAAAGATAGGAAGTGACAAGTTGGAACAAAGTATCCAACACGTATTTGTATGAATTGAACAAAGGACTGGGAATAACACTACTCTTTATTATTTTCCATAATTCACAATGATACAATACCTTGATCAAATTATTCATCTTTCCCAAATGTTATTTTACAGAGTGGTTTTTCTGTTGCATATGCATATCTAAAATGGTTTTGTACAAAGACCCGCACAACTTCATGTCAAGGTTTTTGAAGAAGCTCGGATGGCAAAATAAGCCATATTATTTTCTGTCAAGGATATCTAGAAACTTTCAATTTAGTCTCTTACGCGCTCAATTCGGAACTACAGGATGCATCATATTGAATTGTGTTCATTTATAAAGAATGTGCATTTTATGTTTTGCTTTGTCAACCAGGATGGGATATTTCAGTGCAGATAGACCTTGAGAATTTGCCAGAAGATTGGGAAGTTCTGGTGAAGAAAGTGGGCCTCTTGAAGAGGCACTGCTTCGGTAGTGTGTTCGAAAAATATTTTGACTTTCAAGAAAAGTATTTTGACTCCCCGGAAGAGAGTCCGCCGTGTCCGAAGAGAGCAGTGATTCATTATCGAGATCAGGAAACCATGTAAGGAATGCTTTTTGAAATGATTTCGCGATAGAAATATCAAACTAAACAAATTGAGAGAGACTTCAATTCTGTCAGCGTTTTATAATGATGTTTGTAATCCACAGAAGGAATAGGCAGCTTGCTGAACGAGGACACGTCAGAGTCACGTGTTTGATGATTCATTTTGATAGAATTCCAGTGATCAAAGCACATATGATTTTCCTCTTAGTGAAAGAATTTTGTTTCTTTTTATCTCAAGATCATAATAAAAGTGTTTGCAAAAGGAGCTAAATATTCGTAAAATTAGAAATTAACTTTCATTATCAGAAATATCTGTTGCAACGTTTGGAAGTTTTCGTATAGAATGTTGTAAATATGTAATTGTCGGAATAAATTTTTCAAAAAACGATGAAAGCATTTAGATTTTAAAGGCGTTTGATTGTTGATTTCGACAGATAATCATTATAGAATAATTGTTTCTTTGCACAGGTATGTCGAGGCGAAAAGCGATCGTGTAACAGTCGTATTTAGCACGATATTCAAAGATGAGGATGACATGGTGATCGGTAAGATGTTTCTCCAAGAGCTCAAGGAGGGAAGAAGAGCTAGCCACACGGCGCCGCAGGTTTTGTTCAATCATCGAGAACCTCCTTTGGAACTTCAAGACTGTGACGCGGCAATCGGGGACAGTATCGGTTACATCACGTTCGGTAAGCTCTTTTTAGACAACAAATAGGCGCGCAAGATATTACGAAGGTCTATATTTATTATCGTCTGATGAGAACGATGCAGCAGTGAGATATTTAACGATATCCTTAATTTTCTCAGTGTTGTTTCCACGGCACACGAGCAAGGAAGCACGCAGCAATACTATCGATCTAATTCACATGTTCAGAAATTACTTGCACTATCACATCAAGTCCAGCAAGGTATACATTCACTCGAGGATGCGAACTAAAACGAGCGACTTTCTGAAGGTCCTCAACCGAGCTCGTTCACAGCCCAAGAATGTGGAGAAAAAGACAATTACGTAAGTTAAGCGGGTCATGCACTTTTTTCTATATCACCAATTTGAAAACGTTAAACAAAAGTACCTTTCGAACGAAAAGAAAAAACTTTGCTCACCTCTGAGCTTCAACGTGTAACGATTTTGTACAATTTTCTTCACCAGCGGACGAACGTTCATCAGGAAGGAATGAACGGCGCAATGATGTCGATTGCGATGAAAAATTCAATCAAAGGATCGAGTACGAGAGAACAACATAAACAAATGTCGGTAGGGACTGAAAGAAGTGGAAGTAAAACGCTCGAAGCGTTGTAACAAGTTTGTCCAGCGCTAATCTTGATCCTACAAAGAAAAAGAATGGACTCGTGGCTCATAGGATTACTGAACTAAAAATTTAACTCTCTCTTTCTCGAAAAAAAACACTGAAAAAAATACATTAAAAAAGTAAACATCGGTATTCATAACTTTCAGCGATACAGGTCCAATGCGATTCGGCATTACGTGCTATTTAAACTAGATATAGATTTCATTTATTTCTCTTTACTTCTTGTTAATATCATCTGGGCCTTGGCGAATGGAGTATATTGGCAAGAAACACGAACGCAGCATTGCTGTACGTGTAAAAAGGAAAATACAGTCGAAACCGCTTATAACGACATGGAAAGACCTTATAGCCGATAGGCGCAAGCGATATATTACCAGTGAAAATCGCTTCTAACGACCTCCACTGTTCGCCGTTATATCCGATACGCTTTTTCAAGCGGTGCCGTTTTAATCGGTTTCGATTTTATGTACTTCGATACGAAAACAGGGTTTTAGAAGACACGTCGCGCATGCCGATAAGACAGGTTCGTTTTGCGCGGATATTATAAAACCGCGAAGCACAAACATTTTTAGAATCTTTATCACATTATAAAGGGCTAGCTATGCTGACCGCAACGTTCTGATGGAATTACTTGTTTCCGATGCAAACATTGTTCGAAAAACACTCTTAACTCTGTAATTTCTGCAGGCCACTGTTTCTCCCTTCGAATGTGTAGAGTGGTAATTCGCAATGTTGGAGCTAAATATCTTCAAACCGGCCCCTGCGTTCGGAAGGACGTCGATGTCAATACGATGTGTTTTTTAATGTACAGTCTCGCAGTTTTTTGGCCTTTCCGAGTAGTTTTTACCGGCGTGCACTTTTGATTTTCGGGGAATGATGAATTAATCCATTCACGATCGAGGAGGCTCAAGCATTCCGCGCTTATTCTCAGGAGATCGTGAAGAAATCTTTGGTGAATTTAGTTTTTATTGTAATGTACATTTTAGATGTTATCGAGCGGAGTTTTACGCTTAAGTTATGAATATAGTCGTAGATACGGTTGGGATACACCTCACTGAAACACATGTGCCAGGAAACGAAAGATTGAAACAATTCAGTTCCGGGTTCTCGATGCATTTACTCGTAGGTTTCTCGGGAGCCCACAAAACATGTTTTTTTTTCAGTGAGATTTGTGCGCGTAGCGCAGGCAAATGATGATTACACTGCATCCACAATATTACAATCAATCATCCAGCTTGCCATTCACCTCGACTCCATTGTTCGATCGTGAATAATCTTGAAGTTTTTTTCACGTTTAAAAAGGCAGATTGTGTTAACATTTTGTTAACAGAATCTGCCTTTTTAATAATTAAATAATGTTAATAATTAAAATAATAACGTGAACAGCGAATCGTTTCGTTTTTTTCCCCGAAATCTAAATACTTTGGAACAGATGAAGCCTTCGTAACACGAAGGAGCGAAACGTATTTGTTTGGTTTTGTTTAAAGCCAGCAACCCACAAAATTCGAGCAAATGCGTTGTCTACCTTCTCTTTATAAGTAGTTATTGCGTTTTTTAATGCTTCCACTCTAAACAAAACAAACTCAATCAATTTTTTGTTGAGAATACGTTTCTTATTATTATCCAAAATCACACTACTGCTTTGAGTATGTATCCTTGAACGTTTTTCATGTCACCATTCACACGACGAAACACAAAACTCCAACGACCAATTGCCAATAAAGCTAAACGAAACGATGAGTCCAGATTGTAAAGAAAGATTTTTTACGTAGCTTCCAAAATCCTGTATCGCATTGAAAGGAATGAATCTTTGCAGTCGTCATTCGTCGCGGTATATTTGTAATTAAATAACAGGAGGAAAACGAATTGTGGTAAAGAGGATGGGCAGGTAAACGGAGATCAACGTACACCGATCATCTTTACCGACTGACCCGACGAGAAGTCAAAAAATTATTAGAGTTTGTTAATAATTAAAATAATAACGTGATTTTACGAACATAGCCACGAACCATAGAATATTGTTTTTGTAACAAAGGAGTATTTTTATTTTCAATCTTTACCTAATGTATAAGATAATAAAAATGAGAAAAATTCAAGATTTCATGTAGATCGTGAATCATTGTTGACGATTTCGTAATCGTCGCCGAATTACCTAGTGTATCAGACACCCCTTCCTATTTTTCTTATTGCGAGTTATTCGCGCGATCATGAGGAAGAAATTTGAGAATTGTTTTCGTGGTCTTTAACTGCGAATGTGGTCGAAATTTTTCGAAACGTTCGAAATATACATAACAGTGAGTCAATTTCTTGGTTGAACGTAAAGAAGCATTGGCTACAAGTCCTCGAGAAATCCGAATAATAGAAAAATAATTTTTCAAAATAAGTAGAAAAGGTCGTGCCTTTATAATTCGATATAATATCATGAAGGTTGGCGACGGAAATATTCAGAAATTGTAAACCAGCATGTTGTACCTCCCCATAAAATTTAAAGCAAGGAAATGTAAAGGAATATTTTCTACAAGGAAACAGTTATCGAAAAAGCGTTCGGTTCGCAGAAAAAAACTTAGCTATTGAAATAAAAAAGTAATCGTGTGCTATTCGAATTTCATCGGTTTTTACTTTCGACTAATTTTTCCATGCTCTTAGTCCACCAAAAGGTAAACCGCATAGAATATTCCTTGCGAAGTAATTGATAGCCACGAATGGCGAGGCTAAAAATAACAGCTGTTTTGAAATGATCGATAAGTGCTAATCAGCATCGTGTAATCGAGACGCGATCCGCGCCGTTAAATTTCGAGCGAAGGGATGTTCAGTCGGCAATCATTTTTCATGACGCGCCGATTTTTTTTATTAGACTCAAGCGATATGGATAGGTCAGCCAGATAAGGAGGGTATAAAAATTGGGTGCGCCAGGACAGAGTTCCGCGGATGTATTTCATTATAGTTAAGGCCACACCTTAAGCCTACGGCACCCAAATCTACTTGGAAACAACGGAGCTTTTACGCGCCGTTTTTTTATGGCTTTTGCCACAGTCTGTTCTGATCCGTCCTTCAGGATCGTGGCGAACTCACTCGCTTCCCTCAATTCGCTGCGATATACTTTTCGTTCTATATATTCTTCGAGTTTCCGAAGTTTTCAAAATCCGACACCCGTGGATCGAAAGAAATGTACTGAGAAGAAGAGAAGCTGAAAAATGAACAACACGACAACGACTGGCAGTTCTTCGTCGTCATCCCTGTCTCCATGTTCACCGAATGAAGTTGCGATAAGTCCGGGAGATTGCGTCGTGGAAGGTGTCGAAGAATGGCTCGAGGACGAGGCTCTCGCTGGATTTCGCGTTTGGCAATTGGCAGGAATCGTTCTCTCCATTATACTGGCGATAATCATTGCTCTTTGTTGTTGCATAAGATTTCGTATACCGAGAACGAAACAGGAAATCGAGGCCGATTACATACGCAAGAGGATAACAAAGAATTTTCGCAAAGAGCTCGACAAGGTCAGCAACACCGATATGGACGAAATGGACTTGCGAAGAGGTGAGATTTCTCCAACTCAAATTTGTCATGGGCAATGCGATATTTCGTGTCAAGAAAACGGTCCTCATTTTTCGTTTCATCAAAATGAATTTTCAGAAAATGTCATTTATAATCATTTGATTTTTCATTTTTATTCATATTCGTAATTGTATTATTTTTATTTACTATTGTTATTATTAATATTTACATATTGTTTTGTTCATATTACTTTTAATAGTTTATTTAAATAATTGGTTATATATTTACAAGCACTAGAACGAGTCGCGGCCGATTTGGATGCCGAAACTGAGGAGCTGCGGAAACAACGTGCGGAAATGTTCGGCAACAAAACGAACGACGGACTGAGAGCGCGGTTTCACGCGATGGTACACGGTATGAGGACTTGTTTGTCGAAAAATTCGACGACCCCATCGAATCCGCGAACTCATGAACCTGCCAACAGCGACGCGTAAATTTTACTACTGCAAGCTTGAAATGAGTAATTATAATAATTGAGATTCATCATCCATGAGGTTTGAAGTTTTTTCCATTATTGCTGTACACTCCTTCGGTACCAGCGACGGGTTGATCAAGTTGGTTTGGTCAGTGGCTAGATCCAATATAACTATTCGAGAAACGGAGACAAGCTTAAAACATAAAAAGCGTAATTGAAAAGTGACGATTTCCATTTCGGGCTTTCAAAAACAAAAGAAATTTACAATCTACCCCGAAACAAAAGAAATTTACAATATACCCCGGTTTTTCTCGAAAACTAATCGACGATCGAAAATAGTTGTCTTTATCATTATCAGAATTAATTATTGCCAATCATAATAACAATAGTAATGATTGTTATTAATTTGTCATTATTCTCGTTATTAGGATTGTTCAAGTACGTGGAATCTTGCAATAGAAAACAATGAACGAAGACGAGACGGACTAAATGTTATGTTTATTTGTCAAATATAATACATAAATTATTTAATTATGCATGCAGTATTAGTCTAAGTTAAAAGATAGAATACTCGTGATTTGCGCTTATTCTTTGACACCTCAATTACACTAGCTTAACATATTACGTGCTCGTAACTCGTAAATTGATACTTTGACGTTTAGGCGAAAACTTCTTCGCACATAACATCATTTTTCAAAATGTTTTTTTCCCTTCCCTGTGTTTCCGCAGATCGTACTTTCATAAACTCGAGAGTTCCTTCCCGACCGCAACACTTCCTGCCGTCCGCTGTCTCGTCAGAATCACACTAATACCTGGAGGAATTCTCTCTTCGCATTCTTCAAGGATACTTATGTCTACGGAACCGTAGACTTTTATGCATTTCTCGTGACAACGACTATTAGGCATGCATGATACTCTGTGGAATTGTGCGATGATAATACTTTTTTCTCTCAAATTTCTTCAAGTGAGTCAAAACAACGAGGTAGAGGTTTCGAATGAGGATACGCAGCGTAAAAAAATGATCGATGAAAATGGTTTTCATTTGGACTCGGACTTGATAGAGCGAGCATCGGTGGGTTTTGCGATGATAAATGAAAGTTGATGCCTTATTTGTAACGTATAAAAGATTTATTCGTTCAAAAGTATCAAACAATATGGCACTGAAAAAATAATAAAACGATCGAAAAAAAAGTGGACGGCCGAAGTACTCCGAAATAATTACAGGTAGACTAACGAAAAAAGAAACAAGAGAGTAGAAAAGACCGAACGATCTAATGTAATGAGCGAAAAACAATCGTAATTGACGTAATCAAAAGTTTCGCCATGAATGGAATAGAATTGCGTGATCGATGCGATGGATGTTATCTTGTACAGGATTTTCAAACTCAAACTTCCCCGTGTGCGATTTCATGTCCGCTGAATTTACGGGTATCTTCGTCGGTTTACCAAATACGAGCATCGTTCATGTAACGAGTTCCTCAAAATTCGGTTTTTCAAATCTTTATCTGATAACTCGTTGCCGCCCGATTCACATCATCTTATGAAAAAAATGGTTCTCAAGCGATTGGGAAATTCGCAAAAAAAAAAATGTTTTAATTATTTCTCCAGTTGACAGTTTTTTCTCGTACCAACGATACTCGCTTCTGGTTTTTACATATGACAAAAACTTATACAGAAGAAATAACTGTTCCATTAGATTGGAGCCAAGTGTGGGTGTGTGTATGTGTATACACGGTTTGTTGCTATTCTTAAAAGGAATCAACTTATCATACATAACGTCCGTATATCGATATCTTATACATCAACAGGAACGACTAGCAATCGCAAGATTCCTGCTTCTCTAACTATAACTCTACATTGTTTGTTTGTTTGTTCGTTTTTTTCTGTCTTTATTTTTCTTCCTTTGCAACAGCGATGTAGCTTTGGTTTTTTTCACATTGACTACAGGCGATTCTTGTCTCGCCTTTTCTACCAAACTTTAATGTTTCGTATATTACATATATATATAAATATATATATATACGTTTATTGATAGGCTCTGCGGTATCCCCCACACAAATAGCACGTTGCTACATATACTTCCAAATATTTCGACGAAAATGGTATGAACGGAAAATAAAAAAATATTGATCTAGTTATTCCATTTTGTTTTTTCAACGTATTAGAGCCGAGTGAAATAAAGTGTGAGCTTCGATCGCTGTTGACAGAGAGAAGATCGAAGCGTTGGAGACGCGATACGTCGCCGAAATTTCCTGACGTCCTTTTCATTTTTCACCAAGAAGTCTCGTGGAAACGAGATTTGTTGTTGTCGTCTTGTTGGGTAGACGTAAGAATTGTCGCAGCTACCCTTCTAATACAAATGATGTATCTAAGCTAAAAAATGCCAAAACGAAAGAAGAAAGGTCCACATTGGTTGCTTCTTTTCTTCGACCCAATAAAATCATGTGATTACAATTATTCTACGTCTACGATGCTGTTATTGATTTTCTTTTGTTTCCAAGTATTTCAACTCTTTGTTGTTGTACGAGAGCATGCTGTTTGTATAATATCATCGGTTCGCCCACCTATATATTTTTCGTAATTGACATACACGTATATACACAACTAAACATCGAGATACATAGATACATGACATGCCCAAGTGTAGGTCGTTTTTTGTGTACCCGAAGAAACAAAAAATTCATGACAAACGGCTTATCGTTGTTTGTCCGTACGACGCTTCGTGACGAGAGACGGGCTCGTGTAATTTTAATTTTGACTACCCCGCAGTTGGTCGCATATTTAATATCTTTTCACATTGCAAGAATTTGAGGGGGAAAAGAAGAACGTCGGGATGATCAGTTTTTTCAAGAAACATCCTTAGTTTCCGAACGCAAAAAAAAAAACGACGGTGGTAGCGACTGCGCTACGACAGCCTTTCAGAGTTTCAGATTTGGATGTTGATTTTCGAATATTTTTGAATCGCCGATTTGATTAAAACCTTCCGAGGTTTGTACTATTCAGGAACTGCGTTGAATTTCTTTTACGTGTTTACAATTTCCATAGAGTGTCGTGGTTTGATATACGTGCACACTTGTGGAAGTTGTATTTTGGTTTTTGCCGATTTTTATGTATTCTCGTAGCGTTCTACGATACGACTTTCGTAACTAAGACACAAACGTGGGCAATATTCCAAAGCTTGGAAATAGTCCGACGATCACGCCGAAGTATATTGTAATCTCGACTTGCGAGCGAACGAAGAACATGGTTTTCTTTCTTCTAAACGAATATTCTAAAAAAATCTTGCTTCTACGGTTACTCGTACATCACATCAGGTATTTTTGTCCGCAAGTCTAGAAGCATTTTGGGAATCGCGCGATTTGGGACTTTCGATAAATAAAAAAAAAACTCGCTTAAACGCAAAACCCTTGGTTTCTACGTTTCACACCTGTCGTCGCATAACTCGAATGGTTATTTTCATTTCAAGTTTCCGATTTTTCACTCATCTCGTACTGAGAGTGATGTCTTGACAGGAATCTATGGAACGACCGCGTGAAATCAGTCCTCTTCTTCGACCAGTAGGTTCGTACTTTTGTACGCTTGTTCCAAACGTCCAATGTACGCGACAAAACGGAATCGATAACGATAAGTACCGTATCACCGATCAATCGAAAATTGCCATCATCCCTCGATTCGAATGCCTCAATTTCAGGCGTGTAACGTAAATTTCACAGAGATCGATGGAAAACTTCAACGACAGCGCGTTTCAGAGATACAATAAACTCAGATGTGATGATCCCATTGATACAAGTTTCGGTTGCTATCTGCTTCGCGGCAAGAAGTATATTTCACACTAAGCGCGATCTTGAAGAGAGATGGCCTATGAAAATGAAATCTCTAAAGCGACACAATTCTTTCTTCATCAAGAAAGTTTGTTTTATTTTCCCTTATGACGAGTGTTCTTTGGATTTTGTTTTTTGGAATCATGATGAAGTTTCATTTTCGATGTTCGTCTTTGCTTAAACTACGAGAGAAAAATGTCTAATTGTCCAATCGTAAGGAAGGCGTTTCTCGAACTTGTCAACTTGTCGGTTGATCAAAAAGAAAAAACGAAGGACAAAAGGAGCGCTCGTTACCCGACGAGGCCCGATAGTACAATCGCTGAATGATTGGAAGATGTACGCGCACGCACACACGTATATGAATGTACACACGTGTGTATGCGCGTACGTAAATATTCATACGCGCGTTTTGGCCTCCTAGCACCAATTGTACTGACGACTACGGTGACTACTACCGGTGCAACAGAGATTAGTGAGAAAATAAAAAGCGTCGCGCCGCGCGTGGTCGCTTAAGCGTGCCTTCACGATATCTTGTTTCGCCACCACGAGAACTTCATCTTTGGGCTAAGCAAATGTAGGCTGATCATCGTTTGTGGTATTAGCGAGAGTATCGGTAAAAAACTGCCACAACTACGGCCGGTCTTTGGCTCCTCGTCGGTATGCTCGTTCTCGCGATGACTGTTGTCATCGATATTTGGGATTTTGTGACAGGGTGTGGAGTACGGATAAGGACTCGAGAGTGGATTACACGTGATATGTACATTTTCCGTGTTCCACTTGAGTCTCGCCTCGTTCGTTGAATTTTCCAATTTCTCCTGAGAGTGCAATTTTGTGGTTGAGACGGGGCTGCTCGCGGTTGCAATCGACAGGCTGTCGTTCCCAACATCGAGAGGAATTCTTGGATCCGGATTGGGAGTTTGATCGATTGCGTTTAGTTGCTTCTGAGGTGACGACTTTAACGACGTTTTACGGTATACTTTGGAGCGCGATTGCGGTTTTATTGTTAATTGTGGTGAGGATGCAGAACGTTTCGAGCGATACTCCTCGTATTTGTACATTTGCGATAGCCTTTTTTCCTTCGTGCTAAGAGGCAGGATCGAGTCCGCCCTGTTGTCCTCGGGGTTTTTCTCGTTTACAGGTTTCTTTATTCGGTTGGGGTAGAATTTAATCGGTGGGTCCGTGTTCGTCGCGTTATTGCCGTTTGTCGTTCGTTCGGGCCGTCTCGGGCGTTCTTTGTTCGCTTCGATCGATGATGCTTGGTTGGTTGTATTTTCGGTATACTTTACCGATTTGTTTGGGAAATTGGGACGTGTGATGGGGACCGAGGACTTTGTAGCTCTGTCGGTTGTACTCGCGAGTTTGACCGACGAGCCGCCTGTGAACCATCAGCTCGGGAATTTCGAGTAAAATGCGCACGTCAGATCGTAATTCTTGAAACGACAGTATTGCACATCGTTCCTCAACCATTCCCCCTTGAAATTCAAGTAATCGCATTCCTCTAACTCCCGAGGTGTCGCGGCCGCCACCGATTCTTTGTTCGCGAATATCGTTACGACGAAATTGCCGGGCTTGAAGGTCTCCAGAACGCGACGTATCACCTCCTTGTACGACGCCTCGGGTATGTTGCTCTCGAAAGAGACGTAAGAAAACTCGGGCTCCGGTGTTATATGAATCGTCATATAGCTTCCCTGGAACGGATAATGCGCAGAGTTAGACCGAGGCAATCGACCCTTTTCCCATGACCTTCGGAGAACGAAGGTTACTTTTGCAAAGCTTTCTTTTTATACATTTATTTTAAATAAATTGGACGGATCGCGTTTTTCAATTGAAATGTACATCGTTATCTTCGTATTAAATAAATAACGATTGTAGATGCAGCATGCTTGACAAGAACGTGTACGACGAAACTCAAACATTGTTTGAAAGAAGGCATTGCAACAAAACAGACACACACTAAATTATATAAACGGTGATGCTTTGTTTCAGTATTTTCAGAAAAAAGTATGTTTCGATCGTGGTCCGAACTTTGGCTCCCACGGAAGTCTTTTTGGCAATGTCTTCCAGATGATGAACGTTTGCTTATGACCAAGGAGAACAATTGAAGCTTTCCGTAAAAAGCATCTTATTGCAACGATCCCGCAGTCATTTCGCGTTTGAACCCGTCTTCACAATGTTTTTGGGAAAAAATATAGCCGTACACGCTTTTGTCAAACAGTCCGTACTGCGTTTTTCATTGGTATTCCGTTCCCTGTTTTGGACAAGCGAATCGGTTGGTCGGCCTCGAGCGAAAATTCGCATTGCAACAATTGGTACGAAAGAGTGCGAGAGCATCGTTCTAAGATTTCCCGCAAAGCGATAGCTTCTCTTTTTATCCTTTATTTTTAGATAGGAGCGCGCGCTCGGTATTATTTTCGGGTGGGAAATTTTAGACTTCGGAAGTTCCGAGCAAGTGAGAGTAATCCCGGATCGTGCGCGTAGTACGAGTGAGTACTACCGATAATATTTATCTTCCTTTCGACCGAAAATGCTTAGAGGGGAGATAAGAACGGTCGGCTTACACTCTTGGAGACTCCGTTCATGGAGTAGCCACAGGGTTCGAAGAGGAAGTCGTCGATGATCATGCTCGGAATGAGCTTGTCGATTCCAGACTTTTCCGTGGCTTCGGCAGCCGACGAGCAAACGTCCCTTGTGAATATCGACATGACATCAGGGTCGAGGCTCGTCATCAGGATTTCGAGTGTCTGATCCGGCTCCATGATTGTCTCGCCGGCGGGTTTCTCCCTGTTCAGAGTGTACAGGTACCAACAGTCTCCGTCAACGTCACCCAGACAATAAGCCTCGCCGTCTAAACAGAGCCAAGAAGCGATAAGTCATTTTCCCAATTTTTTCTTCTTCAGTATTTGAAAATCTTCGTAATTTCGATCATCATAATCATATCGAGCAGCCGATGGCCATTGACGCACCTGGAAAAATGGTGTCGAGCAACGCAACTTCATCCTCGAATGCCTGATGCGGAGAAATCTGAAGTTCCGGCCTTTTGTAGTTCTTTCGAGAGTAGAACAAATCCTGAAAGCAACTTCGAAATTATCGTGCATCCTTCTCTTTGCTTCATTCGTTTCCTATGGCTTAGTAAAAACCCCAGGAAAACAAACGTTCGTGACACTTTTTAGGGAAATTCTCGAATCGTTGAGAATGCGGCAGGAAGGAAATATGCAAACGACGCAGTTTCAACATAAAGCGGGTGCTACTTTGGTGGCTCTCATTTCGTACGTGGTATTTCACGACAATCGTTAATTGCGGGAATAAAAATTCACACCGGCGAGATTGCGATAAAGCGGAAAAAGAACCAAAATGAGTTGATGCAAGAGGAGAGGGTGGGGCAAGATGGTTCACATACGTTGCCATGGCTAAGACAGATCAATAAACCAAGAGGTAGAGATTCAAGAGAGAGAGAGAGAGAAACCGAGAGCTTTGGACGCACACGAGGTATATACATAGATATCCCTCATCCATGCACTAGGTCAAGTTATATAGCTGACCTCATCTTCTCAGCTTTAATAGAGACTCGTTGGAAAGATTCGCGAAACTTCCCGTCACTGGGCGACACAAGGGAAAAAAACCGTATAAAAAATTCATTGATCCGGGGAGAATGCATGATGAAGTTTTCATCGTTGGAATGCAACGAAAATAATTTCTTTCTATTTCCAAATTTCTATCGGCAGTTTTGAGACGCAAGAATCATCCAAACGATTCTTTTTCTCTTCGGATTCTTATTTAACGATCCGCAACACAAATTAGCAAAATATTTGGGATAATAATCAAAATAGGGGAATCGAAAAAAATTTTCGTAGCGTCGTAAAGATTTGCAAAAAGTTCAACCCCATCGGAGAGAACTGCTGCAAGCAAATTGTTTACACATATGATAACTCCGTTATTGAAAATATTGCAATAATATAACGAAGCAATTATTCGTCGCGCATAAAAAATGATTTCCATTAGAATGAACGTGAATAATAAGTATGAAAATATTTTGACGATTCAATTTTTGGTTGATCAATAAATTGCGTGTTAATTAAAATGTAAATGTTGAAACAAAGGGCCATTTTCGCTACTATGATAAGTGGACGATTGTTGTCTTTGATATTGGGATAATAATTGAGCGACAAAATAACTTTAATTGGTAACCTTTATGGAGTACGAGTTTTATTCGCTCTAGAAGTCACTCAAACTCTTATAATATCCAATTAAGACTCGATTGGGCTTTTAACGCACAAAATTGTTTGAATGTCTTCGAAAATATTTATCCCCCGAAATCGAGCCTGTTGAAAATGTCCGATTGTCAAATTTCAGCAATATCGATGTTAAAGATAAATTAAAAAATTCAAAACCCAAACCCCAACATAAACGTTGGGGTTTGGGTTTTTGAATTTTTTTATTTTCGCATTTTTTTTCTTTTTCTTTTTCGCATTGTAGTTAGATATTTACGAGTTTAATTTGCGAAAAACGCTGCGGATAACGGAAAAAATTCATTTTTTTTTATTTTAATATATTGTGACAACCTAAACCCAACGTTTAGGTTGGGATTTGGGAATATCATCATTTATAACCCAATCAATGAGAAAATGACAAAAAATAAATTTTGCACGCATTGTTCAGAAAAGTTACTAAAGTACATAATTACCAAAAATACATTAATTTTCGTTGAATTTCGACGATGCAAATATAGGCGTCGTTCGTAAGGCTCGCAACCACGAAAGACACAACGAAATCAAAGACTCTGAAATTTGTATCGTTGAAATGCAACACTTTTCATTTCTTTTTATTTGTATAACTATCCAACAAATATATTTTTTACTTTCCCATTGAAATGAATTCCTAACAAGATTACGTCGAAGCGTTCGGACGATTCTCGAGGTACTTGGATCGACCACAAATAATTGCTTCATAAAAATTCATTTTTTCGTTCATTGACGATGCAAACTTCAGCGCACTCGATACTTCAACGAGGGTTCTTAGCCTCAGCTATCGAAGGGTCAAAAGAAAAAAAGAAGCTTCTACGTGCACGTAATTTTTTCGAACAGCTTATCCGTTGAGACGTTAATTGAAGATATTTCACGCGAATAATGAGAGATGAATAATTGCTCACCTCAACTTCGTCGAATCCGGTATACTGCTCGACGAGATCGAGAAGTGCCTCGAGACATTGCAAGGGTGTAGTAGTCCCGCATGTTTTCAGAATTAATCGCCGTTTAGAGACGAACATACTGCTCTCACTGAAAAATATCGAAAGTCCCATTGATGACGTCAACTCATGATGTTCCTTAGTTGTTTTTTTTTTTTAATTATTCTGTTTATTTTTTTTTAAGTACCAAGTTCTAAAACATTGTTACTAGCGCGCATTTGCAAATCGCGACGGTTTATATTAACCGCTTGAACGCGGAAAAGAACGTTTGCTAATTTTATTTTTAACTTTCCAATATCTGATGAAATCGTTCAACAAACTCAATGTCACGAATGCGTTGCCGACGACGTCAACCTCCGTGGCTCTTCGCGGTTTATTATTGGCACCGCGGTAACGCGCGAATGGGGAGATTCAAAAATATACTTTGCACCTTTCGATGCGGGTACTTCTTTCTTAACGCAAATGACAAATTTAAGTGATTTCCGTTCGTTTGACGGAAGAGAGGGGAGGGGGTAGGGGAACGAAAAAACGAGCGCTCGAAGTTAGCAAGATAAAGTGACATCGACGAGTCCTATAGTTTTTAGTACGATCGATCGAGATCTCCGAAGATCGATTCTGAACTTTTTCAACATTCTGATTTTGCCGTATCGCTATGCGAAATACGAAAAATCACCGGGAGTAAATTTCGAGCCAATTTGATGAGTATTTATAGATACGATGACGAACTCGAAAGTAAATGTCAAGGAATTTTCATCGTTCCGGAATCGTGCGCGTACATCCGTTTGAATAAATAACGGCGCTAGGAAACATAACGGAAATATAATTGACACTAATCGATCATAGAAGCTTCCAACTTGACGATTAAGAAACAAAAGATAATAAAATGGGGCTAGTAATTATTTTTATTGTTTTGACGGAATTGAAGTTTGGATCGTTGGGTCGGAGAGGACGTAAAATCAATTTTATTTTTGCCGATATGAGGTGTGAAAATTTCTCGTCCATATTTACATAACCTTATCAAAGATAACCAAATTCAATACACGTAACAAACGATTCTATAATATTTTACATACAGAAAAGAAAAATCAAAGAACAACAAATGTTTCGGTCCAGCGATTAAGAATTCAAGGTCGAATAGTTTTATCGACGAAGAAGGAAATTAAATATTCGAATGAACGAATCAACTGAGAACTTGGATT
Organism: Ophioninae sp. A BG-2022a; assembly: GCA_030523105.1. NCBI lineage: Eukaryota > Metazoa > Arthropoda > Insecta > Hymenoptera > Ichneumonidae > Ophioninae sp. A BG-2022a. Next base: position 105,683 of record JAPYZI010000001.1, read on the forward strand.
TTCAACGAAAATGGAAGTGTCATTGCTCGCTGGGTCGGTGATGGCGATTGAGTATTCTTTCATTTTGCACCGCTGTAGACGGGTTATCGCAGTGATTCTCATTTCGATTACATAATTATCGTTTCGAGTGCTGTTACGAAACGAAAAGCGGATATTGTGTTGCCCAGGTTATCAAATGGATAAATGAGGGACATTGACCTGCAGAGATAAAATGAGAGCGAGCTCTGAGGATTTTCTCGAGCCGCTGATGCACGATGAAGTGACAAAGTCTCCTCGTGGACGAATACAATACGTGATGGACACGATACTGTGATCTATACAAGATTCCATTATTTACTAATTCGTATTAGCCGATATTCGTGCAAGTGATCAGATTTTTCCTTTGTCAAAGGCGAAAAACGTTATTCTACGAATGTCAGGTTTAGTCGTAATTTCTTATGGAAATCGATGGTCCATTGAGACGGTTAAACGGCGATAAAATTAAATCTAAATTGATAAATGGATGTGCAAATGGAATTTAAAATAGCCAAAATAAATATAACATTTTCATTGCGATATTAGTGATAAAATTATCAATAGTTCAGCGAAGGAACCTTGTTGAACGGTAATGAAGGACGGCCATTCTTTTTTCTTATATATTTCCGGCTATCGCAGATTGGCTTTTTTCTTATATATTTCTGGCCATCGCAGATTTTGAAAAAAAAAACAGCTACCAATCGAGTGTTTTTTAAAAATTATTCATTAGACAGTGAGAAGGGTTCAAACTTTTGTCATTATCATTATATTACTGATGACGATGATAGTGCTGATTATTATGACATTACACGATTATAATGATAATAAAAATAATAATAATAATTCGTACACAATAATTATATAATTCGTGCACAAATTTACACACTAATATGCGTACAAAATAATAATGATCATTTCAATTGTTTAGTTACTTTTCCCGTTGGTATATCGAATGCATCGTGTCATACTGAATTTCATTTCTACAAATCATCAACCCGATGGGTCTCAAAAACCTGCAGCGTCTGGTGACTGACCAGTTATCTCTGGCATTGGACCAACAACACAGACGCGTCCCTAGACAAATGCTAGGGAATTATCAAGTTTCTGAGGTTTATTAGTACTCGCAAAACGATTGTTTAGGGGTCAAAGTATCTCTGAAAACAGAAGAAGCGGACAGTTGGCAGGAATACAGTTGATGACGTTGAAGCTTTCATCGTTGGAATCCAGCCAATAAGTATTTCTCAGTTTCTCGATTTTCGACCGGACCATGTTGCGAAAAAAAAAAAATCACTCGAACGTCTGCAAGTGCTCTCATTAGCGATCGCCGACCTCCATTTGTCAGAATAACATTTTGGATAATCACTGGATGAAATATGAAAAAAATCGTAGGCAATCGAATTTCAAAATGATCGATACGGCAGGGAATTGTGGTACGAAAAGTTAAAGCGAAAATTGTACGTCGAGCTGAACATCGTATTCGATGTATTCTAGCCACGTGCTTGCTGCTATCGATGTCCGACGCAGTTAATCAGCAAGGAACGATCTCTCCCTGTAATTTTCATCCGATAATCATCGATAAGATTTAATGAACGTAAATTTTGAAAGTATAGTCGTCCGAACGTTTTTCATTCTCAATTTCCTTGCAAGGCATCTTTCAAAATGCAAGAAAAATTGATGTACATCAATTTTAAAGCGATTCGTCGCCCCAATAACATAGGGAAGATTAGAAATGTTGTGACACGAAGAATCGAACGCTTAAACGACAAATCTCATTTAAAAAACATATTGTTGACTGCGTAAATAATTCTGAAAAAATTGGTTTCATAAAGATAAATCATTTTATTACGTCGATGTAAGAGAATGATTTTTTCACTTTTTTCATTATTAAATGACATAATCGATATTATTGTTATAATTATCATTATTATTACTATTGATATTATATCGATTTTATTAATGTCATCATTACTTTGATTAATATCATTTAAAAGATTTATTTTGTAAATAGAAATCGAAAATTCCTGCTAATAATTCTAAAAATGGTCGAGCAGTCCTCACAGACAAAACCAGTAAGAAAACTGCTGAGGGAAAACAACGAACAAGGAAAGAAAATGCATGTTTCTCCACTGTTAAATCGAAAACATCGAAGTCCGAAGCTCTCTTGGAATTGAACTGCTATCGCACTTTATCCATTGCACAGATTACGCAATATTTTCTCTTTTTTCTGACACGATTTTTCTAAGAATTCCTTTTGTATTTTGCACTCGATAATTTTCGATATCGATAAAAAGAATTATCGCAGTTTTGCGAGAAATTTTCTCCCGCGACGTATCCGCTCCGTTGCTTCCGCTTTAATTCTACGGAGTACGACGCGATAGCGTTTGGGCTCACGGAAAAACGATTTTAACGTCAGATCTACGATTTTTTTCATGGTTACCAATCTTGCGAAACTTCGAAAAGCGGAAAGATGAGATTCCGTGAATACGGAGAAAACGAGAAATCGGGGAAAACGGAAAATTCGTAAAGCAAAGCTGCCTCCCATATTTATCATTTTTTTAAAATATGACATTGCTCGCAACACAAATATGACACGCTAAATCGTGCGGTGGGGAAGCTTACCAAACTGTAACTTTTAATGAAACTCGGAAAAATGGAGCGCAATTACACGATGAAATTTTGGCGCCTCAGAAAACAACGATCTAATTTTTTCGTTAATTTTTAAAAATATTTTTTTTCAAAGATCAAGACCATTGTCGAAAAGTTTTTTTTGCAAATTGAAACCCTACACTTCTAATAATAATACACCAAAAACGATTGAGTGATTTTTGCATTGGCTGGAAAAATTTAGGTAATTGAAAAGAACAAATTTTTGTGGAATTTCAAAGATACAAATTTCGACGGTGTAAGTTGCGTCACTTCTCTATTACTATGGAATTTATGTGTGGTCTTGAAAATTATAAATAATTTTCCGATAATGTATTTTCCTATAATTTTCCGTTCTAAAAAGAATTTAGAAATGCCCTTCTAATAATCAGCGGTATACGTTTGAACAAAACCACTAATGAAACTACATATAATGAAATATAAAATAATATTAACAAATTAATAATAATGAAATAAAAAATCTACGGTATATAAATAAAAATTAAAAGTCTCCAGAATAAATACATGAAAATAACGTACAATAAAGATATGCACGCATATTAATGATTCAATTAAAATGATAATCATTCTAATGCTTGACTTTCTTCAGGAACTCTTCATTACGAAAATCCTGCAACCATTTTTCGAATATTTGCAGATTCAATATTAAAACTTGAAAATAAAGTTTCGTAAATTGAAAAAGAATGAGAATTAAAAGATTTTAAAAAAAGAAAAATTGTTCGTTGCATTGTTTTAAGACGACTTAAAATATTTTTCCGGGGTTTTAAACTGTGAAAATCACTCGAACAGCGTTACGTATCGCGATTAGAAATTAACGACTTCAATTCGCAAAAAAGATTTTGATCATGATAAAAATAAAGAAATTTTTAAAAATATATGTTGTCGGAGTCCAAGGTCGACAAATTTTATCAATGTGTCATCTCGTGTCTAAAATTGAACGTTTCGGTTATTGGGCCCGAGTTGTATGTAAGCCGAGATACCGAAAATTTGAATGGACGATACTAATTTGGTGTTGCATCGAAAAGTGGGGAATTCAAAATATGAATATAAATTTTCGGTGTATGCCAAATGTCTCTAAAATACGACACTAACAGTTTCATCGAGATGTTCAAATTTTGATTTAAAGATTTCGTTAACCGCCATCGAGACAAATATAAAAAGATAAATGAAGCGAAAAAAATTGCAATCGTCACGTGTGACGAGATTAAAGCGGAGAGGAAAAGCCAGGGTGGTCGCTCCTCGTTTGGAATCATTGATCGAGCCACCTGTAATTTTCCGCTGGGAATATACAGGGTGCGCCTGCATCGTATAGTTTGTACACATCTTTTCTCAACCGCACGCAAACATAAATACATTATCATGATTATTTTTAGGATTTTAATACTTGTTCAACACCGAAGAAAATCAAGAATAAAAATATGTTAAACAAAACCCTTTTCGTAACGGCAAAATTTCAATCTTCATGTCTATCAATAGTGTTTGATAGACATGACTATCCAATGACATTGAACAGTTAGAGCCCAATGAACGTTAATTCTTTTACAGCCCACAAATTTCTTTATCCACTTTTACAGAATTTGGACTACGATAAAAAAATAATGAATTAAATTTATTTATCAATAATTTTTTATATGAACCGCTCTTGAACTTTTTAAATGATGGTTACTAGAAATTCATGACGTCTATTTGTAAAAAAACAGACTTTAGATTACGATAAAGAAAATAATTAATAAAATTTAATTATCAAAGATTTTTTATGTGAACCCCACTCAAAGTTTTTAGAGGATCGTTACTAGAAACTTACGACATCAACCTGCAAAAAAACAGATTTTACATTACCATAAAAAGATAAGGAAAGAAATTTCTTTATGAACGAGTTTATATCTCAAACTTTAAAAATGATTGTTACTCGAAATTAATGACGTCAATTTGCAAAAAAAAGACTTTAGATTACAATTGAATAATAATGAAACAATTTTGTTTACGAACGTTTTACATGTAAAACTTACTAACATTTTTCGAACGGTTGTTCCTAGAACAATGGTATTAATAGTGAAAAAAAAATAAATAAATAAATATCGTTGCGTTCTAATCATGCAGATTTCGAAGTCATCGTCACTTCCCAGATGTAGAACAATACGATTGGATGGTCGATTACATCGAAATTTCACGCGATATAACTTATCGATAAGCAAAATCCCATTATGTGATATGGTTTATGTTCAAATCGTTGTAACGTGAACATCGAAGATTTATCGACGCCAAGAATGATAACCCTGAGCAGTATAAGTTTGCGAGAACTTCCTAATACCAATCGTACCTTTGACCAATTCTTTTACACTGTTGGGAAACGCCAAACTGTGCATACTTCTCGTATTTGATTTTTCATGATAAGCGATCACGTGTAGGACTTTAACTTCACGATGACGAACAGAGCTGATAACGTTTTGCAACGCTTGACCACGTTAAATATTTATATACATATTTATCTATTTCTTAATAATAATCTGTTTAAAATTTGTCAAGAAACGTCGACATTTTTCGGCAGTCTGACATCGCCGCAATTGGCAAGAGTTGAAAAAAGGTAATCGGTGATGAATAACTTTTATCAGTAGTTTGAAATTTAAAAAAATGGAAAATGCTCAGAATGCATAAACGATTCAACGTTCATATACAATAAGAATTCTCCTTTTTTTTTTTTAAATATTCATGTAACTATGTAAAATAGTTTTTTTTGCCAAAAAATACTGAAAATTCTGACAACTTAGGCTACTCTAAAAACTAAAAAATTGTTCGCATCCATTGAGAATTCTCCTTTTTTTAATATTCGTACTATAACGGAAAATCGTTCTGTTTTTTAACAATAAAATAATACAAATATTCAAAAACTTAGTCTACTCTGAAAATGTCAAAAAATTGTCCGGTGTAAGTGGAATTGAATGTAGAAAAACCAGTTTTCTCGTAATGGTATTTAAAAAAGACTCATTTTTCAGAGTTCAAGGATCCATCACGTATTTATAATTGTTTGAATTATTAATATTTTTCAATAAAATTTGGTACACAATTTCATTAATGTACGTGCAAATAATTGACCAAACGATTTTTTAATAATTTTACTTATGCCTTCAAATTTTTTTTTACTGAACCCTGACTCCCGGTTTACCAAAGAAACCCAATCCCTTAAGGCATTTGCGCAAGAGCTCTTATTGTAGCCACAGAAAAAAGTTTGACATCGTGCACTCTGCAAGGGATCTTTTTGAACGTTACGTCACTCGGTTGGTAGATAAAGGTTGATCGAGCTCGAGACTTCTCACCGATAAACTACATTGTCACTAATCGGTACAGAACTCGTAAGAATGAACACACCCGAAGTTTCGCTGATAACAATGTAGCGACATGGGTGATAAGTAAATGACCAACATTATGACATCGAACGAGAATTTCGTCTACACAAAGGACTCTTGACACGAATTTACATCTCACGTGCGATACGGTTGAGAGCACGAGTATTCGAACTTCCACATGTTTATTCACTGACGTCATAAGCGCGGAAAAATTTTGAAAAAAAATTAATGGTGAAAAATATGATAACGAACGGTGTTTTGGATTTTTTTTTTAATTTGAGCCCAAGTTAATTAAGATTCTCGAAAGCCGAAGCTAAATTCGCAAAAAAAAAAAATATTTTATGACAATAAAATAATAATTCGTATAGAAAATTACCCATTAATATTTGTACAGAAAAACAATCATTTCAATTTTTGAGCTACTTTTGTCGTTAGATTTATGCACTTTACTACTGAATTCCATTTCAACAAATCATGAGCTCGATGACTTTCAAAAATCTGCCGCGTTTGATGAACTAATACAAATTCGCAAAAAAAGAAACAAATAGTTTATGTCAATAAAAACGATGATGAAAAAAATGAATCGCACTTTTGTACTTTCGTTGAGTAAAACTAGGTCTAGTTGACAGTAAACATTTCTAGAAAAGGCTGGTAAGTTCCTAAAAAAAATACCAGCAATAATATCATAAGAGTACGAATTTGTTTTCTTATTTTTATTCTTATTCTTTTTTATCTTTATCATTCGTATTTTTTATTTTTATCTATCACTTTTATTGATTGTTATTTGTTTTTTATTACCATGCTTCCTTCCCCATTTTTGGTAATTTACGAAATGTATTTTCCAGATATAATTCTTTGTTAAAAGATCGATTTAAAAAATTGAGAGAAATATCGCGGACCGAATTTACAGTATAAAATTCGAGTATTTGATAAAATAGTAATGTTCGTTACATTGGAGCGTTTTAAACTTCGATCGTATGAGATCTGCACGAGGAAAAAAAAGAATTGATCTACGGTGTCACTGGGCGAGGCTAAGACATAAGTACCGCGCGCATCATCCGGCGACACGCATTTGCGTCACGTTTATTGGATTAGGCAGACAAGGGGAAAAACGATGTCTCGGAAAGAAAACAAAGGATTTTTTCTGCAATTAAAAATAGAATTTGACGATTGTCGCAATTGGGAGGCGATGCAAGAAATGACATATAACCGCGGATTGTTGGAACACAACAAATTCCAAATTTTATTTTACAATTATTCGATTTATTTCGCGTACACGAACAGTCAAAAAACTTAGGATATTCTTTTTTTACGTATTACGAAAATACGTGTTATAAAAAATAACGAACTCGATTCTAAACGAGACTTTGTACAATGACGATATAATAACAAATTCCGATAATTGGAAACAAGAAATACCGATGATCGCTTTCCACTTTGGGCAATGATAATACGATGATAAGGGGATAGGATAACGATGCTGCATTCCAACAAACGTTCACACGTGAGCAAACATGCACACCGAAATGTACTTTTCTCGTCGAGAATTCGTCTTATCGTCAAATGGCGTGATTCGGATGATTCACTGTTGTTAAAACGATGCATTGAAAGATTAAGAAGTGTTAATCGATCGATAAGATCACCAAAATTTCTATCTTTGGACTTGGAGCAAGGCCTCGAGAGACGAACTTTCCTTTTTTTCACTCCGTTTATTAGTATGCAAATAGCTTAGATGCCACGTACGAGCTATATTTATCGTCCTTGAACTGGTTTTTTTTTTTATGGTAACGCAGGAGCTTGCACTCTTAGCTATCTCTATTCTTCTTCGCTTCGCCTCTCACCCTTTTCTCCCGCTCCCGATGACTGCGGACATTGATCTAATTCAGCCCTGACATTAGAAAACGATTTGCATTATCTTGCTCCCGGCGGTTCTCACATTTTCTCGCGGCTTTTCGAAATCGATCGGGGCCAAGGAATGAACGAACGAAGAGTCATTTTATAAAGCCGACTAGCTGACGTTTCCAATCGTCAGCTGATTGACTTTATAAAATGAATGCAGACGTGTCTTTGATAAGACATTTTGCGTAACAAGTGTTAATTCATTGACAATACATCGATACACATTATTCATTACGCGATGTAAATAAATCCAGTCGTCTTTATACAGAACTATTGTTTTTTTTTCTCGCCATCACAATATAATTATATTTTTTTTAATGACGACTTCGTTGAAGGTTACTTGATATTTTGGATATATTTATAACGTAATTCGAAATTTAACGAAATCAAAAATGAAAATACAAAAGGCTATTGAAAAATGAGATATTTAAAAATAAATCAAAATAATGGAAACGCATTGAAATTTCAAAAGTGAACATTTAAAAGCAGCATTGAATTTAAATTTATAGCGGCAGCAAATTTAACTAAATTTGCTAAACCCAAACAAATCAGCAAAATTAATTAGATTATGAAACTAGAAAGATAATTTTTCAATCGTTTGAATTTCTTTCCACAAACATTCCCCATGGAAATCCCGCAATTTATTTATTACAACTGTCATTTAAAAATATGGTATCCGAGGATAAAAAAATATTTGATTAAATATCGGATATAGCGTAATAAACATATGAAAAAAAGAATATTTCGTTGATGTGCGAACGATGCGAACAATACTCTCAGTTAAAATATTAATAAACCGACCCGTATTTTCAGTCGGCATGTTAGACCGTTGAGAAAATTTTGGATATTCGTTCGTCGCTTTGAGGCAATTATGATTAAAGATAAACTTGTGATAACAACGAACTTTCGATGAACACCATTCTTTTCTGAGCGGTGTACACGATTTTTTGATTTCCCAGTACGGATTTACTTGAGATTTGGTACGATCGTTCAACGTAACAATAGTTTAGGCTTAACCATTATCTTCCTTTTTAATACTTGATTCAATCAGTTATTAACAATGACGGTAGCATAATTCCACAAAAAATTGACGAAAACAATGAATGATCGGGAAACGATAACACGAAAAATCTATTTAAGGCAAAGTTTAGATTTTTTGAATTCCAGTTTTACCAGGCGATAAAACTTTTTAGAATTATCAATATTGTTCGATGAAATTTGGTGTACAGGTCTGTTAACATACATACATCTAAAGATCTTAACGATGTTCCACTAATCTTACTCATTCCTCAAAAATTATTATTTTTTTAATCGTCTTGATTTTCGGGTTATCGTTATAGGTTGTCCCCTCGAAGCATTTTTTTTTAGAAATTACCCGACGAATTTTTTCCTCCCTGTCACTAATCTCTATGTGGAAAAAAAATGTTTGGTCCAATAATGGAAACGAGAAAATGTAAAATAGAGATTCCATTGCGTTTCAACGATTTCCGTCAGCGTCACTTTTCGAGATAAAATCTAGGAGCATGCAATTGCTACGTTAACAATCGACAATTTATTGAGAATTTATCGGGAAGCTGTAACGTGCGAAAAAAAACGAACTGCTACAAAGCGTCCATCGATGAGTCGAATGGATAGAACGGCGCGCCGATTATAGCGTTTTATCAGCCAGATGAGCATCTCATCGATTACACCGACGTGTATCATTATCGCGATTAAAAATTAAAAAAAAAGTATTACCTCAGAACATAGGCGTCGACCTGATCGTTTTGGCAGAAACTGATGATTTCACAGCGCACCATCTTCAGAAGCGATTCCCAATTTTCTCTGCAATAATAAGCAAACGGGAATCGTTCCATTTACCTTCTTTAACTCCGCCCACATGATCAATATCAATATAATGCAAATAGACCAACTAATAAAAACGTATTAATTAAATGATTTTAATTTTTTTAGCCCGTTTAGAAATCGTTGGTTCAAAAATAATAATCTCTTCAAAAAAACCCTCGTATCATTGGAAATTCAGTTCGCAATACGAACATTGGACCGGTTTTTTTTAAATTTATATATATATAAGAAGGAAAGTCCTGATCGACTCAGGGACGCAATAACGTCCACCTAAGAAGGTTTACACCTAAGAAGCTGAAATTTTGTACAGTAATGCCCCCTTTGAGATGTAGACAAGGAATGGGAAAGAAATTCCGAAATTCAACCCCTGAAAAAGTAAATTCGGGGTTCAGAGTTTGTACGGAGAAACGATATTGAGCAGACATTTCGACTTGAAACTTCGTAAAAGTAATCTTGAAAACAAATAAGCGAATACGTATTTTAACCTTTTTTTTCTATCAACCCCTTAAGCACAAAATTAAAATTGTAATCAAGTACAAAATTAAAAAGGTTTGTTAAGTTTAGTTATGCTAAAGAGTACTGAATAATGAAATAATTTCGTTGAGAACATTTTATTCGAAAATCTCATTCTCAGCTCTTTCCCTATTAGATCCTTCGAAGTTTTCGTTTTTCAAATCGCGACGAGACTCCATTTCGAAATCCCTTGTCCATCAATTTTGAGATCATTATTTATCCGTAAAAAATCAATTTCGAACACTAAAGAAAATATTGTATCGCAGCTTTTCTTTCCACTCTCGTTCGTCCCGTTTTTTCGAAATTGCTTCGTTACCGACGAGCGTCCGGAATAGTTATGGATCTGTTTATTTTGAGCGAGACGTCGCGGACGGAAAATTATATCGGCGGGTATAAAGCTCATTATCGATTAAAAAGGATTCGAACATCCGGAGCTTTTACCGGCGTGACCGAGCTCCCTCCTTTTATTTTCCCTTCGCGGACTCAATGAAACGAATCGGTAATACTTTTTTTTGTTCTCCTTGACGTAAAAGATCAAACGATCGTACGCAAGAAATGTCGACTTTGAGAATTTTCCCAACGACGGTAATCCAGATACTGCGAACAAGGGCAATTTAAAAAAAAACGAGAAAAATAGAAACGTTTTTTTTTTGTAACTCGAATTTTGAATGTTCCAATTTCCGTAATATGAAGAATCTTCGCTCGCACGTTTTTATATAATTCCATTCATGACGAATGCTATTGAATTATTACCAATTCTCTCGGAAAACCTTTTTCCCCTAATTACTTTTCCAAAATCGTTTTTTCCAGAATTTGCATGGGTTTTCCATTATTCTTTTCCCCCGTAATTTTTATGGCTCCCCCGTGAGTTTTTAATAACTTTAATGACATCGTTGTTGCTTTTCTTGCAGACAACAAATATTTAGAAAAAAAAATCCATTCAAACTGTGAGATCTTATGAAACGTGGACAAATAGTTGGATAAAAAGTTTTGTCAATGTTCATCAATATTTTCGGTATGTATTTCTTTGGGCTAATTTTCTTCGACGACTCCATTTTTGTAATTCGTTTAATGCCTATAATTATAATGGAACACCTTATATATATATACACACATATACACATGAAATGCACATGTTCGTTTTTCGTAGTTCGATTCTCCCAAGAAAAATTTGGGGTGAAAATCATTGTCGTTCCGTTTCAAAGACGCAACCATCAGCCTGATTGTACAAATATCGTAATTTTCATTGGGATTCGTAGACATGGGATATGCGGGAATATGCGACGAGACCGTGATAAAAATCATGGCAACGTATAGAACGGAATCGCCAGTTTCGTGGACTATTCCGCATTTTTGCGGAGAGTAATCGACCGATAAATGAAGAGGGAAAAAACAGATAATAGGTCGATCCAGCGGGAAATGCGTCACCGGAAAAAAAGTTAGCAGCGCAAAGTTACGTACGCACTTTTGCGAGAGGGCGGGAAAAAGAAAAAAAAGAAATATATATATATATATATATATAAAAGTGAGAGGGAGAGCGGCATAGATGAGTAAGAGCAAGCGGCGCGACTTTGCAGCCGTTGCAAGTTACAAGCACTCACACACGCGCACACCTGAGTTGAGCGAGCGCGACTATGATCCTCCGCGTCGTTCGCGGAAGAAGTTCGAACCGTATCCACCCTCCTAGCTGTCCGTTAAAAATCTTACCAGCCGGACGAAATTCGTAACGCAGCGATCAATCGCTGCGTTACGAATTTCGGAGACTCGGAGACTCGGTCGAAGCGAATTTAGGTTATAAACGAGGGATAATCGTGATTCAAAGTGTGAGTGTATTCGGACGCGCACGTCGTTGGTGAGTGTCGGCATTGCGCGCGGGTAAACACAACACGGATTCTCTCTTGTGTACATGGTGCAAAGTGAATGTGCGGCGTGATGTTCACCCGTGACAGGGGTGAAAGTTGCGTCATCGAGAACGCAAAAGGGTTGGCATTTCCGTACCGAAAGTCAACCCCCTACGAGCGATACCTGGTTGAGTTGCGACTGTCACGGCGGCACAAAAAGTTCGGCCGATTCGAGACGCCGAGAAACGATAATTCATGAATGCGTGTGTAACGATCACGGAAGTCTCTCGATAACGATAATAACGCGCGAACGTTCGACTTACCGGGATATTTCGCGAAGATCCCGCTTTTGATCTTGCCCATCGCTGCTGGTGAACCAGATCTCGAGGAGTTTCTCAACGCCCTCGAAAAACTGCCCGTTCTCGATGTTTTCATCCTTATTAGCGGCCATTCTTGCAGGGCCCAGGTTTTCGCGAAGGCTTTTCCTCTCAATTAACGCGTGTCTCGGGATCTCTATATTTTTTTTTCTTTCCGACACGCCGCTCGATCGATCGGTTGTTATTTCTCTTTTATTTCTCTGTGATTTACGTCACGTGGGTTTTCAATATTCTTACGCGCCTTGCTGTTTTATCTGTGAATTTTCACTTTTTTTTTTGCTTCGAGGAGTTCGAATTTTCGAGATTTATTTCACGAGATTCGTGATCACCGCGCGACACACCACCGACTCATCTACCGAACTTTGCTTCACTGAATGTGGAGAAACAAAAAAGAAATACAACAGACGTGTGCGTGCGCGCCTCGCGCCGCTATTGCTGCGCCGCGGCCGATGGAGCGGGAGGGGATTCGCTCTAACTCGCTCGAACGGCAGAGAGCAAAGAGGAGAGGAATAGACGATACCCCACCGCCGTACGGCGATCCGTCTCCCGCGCGCTGATAACTCTATCCGCCTCTCGCGTTGCACAGTTTCCCCCTCAAATTTCACCCGGCGTCTCACCGACCAATCAAATTTAGCGGACAACCGACGCACGCGCTCGCCCTTTTCCATCACTTCGAAATCGTTACATTTTTTGCGAACATTGACAAATTGTCGTAACTTTGTTAAACGCGCGGGTGACTGCAAAAAAGGTATTTTCGGATCCATTCTCGGAATTTTTTTTATGAATATCGAAAACGGCAACCATTTTCTTTGACTTTACGTCAATCGAACTGAGGACTGTCAATTGTCTTGTCAGAATTTTTCCGATGAAATTTGTGAGGCTACGTCGATCAACTTTCTTGTGGTATCGGAAAAACCTGAAATCACTGAAGACAAAGTATAAGTTGGCATTTTTGAATCGCATTTTTCCGAAAATGGACCATTTTTAACGAAACATAAAATCGTCAAGCTCTGCGCTTGTGCAACGGCAGAGCCTACACTATGATTTTTTTAAAGAAAAGTCAACCATTCAAAAATTTGTGAGGTTATAGCGATCTTGAAGACTACTGAGGAATCAACAAAAGTCAGTCGTCGCCTTGAAGATGTTACTTATACGTTTCGGATTCATTTTTTTTTAACTAAATTTGATACTCGCCTCATCAAGCAGACTAAACTCTTAGGCGATCTTCCAATTTCACGTTCTGAATGTCGAGGATATCGTGAGTTATGCGTTGCACGAGGCGCTAATAGAAAATCACACATATAGGAAACTTGGAAAGTGAAAATAGGAAAAGAGGAAAATTGGCGATAGTATCGATTTTACAAGTAAAAACATCGTATTGTGAATAATTATTCGGATATAGATTCAATTTTTTTCTGGATTTTGAACTGAAAGGTACACTGAAATTTCGTGTACACAATATCGGAAATTTGTAAATTGAACCATCGCGGGCGAAACAAAATAATAAAATGAAATCTTGTGACTGTATCAGTAAAAGTACAAAGTTTATTTAAGGCAGTTCAACATTGATTCATAGGGTTTCGATTTAAGGGCGATAACTTTTTCAGTCATTCGGCAAAAAAAATATGTCGACACATTTGAGACTTCGATCATTTTATTTAAGTATTATTTACTTAATTGTTGATAGCTAATTTTTTCTAAAGTGTGTCACATTTCCTCTCACAGTAATCATTCACAATATAAAATGTCAACGTGCAAAGAGCCTTTGAATTCGATGTGTATCGTCCATCTATAAAAATCCTAATGCCCGTGCTGTGGAAAGAAATACAATCGAAGTAACATTTTCTAAACCCCCTCAGTTCGTTATCAGCATCCAATAAGCGAGTGTATTTTTCAATCGGAAGTCGTACTTCGGTACACTTCGTATAAACGACATCTTTTCAAAAACACAAAGCAGTCGTGATAAAAGTTCGTTTACCAACCGTCAATACCTTTGCTCTTTTTTGGCTTGTTTTCGATGCCGTTTTTTTTTGGTTTCTTCCTGGAGATATTTTTAACTTCCGCCCCATTAATGAGAGAAGAAAAATATTTTCTTTGTTTTGTTGGGCTAGAGTGGCGTTTTTATATTTCGATTTTCTCGTTTTTGTTCTGGTCCTTTTTCGAACCGGTCCGACGCCTCGGCTTCGATTTCTTGCTAAGCAATACTTCTGCATCCATGGGCTCGATTATGGCTCCCATCTTCGTTCTCACGGCCGGTTGAGTGAGCCTATTGTGAGCGTTTTCAGGAACGAAGTTGCGCCCGATCGGCGCTCGTATACTCGCTTCGAAATCCTTAACGCTGGTAAACGGATAGGGCAAATCGCTGACCTGGTGTTCACGTATTTTTGGATTCTTCTCCTCAATTATTATCACATCACCCTTGTTTTCATCACGGCGAATTGTCTCCTTAGGGAATTTTAGAATGAAGCGACGTTTCTTACGCGTCGACTTTGCAATATTCTTTCCTCCCCAGGATCCCCAACCAGGCAAGCGAAGGTCAAGGTCCTCAGGTTGAGACTTCTTAATCTGCAACATAGTACCAAGACATCCGCGTGAGTTTGATGTTTCAAGATACAATTTCTTCATCGAACAGTTTTATAACCCAGATTCTTAAATTTCATTTATGAAAAAAAGATTCTCTCATAATTTTAAACATTAACCGAACAACGTCGATTTTTCAGCACGACCATTTCTGTGTTCGGATTTTTTTTCATGACATTCGTAAAGTATGAAACCGTGTAAACAATATGCGTTTATGCGAACAGTTTAATAGAGATATTTTAATTACAAATAATGCTTTATTTGAAAAATAATACCGTCGTTATTGATATTTTTTAACTTGGTTCTTTCTAGTTTGGATTGTTTCATTTGTTCAAAAAGCGATACCCTGTGCAATCTTACCTCCTCAGCTTTTTCTTTTCGGAATTCCTCGACCACGTCATCATCGGCAAAAGCTTCGCTAATAATGTTGCGTCGATCGTCATCTTCCTCGTTGTCGTCAAGCGCGTCATCCCCGCCGGTTATCGTGTCGGGCATCATAGTCATTAAGTGTTTCGGTTTGACGTTTATAAACTTGTTAGGATCAATTTCGTTGGATTTTTGCGATTGAGCTCCCGCCTCAGAGCGTCCGGGCACGTCCGTATCTTCGATAGACGAGGCGTGTTTTCTGATAGCTTGATTGCCGGAAATTCCCGTGCCCTCGCTGAGTTCCTCGTCCAGATCGGGTCGAAGTTTTTTCTTGAAAGACAAATCGTCCGTGTACTCGCTTGTTTTCTTTTTCTTCGGAGCTTTGCCTTTTTTAGGTGGTGCGTCCTCAGTTGCGAGTTTTCGCTTTACGCTCTTCAATTTAGTATCTATCCGCTCGATTATCTTGTTTTCCATCGTTTCGAACAAATTGTCGATATCGATGGGTTTTTCACGCGCCATTGTTGACGTGCTGGATTTTTCGTCAAGTGGTTCCACGTACCACTCTGATGTACCAGCTTTTTTGTGTTCTGCTTGTTTTTTCGCTTTAATCTTCTTTTTCGCTAACGGCTTTCTGGATTCATCGGAAACTTCTGCCGATACTTTTTCAGCGTCCTTTGACATCTCCGCAGCTTTTTTACGCGCGTTTCGAATTACTCGTTTCGATTTGGGGTTCTTGCTTGTCGCCGCGAAACCATTCACTCTCGATTCGCCGCATTCTTCCGTTACACTCTCGACAGGATTTTCGATGATGACGTTTGCCGACGGCTCGGTCTTCTTGGAATTTTCTAAACTCGTCGATTTTTCCTTCCCGTTGGGATGTTCGTTCTCCTTGGCCGCTTTATTTCTCTCGTCCCAGTACTTTCTATAACCGCTGACGAAATCGTCAATTTCCGCTGATGTTTTAACGCCGTTGACCCAAGGATTGTCCTTATCGTTTGCCGATGGCTTTGCAACCTCGTTCGGAACCTCGTAATCCTCGTCGCTGTCCTCGTTGTTACGAATTTTTTGCGTCAGCGCTTTGCTGATTGATAATTGTTGCGCCAATACTTGACGACTCTGGAAAAAATCGGGACGACAACGAAGTGATGGATTATCGGGAATGTAACGGCGTCGGAAGCGATCAGACACGCTGTATCTTGGTAGGCGATCGGAAATTGATGGCTTTGAAAATAATTGTGAATTTATCTGGTGCTTATGAGAAAACTGGACTTTAAAAAACCGACAATTATAGCTATTTCGCTTTTCGTTTTTAAGTTTTCCTATTTTTGGAATAGTAATTCTTTTATAAAACTCAGCACTGCATATTTGA
Organism: Ophioninae sp. A BG-2022a; assembly: GCA_030523105.1. Classification (NCBI taxonomy): domain Eukaryota; kingdom Metazoa; phylum Arthropoda; class Insecta; order Hymenoptera; family Ichneumonidae; species Ophioninae sp. A BG-2022a. The sequence goes on from JAPYZI010000001.1 coordinate 122,496, forward strand.
ACGTTTTGTTGATTTCATCAACGCTAATAACTAAAATGTATATTCATCAAATATGAAGCAATAAAAAAGAATTTTCATTCCATTCCACCGATGGGAGTTGGAACAATAAAACCATTTTATTCCAAACAATTCCTTGAATGACATTCGAGTGAAGTTGCATTTTCCAAGCAAAACATCGTGTATATAAAACATCGAAATAGTAAGACTCCGGTTGCTTTGCATTTGTAAGTTTCGTAGGTTACGTACGTCTTTGTCGTATTTCGCTCTGACTTGCTTATTTTTTGCCCATTGGCCAGTACTCTTGTGTCTCAATGACATTCTCTCCTCGGCGCGAGTTTTGTCCAACTCCTCCAATTTCTCGAGTGCAGCCTGTGGGTCGGTCTTCTGCAATTCTTCGAATTCCTTCAACTGTTGCTTTATTTTTGCCTTTCTGTGTAATCGATGGAACTTCTTGCTCTTTATCTTGTTCTGTCGGTGTGCCTTTGCCTGTTTGTACGACTGCGGAAGAATTGAGTCATTATTCTCCATTACAAAACGACAAACGAATAGAAGATAATGTTCCCACTTTTCTATCGGGAATTTTACCTGCTGGGCTCGTAACTTTGCGGCTTCTTTTCTTTTTTGCATTATTTCTTCGAGTGTCAGTGGAAACTCTTCGATTTTCTCCTCCCTCACTGGTTTTGGTGGTTCCAGTGCGTCAAGTTCCTTCTCCAAATCTGAACGAAGTCGAAATCTCTTGCCGAACTCATTGGTAGACCCGAGCTTCAAGGACGGTTGGGTCAGTGGAAATGTCAATTGTTCAGCTGTCCTGTTTTTTGCCACCACAGCGTTCCATGCTTGCAACTCTTTCTTGGTGTTTTCGAAACCTACTATCCTCTTCAACTGTGGGCAACGACAGGAGAATTAAAAATGCATTATCAAGTAAACAACTAATTTCCTTTCAATTGGATGAAATTCAAGTCAACAGATATTGTGAAGGTGAGTAGTGTATTATTCCTCAGTAACAAACTGATAAATTCTGAGGAAGGATTTACTATGAATCAAATAATCATATTGGCTGAACATCAATTTGCTGTAGCGATTTTATAAAAATATTAGAAACCAATTGAACTATGATAAGATGTACAGAAGGTTAGACAACGCTACAACGACCCAGCCTGCTGCAGTATGCCCTTTTTCCTTTTGCATTTTTTCGAAAGTACGCAATATTTCTGCACCAATTTATGCATAATATATCATAAAAATTTTTGCTTAGATTGGAAAACAAACATTTATTTGATATCTTGCCAATTTTGAGGTTTCCAAGGATCCAAAATAATTTCTAGGGTAAGACCCAATTAACCGAAAGTCTTAATGTTATACTGAAAGTCCACTTCTCCCACTTTTTGATACAACTGTTACCACACAGATTACAAGATTACATCTCTTTCACAGAATGAATTAATGAAAGAATATTTTGCATAGTTGAGATACTGATGGATTATGACAAATGGATACTTTTTATGCACTTTTCAGGTTGGGACGTTGCAAACATCGCCACAGCATAGCAGCTGGGACTGCAAAATTGGCAAAACTCACTCTGTCAGCTGCTGGTTTTTCCAGTGGTTTCGGCAAAACCTTACTTTTCTGCCGTGCTGCTTTTAACTTTTTGCTGATCTCTGCATGATGCGCCTTAGCACCAAGGGTCTTGGCCAAGTCGTCAATACGAACGGCATCTTTGTCCGCTATACCACTTTTGACTAAGTGAAACTCCGAGACTTCTAAGCTGGGTTCGTTGCGCTGCGGCTTCTTGACCCTACGAATGCGTATTTTGTAGAACGTCAGATGGCACTGGATATGCACTTTTTCAAACGATAATTAAATATGGAATGCGGAAACCGTATGTAGTTTCTGCGATTGAAGATTTCGAAACAAAATCAACGCGTTTGATCCAACATAACCTAAAAATACGTAACGGCAGAAAATATACCTCTGTCCCTTATCGAGTTTGGAGACAGCCTCAAGGAGCTTGGCATGACTTGCAGAGACTTCCTGATCGCTCCCATAATCGAGCTCTATGTCACTCATGAATATTTTATTCGAAAGAACAGTTTTGAAATTGCAGTAGCAAACAGTCACGAACACGCGTTCGTGGTGCACCGCGCCGGCGAGTTTCGACGAATGGGGGCGTAGACATCGCTGTTGGACGAACGGCGCTCGTAGCGTCGACCTTTTGTTTATTTTATTCCAGCATGCAATTTGAAAGTTGATGATCCCCACACTTTCAACGAAATTTATCACTGTTGTAAGATTATCTCGCGGATGATCGTTGCTGAGAAGATGTAGGTCAGGAAATACAAGTCGTCCAAGATCTTTTACGATATATTATATTATGAAATAATTGAACACGAATGATCAATTTATCATTTTTCTTTATGAAATTTAGTCCCCCAATTTTATTGTACATACAAATAAATACCTGAACGATTTTTCAATCGTGTCATTCTTTCACAATCGATTTATTAAATAACTCTGATATTCCAGTCGTCAGGGTAGCTGTATCGTAACGGCTAATAACCTTTTTTGTCTTTTACGAGAGACACCAAACTAACGCCATCTCTTTGCATTCAACTTCCACTGTCTTTCTAAATGCGGCCAGAAAAACTGATATGTACTTTAAAACATGAAAAAACGAATTATTTGCACAACACTCATTCTTCAGAAGGAATCAGCGAAAATGTCACAGTAACAAACAGACGTTCCATTTGATCAACGATTTTTTCTCCTTGTCAGCCTCGATTCGTTTCGTCTTGTTGCTGCCAAGCGCTAAAGTTTAAAGAGAACGAAAGTAGTGTTAAGAGTACACAAAAATTGCTGTAAAATTGCTCATAAATATGTGACTTTACCCGTAACGTCAGTGCCAAGGCTCAAGGTGTCGCGATCGACAATACTCGTCATTTCTCTGTAAACACTCGCGTCAAAGGACATCGCTGCAACTCTTGCGAACAATTCGTCAACTCCGTCGCCTGTTTTTGCTGACACAGCCCAGTACTCGGCTCTGAGTGTCCTCGCAACAGAGATCGCTCTCTTCTCGATCACCTCGTATACTCGATTCGACTGAAAGTTGATGTTATTATGACGTTTGGAGTGCTCGTTATTTTCGGTGCGTTTTGAATTTTTTGTTTGAAAAGTTATAATATATATTCCAAAAATGGTAAAGTCGTTATTATTCAAAGAATCACTAATCAAAAAATGCAATGATATCATCAGTACCAACAAATCACGCTTTGTGCCAACGAGAAAAACGAAGTATCGGCCGGCATGGTTGCTCCGGCTGGCCTCGGTCAACCACTGATGGCAATGTGACAGGGACATGAGACTTCCGAGATCGAAGACCACCATAATAACGTTTGCCCCGCGATAGTAAGAAGCGGCGATGCACTTGAATCTTTCTTGGCCAGCAGTGTCCCATCTTAACCAAAATTCAATATATATATGAATGTATGTGTGTGTACTTGGGTACAAACATTTAAAAAAAAAAAACGGGAAACAATCAGAATGAGAGGGGGAGTCGTTAGGGAGGGGGTATGGGCTGCAAACACGGGAACAACAGTGGGGTAGGTGGGTGCCAGTCCGATTCGGTATTTCATTTTTCTTAACAGTCGTTACAATAAATGTCATTATCCAATTCAAATAAGCACAACAATAATAATATTTATCGAAAATAATAAAATCAACAATGCAAACAGGACTAAACAACAAGAACAATAACAATAACAATAACAAATTAATAATATTTAGTATCGCACCAGTGGTTGCAACGGCATCAATGAATCTGATCGTTCAGACGAAAGCAACGATAATTTTACATACGAATATTACGTACATTTGTAAATTAAACGGTGCACCAAGTACGTCAAATCGTTCAACCTCGAAATCCACACCGATGGTCGCTTTGTAATTGTTGTCAAACGACTTGTGACAAAATCTGAAAACACACGTGTATCGTTGTTGTTTTTATTTCTTTTCCTTCTTTTCTTACGCGTTCGTCCACAAATATACATGGAAAAACTGTTTCGCGTAAATAAGAAAGTTTGAAAGGGATTTACCTATTGACAAGAGACGTTTTACCAACAGCGACATCACCGAGCACTATGACCTTGGAAATCCGCGGTGCTACGGATTTTCTCGAGCATCCGCGACGTACGAGATTATTGAAATCAGTTTGGTCGCCGTAAGGAGTAACCTCGGAGGTAAACGGTGGTGGCCAGTAATTTATCTGTTTTATGTACAAGGTGACGATAATGACAATGGTCGTTTCAGTTTTCTCCATTGGTTTTATGAACTAGGGAAATAATTCATACTCCTCCTTGTCCTTTTTGCAAAGAATGTAGCGCATTTGTGAGATGTATAGTATGTACTAGAACGTACTGAAAAAGTTATGAACGTGGTTATCGTTTTATTAAAATGCAAGTAACTTCCGTTGCATTTCAACGACGAAAACTTCGACGTAATCTTCTACGATGGACATTCGTTGCAAATACCGCGAACTTTTTCTTTCAGTGTGTACGTAAATGAAAAATTGTTATTCACATGCATGGGAACGATGATAATCCGGGGAGGTGTCTTTTTTATATTGTGCAACGTCTTACGCAACAAAGAAGAGAAGAAATCATTTACGACGGCGAATTGATAAATCTGTCTTTTCATAATCCTTTTTTTACCTGACGTTCCCGATGCGCCGAATTTTTCAGCATTTTGTACACGGCCGAGCGTGTCTCGAGCATCGACAATTTTTAATAAATATTGTTTTATATTGTATGAATACATATATGTATATCCGTGTGTTTTCTAATTTTTCAACGTGTTATATAAATGCGCGGTGAGAACCAGTATGGAAAGAGTCTGGAAGGAAACTGCGGGAAAACGAATAGATCGAGTGTTTTGTTTGATGCATAAAAGGCCTGGTTGCTGTGGCAGGTGTTGCCGGTGCGATGAGTCCTGCTGCGTTAGGCGGGGTATCTGTGGGGTTCGTTTATAATATTATGCTATATATAGTACGAGCATGGTACGACGATCATTCCGTAATCTTAAACAGAATGGGCCATCGAAGTTTTTTCTGATCAGGATTGAGAGAAAGTTTTCCTGTGTATTTCGTTTTCGTGCAGATAAGAAGCTAGTTTGTTTTTTTGGCTGAGTGTCATATCGATCGAGCTGTTATGATTGCGAGAGAGAGAGAAAGATAGCTGATTTGAACGTAACCAATGAATTCTGAAACGGTTCATTTTGTCCGAAAAGTCAAAAGGTGCACTCAAAAAGTTAGAAGATACCGATCTCTGTTGAGCCAAGAATCTCTCTAATTCTGCCAGAAACGTGATTTGTCTAGGAGGAAACTTGTCAGATTTTATCGACCGGGCATGAATCAAATGAGTTTAAGAAGGAACGGTATCCCACGGCCGTCGGTACGGTAGGACAAGATAACAGATACCCACGAATTTCCTAAACGACTGTACAAAATTTATCGAAATTTAACCAGCCTATGTTAGAGTGATATACGAACGGCTGTCTACTTATTAAATGTCTTGAATTAATCGAAAAAAGTTGATTGTGTCAACATACTGAAGTCGTGTTGGCAATAATGGAGAATAGAGTGTTTTTTTGGCTAGTCGCGTTGGCAATAATGGAGAATAGAGTGTTTTTTTTTTTGGCTACTGACGCGACTTTTAGGGGAGAAGAGCCGCAGCGCCGTATTCAAAACACGCATTTCGGAACCTAAATCCATTGATTCCATCTCATATATCAGGAAATCCATGAGAATGACAAATTTTAGATATTCGTTTACAATTTTGCGAAAATCTTGCACACCATGTATGGAAACAAGTTCTTGCAAATTCCGTTGCGGCAGTGATCTCAGAATTGTCCTGTGCATACGTATGTATGTATACGTACCGACCCACGAGACCCATTGGGCCCCTTCAGAAACGAGCGACAATATTGTTGGGCGGTAGGTAGCGGAGCTCTCGCTGGGTTCACGAGGAGAGGTCTTGTTGCAGCTGTCGTTCACGTCGATAGGACAGATCTCGCTGGAGCTGCTGCTTTCTACCGGCATAAATCGGAGAACGCGTTTTCAACGAACGAGCGACGCGTTGCCAGATGGGAACAACAGTGCAAAGCCAGCGAGTTTATCAATTAAAAAAACATGCGAAATTTGGATTAGCCGAAATCCGTGGAAAGCGGATGGCGCGACGACATATATAGGTATAATCGGAACTATTTTCGTTAGCTATAAATATAATAGAAGCGCGATAGAAATATAACTTTTATAAATCGTTATCTCGAAAACTACCGAGCGCCGCCAAAAATGCCCATAGGGGATCTTTGGAAATACTGAAAGGGAAGCCTGTGAAAAGTTTTGGCTCGATCGGGTGAGGTACTTTTCGGAATTTAATCTGCAAAAAGTCATAGTTGAGTTGTTAACTTATTTGTAATGACATTTTTCAACCAAACCATCTTTTCACAATCAAATGAAAACGGCTCGCAATGGAATAACACGAAAAAAAAAAGAAAAGTCAACATTAAAGCGCCAAGTTCATACATCTTCAATTCACTAGCTTGGTCCCGCCAACACATTACAGCGCCAGCTGTAGTCGAAAAGTGGAACTACACTTTCTTTGCGAAATGTTGACGCAGGCCGAGCGCGTCTGCACACATATATTCTCGGTGGTAAACATCTCTCAGTGTGACAAATACGACAAAGAAAAATACTACAGAGTCAACAATTTCAAGTTGAAGCGAGATATCAAAGCTTGCGATTCAACGAGTGCCGTAAACGATAAATTTGTGCGAATTTGACAGAAAAAAGTATTCACATCGAACAAGTAACGGGTGATAGTATCTTGACACGATTGTTGGCCCTGGAATGTTGAAAAAATGTCGCAGCGGGGGGGTTAAACGGGGGCAAAGCCAAAAGCAGGCCTACCGCGCCGAATGTTTTTGCCCTATTGTTCGGTAATGTCGTCAGTGAGGACGATACAACGTTTTTTTCTCTCTCTTTCGGTCACAGTGTGTTTCCCAGAGCGTGAGAACAAACACGCGAAGTTCTTGTTAATCAACGATAATGTTTAGCGTTTCGAGCTGTGCAAAGTTTCCGCGCTGCGAGGGCCTAAGATTCCGGTAATAAAGGATTCAAAGGGTTGGTGTGGGACATTATAGGGCCCACGAGAGAAGCCTTTGTCATGGACATGCAGGCTCCCAATGGTTCGTACTCTATTTTTTTTTCTACGTAAACACTTTGTTCGAAAAAAGCTCAATCAGTCACACGCGCGATCCAAACCGGTTATTATTTTCTTTTCTTTTCGTTGGATCCTTACCCATTGCACGAGTTTTTCATAGTCTTCATTATCAATCGGTCCCTGTCGCGTTCCCAGGATCCTAGGATCTCGCCAATGAGGTTAAAGAAACCAAAGTTGTCTTTTCGGCGTCGCGGGGGGAGGGGGATGACGCCTGGCGTCGGTTCCGGGAACACGACGTATTTTGCCGCTTTTCTCAAAATACAACTTTTATTTAGAATTGCAATAATGTTATTTATCGAGGTTTACCGACTGGCTCTTTCAAACTCGACATTTGAACGTATTTTTCTTCCTGTAAAAAGATATGCACATTTGACACTTTGGGTTCTAAAGAAGTAAAATGAGAATTTATTTTTCTTCCAAGCAACAGTGCACAACATTTCTGGTTTGTCTGGATCGTTCTCTCCAAATAGCCGAATAGCAGCTTCAATCTATTCTTAGAGGCTCATCGTAATTTTGATTTACAAATTAGGAATGGGTCTTTCTATGAATTCAGTGTACGCGTCCATCCCTGGTATGCCCGAACTAGGGATGGTATGGATGGGCGACATGATGGTTCATGGTGAACCGACCCACGAGCTCATGCTGGACCCCCGACAGGCGGAAAGTCCATTCTTCGCGCACAGCTCTCACAACTTTGATAACATAAGGAACCACCAAATAGCGCCTGCCACAATGGTCAGATATATGCCTACACAGTTTCCAAATGAGTGCTCAGAGTCGGACGAGGCGATGGAAGCTGTGGACACACAGGACATACAACAAGTAATGAAACTGTGGTCGAAATATTTTTAAATACGAATGCTTTTCATCTTTGATCTCTGAGAATTGAAGTTGCCATGATAGGAATGCAATATCTATGTTCTTATTTCCTAAAATTGTTGTTTATTACCTAATGGGAATTTGGGAGAATGTTTAGGCCATTTCACAGCTCCAATCTAACCTAACGACAATGTCAAGTTTACAAAAAAACCAGTTATGTTTTATCTCAATGATGCATACATCAATGTCATCCTGATGTAGAGAACTTGAGCTTTTTCTGATGTCAGAAGAAAATTCTATTGCCAATGTACATTATAGTCATAGCCACATTAACATTTTTGTTATTTTATCATGAGTACGCAATGCAATAGGTCTAACATGGGAAGCACGGAATCCCTAGAATTATAATACAAGGAAATATTACCATTTGGAATGATTTTATTTGGTCTCCAACAATGTCCGGTATATGAAATGATCAATAAAATATAAAGATTAATAATAAAGATGGCAAAAGAGTATACATTGACAGTTTTGCTTTTCTTTTTTCAAAAGAAACAATTCACTTTGTTTCACGCATTTATGCAATTATGTCAATCTGTTGGTGAAATTATGTTTTAGGAATACGACCGTCAAGTAGAAGATCCAGATATGAGCGAATATCTGACACTAGAGGACTACATGGGTGATGAAGAAAGGGAGCAAGTGGTAAGCAATGCCGCTACGCAAACGACACAGGACAATAGAAATAGAAAGATCAAGCCGATAAAACATCCCGGCCTAGTCCTGAAAACGCCGATAGCCTACCAACCGCACACCGATCTGAACTTTATTCCCATACGCAAAGATGGAATTGGTAAGCTTGAAATTGGTCAATTTACTAATAATGAAATAGAAATATTTGTTTTTAGTAAAATTAAAAATAATTCATACGAACTTTTTCTTTGGCTTGTAAAACAGCTGTCTGCGAGAAGTGTGGTGCTATCGGAGTGAAACACGCCTTTTACACGAAGGAGCGAAGATTCTGCAGCAGAGCTTGCGCCCGATCTTCGGAACACGCAGCCCCAACCGCCGATTCGACTTACAGTCCGTCACATTCGGTCGATCAAACGACTCTCGCCAACAATCAACAAATACCTATTGAAACTAAATCTCCAAACGAGGATGTGAGTTACTTCTCATAAAGAATCTTATGACCCCCTCCGTTATAAATAATATTAATTGTAAGTTTCCCAACGGATAGTGATCTTCGTATTAACGTCTGTCTTAAAAGTTGAAGGCGTAAAAGTCTCGTAACAGTGTCCCGTACTAAAGGAAAATCAGAGGAGTATCATAGTACAAAATTCATATTTGAAAATTCATATACGGTTCATGTGATTTAATAACGTGCAGCAGGAATATTGCTGAGATTAAAAAAAAAATGCTCACGCAGCATTGCGAAATTACCATGTACCTTCGGGACATTAGTTTGAATTATTTTTTTGTAATGAACTATTCGATTGAAAGCGAAGTGTTAATCGATCGACAAAAACGCCAAATTACCGTGATATACGTGTATTTGTTTAAGAAACCGATGAAGCCAATAGTTACGGAATGTAAAGAGTTGACGGTGAAGAAGGAAAAAGAAAAAGTAGTTACGGAAACAGTGATGCCTGAAGATCTGCCGGTCAGACGAAAGAGAACAGCGGAAATGGCTGGGTCGTACGATTGGACTCCTCAACTTACGGAACCAGGATTTTGCGCCGCTCCAGTTTCGTGCTTCAAACACGTTAGTTTATATTTCACCATTTTCAGTGTTGCATCTTCAATGTACGCGTGTCTCATCATTTTCTTCAATTTATCACTTTTATATTAAGCTATTGCATCATTAAATATAGAAACCGGTATATGTACCAATTTTGACATTTAATGTTTGTACAGTGAGGTAAACATGTATTTTCATTGTACCGTAACTTCATCATGGTTTTGGAATATTAATCGTATTTATATTATCGAGCTCTATTCGATTATCATTGATATTACAAATTTCTTAAGAAAATTGAAAGGTTTTTAATGAAAGTTTCGTCGAACAGGCTCCTATATCAGAGATATGGGATAACATAACGGTCGGGATGAAAGTGGAAGTAGAGAATACAGATTGCGACGAGGTATGCGAGGCATTCCCGGACTCTTTTTGGGTCGCGACTGTATTAAAAATATCTGGCTATCGAGCTTTGCTGAGGTATGAAGGCTTCGGTCACAACTCCGAAAAAGACTTTTGGGTGTCGTTGTGCTCCAATGACATCCATCCGGTCGGTTGGTGTGCAACTATTGGAAAACCGCTGATACCACCCAACAGTGAGTGCCTATTTGTACAAATATATACATTTAAAAAATGTAACACACCGAGATAGATTTTTGCCTGATAAAAACTGAGCCTTTGTTTTCCTTTGAGCAGCAATCGCAAACAAATATAAAGATTGGAAGGACTTCCTGATGCGACGCTTGACGGGGGCGAGGACATTGCCAACGAATTTTTACAACAAAGTAAACGAGAGTATGAAGTCGCGCTTTCGTTGCGGTTTGCATCTCGAGGTAGTCGACAAAAATCGTATATCACAAGTAAAAGTAGCGACCATACAAAAAATCGTGGGCAAACGTTTGCACGTGAGATATTACGATTCGCCGCCCGAGGACAATGGTTTTTGGTGTCATGAGGATTCCCCCCTAATACATCCGGTCGGTTGGGCCAAAACGGTTGGACAAAGCTTGGATGCTTATCCGGAGTACTTGGAGAGGATTTCGAACTCGAAATTGTGCCCCGACGATTCAACGGAGAGTCTCTTTCACGTGCCAAAGAACCATCACCTGCAATTGGGTTACACGTTTAGAGAAGGAATGAAGATAGAGGCCATCGATCCGTTAAACTTATCGTCCATTTGCGCGGCTACGGTCATGCAAGTTTTGAAGGAGGATTACATAATGATAAGGATCGACAGTTACGACGAAGATGCGAGCGGTGCCGATTGGTTCTGCTACAACGCCGGATCGCCGTGTATATTTCCCATCGGTTTTTGCTCCCAACACGGCTTACCGCTTACACCACCCAAAGGCTACGATCCAACGACATTCACCTGGGAGAGCTATCTCGCCGAGACAAATGCTCTACCAGCGCCCGTTCAATTATTCAATCGGGTAATTAAAAACGTCGCTCATTGTTTCTCATCTGGCATTCTCACCGAGCTATTGCCATCTCCAAATGTATTTTTTGTATAAAAATGTTACCGTCTGGAAAATTGCGGCTGTGTTTGAAGTCACGGTATACGAACTTCAACATTTCTTCCGGGTGCAACCCAAACAAACGTTTACGTTAAATATTTCGAATAGCACGGATGCCAGTAGCGTCGATTGTTCTATAAGTACAGTATTCGAACGCCATAGACAATATTTTTTAAAAATACTTCGAATACCCTGAATCGACGATTCTGCACTTGGGGATGATATCGTTGGTTTTCCCAAAACAGCAATGAGTATTCTCGTTTCATGTAAATTCAGGAAAACACGATAGAATTATGCGTGTGCACATACATGATTTTGCCTTGGTTTTGTTGAGAGGTTGCCCTTAACCTTTTTTTAAGTTGAACGGATTGTTTGAAACGACAGCTTTGAGAATATCTACAACAGGGTACAAAAGTATTTAAGCAATCTGAAGAAGATCATATGTTTTCCGGAGAAAAAATCTATTTCATTTTGAGCACAAAGCGCCTACTGAAAAATCGGAAAATTGTTTTTCGCCTTATCTACACAATTATTTGACAATTACATTTTTATATAATTACTTGCGATTTTTTTTGGAACCAGATTATCGGAGTTCATGAAATTGTCACGCCCACCGCATTTTGCGGATACGAAATGCTCAAAGAGCTTTCTTCATTAAGAACTTTTGAGGAGAATGCTTACGTAATTCTTAAAATACTAAAATACGTATCACAGCAACTCAGTATAAAAACGGAAGCTCTAGCATATCAATGTTTTTCAAAGTTCGTTTTTTAATGTGCAGGAAGTACCACCACACGGATTCATCGAAGGTATGCGTCTCGAGGCCGCCGATCTAATGGATCCAAGATTGGTTTGCGTTGCAACGATCACGAGGGTAATTGGTAGATTATTGCGTGTACATTTTGACGGCTGGGAGGACGAATACGATCAGTGGCTCGATTGTCAAAGCCCCGATATATATCCTGTCGGTTGGTGCGATCTCGTTGATCACAAATTAGAGGGACCACGTGTAATCGTCAAAAACACTAGTCCTACCGGTAAGTCGATTAGGCGCCAGTGCATAGGCACTCTTCATAACGTTTTACTACATCAGAAATGTCGTTACCACAATTCGTAAAAAAACATGGCTTACAACTTGCTATCTACGTTTTCAACAATAAGTAATTTATATGTGAAACAATAAGTACTTCCCGGGATCAATAGTTGATAAAGGTTCGATGATTCTCTCATTGAAATCTGATGAAAACATCAATATCGACCAAAAAACAAATTTTCGAATTGGAAACGATGTTTACTTGGGTAAAAATGAAGATTCCAATTTCTAGCGCAATTCATGTTCTACTCGACGGTTCAAGTAATATCTACTGACTTAGATACTCATTTGTCCCTCAGTTAAAACACCAAGGGGCCTTAAACGTAAAGCTAAGCGGAAATTGAAGAAAGGCGGCAAATTGTCTTGCGCCAAGAATATATTGCAGCGGCAATGTGAGCGAACAAGTACGACACGTGAACGAGAGCGCGAGCTTGAACCAGCTCTCGGTACGAAAATCGAGAGGGATCGTGATCTGGAGAGTTTACCGGAGCAGGGGAGCAGAGAGCCGGAAACGGCGCAAGAGCCAGCGGGACCTGATCAAACGTTGCCGAGTCCAACGAGTGGACAAGGCCAATCCTTGAATGAAACACAGAGTGAAATTCAGAGCCCGCCACCGCCCAAAGAGAGAACCGCCACCTCGTATATAAACGTGAGTTAGTCAATATCATCCTGTTTTATGTTGCCGGTTTGTAATTTCCTCGTTGGTCATCCTCATTACGGATAAACTTATCGTTAAGTCACAATTTTTATTGATACACGATCATGAAGGGAAGGTTGTCGAGTTTCAATTTTCTCAAGAAGGGAACTTTTTGAGTTCTGAGATGACTTTTTGAGTTCGAAAATGGGAAAACTCAACTTGCCAGTTTATAATTTGGACATGATTTTTGAAATTCCGTTTGGGTGATTCGAAGATTCTACATGTCTGTATCGGAACGAGCAAATTAATATCGATTATAAATTATTACGATTAATTTTACTACTACTATGTTTTAGTACTACTACTGTGCCCAAACTCATTACGATGTCTCGAAAATTAAGCATTTTATGGTGGTTACATTTTTCGAGAAATTGCAAAATTAGTTCGGATTCTCGTTACCGGTATCGAATATCTCAAATCGAATTACAACTCGCTGGTAAATTCACTATCGATTAAACTGTATTGAACCTCCAATAGTGTAACAACATCAAGATCGATGGTGTTAATGTGCAAACTGCAGGTAGCCTAACTGAAATCAATCTTTGTCGCCGTTTGATCATGATCCGTTCCCCGTAGAATCGTTTCAACGAAAGAGTCATACGAAATATCTTTAGCTCCGTGCGTGGAGCTATTTCATCGCATGTTCAAGCTATTTCTCGACCTTTACAAATATTCCAAATTACCAATGTTTATCTGATTGTTTCCTCGAAAGGTCACCTCCGCGAGTGGAAAGTACATTCCGAGGTTAGCCGACGGATTCCACCGAAATTCGGAAAACGGTGAACTCGTCCCAGCCGAATGGAACGTTTTCGACGTCGCGCAATTTTTGCGAGTGAACGATTGTGCCACCTACTGTGACAACTTCAGCAAGCGTAAAGTCGACGGGAAAACGTTGCTCGTATTGACGAAGGACCAAATAATAGATCTGACTGGTTTCAAGGTCGGCCCATCACTCAAGATATACGACCTTATTCAACAGTTAAAAATCAAAGTGAATCCGGCTCAGGAAAGACTAAAGTTAGGACTGAAAAAATTATTATAACATCGGAGAATGAATAATTGCGTTAGCTAACATGACGATCGTTACGTTCGACCTATATTGAAGGAGAGAGAAAACAAAAACAAAGGAAATAACATAAGCGATTACGTTAGATCATGGATTTACAGGTAAGGCGTGTGACTATGTATAAGCCTTTAATTTACGATCTGTGTAACGAGAGGAAACCGTTTTCTTTTTTTCTTTTATTTCCCTGAAACTTCGTACGCAATAAATGTACATTCGACTCGGCATAAAGATGAATCTAGGAAATGAGGTATACTTTTTGCTTGATAAACCGACGGGGCATTGTTAGATAATATCGCAATTAGGGGACGAGTCTGTACTTGGAACAGGAAACACGCATGTTTTAATTGTTTTATGAAAAAAAAAAAGTTTTATCCCATGTCAAATGAAAGCTTGCTGAAACCATTATTGCATTCCACAAAAAAATATTCGCATCGAGGTATAAAACATTACGGATACCACTGTATTTTTTAACATCTACCATACGTGGATGAAAAAAAAAACAAGAACGTCCGGTATAATTCATATCTGAATCCAGATAACCAATCCTCGAAACGGAATGCATGTTCGAAGGAAACGGCTCCATTTTTTTCGAGGCATTTTGACGATTGCATTTTTAATTTTCTTTACGATCGTTCCCGCACAATAATTGAAAAAAGGCACGGTTTTCGCAGTTTCCAGCGTACAGTCTTTTTCTCAATTTTGAGGTGAAGAAAGAAAAATCCAGATAGTTGAAAATTGATAGTGTGTGAATTGTATAACCGGAAACTATCGACGTTCTTCGTCAGTTAGGCAACCGAGTTAAGCCTCGTGGTGTTAATACTTGAAAGTGACTTTCCACAAAAAAAAAAAGAAAGAAAAAAGACTTTCTTTCCGTCATTTTCAGTTTTGTTCCCATCGAATGCATATCCCTCGTAGAAAACGGGATTTACTATAGAGTGACGAAACGTACCAATGCAACGAGTGAGAATTTGGTATGGTCTCGTGAATGGTCTATTTTTAATAAGAATGAAACATCATTTCTCCAATTGCCAACTTTACTCGAATCAGTTCGATCAATCTGAATAATAATACAAATTTCTGAATACATTTTTCTTATTTCTTTCCAGCATTACCTTCATTATACATCGCCAATGTATTTTGCGTACATTACTCTCATGTGTATCCAAATAAATGAATCAGGGAGACACACACAAACACACACACGCATACAAACAAATAAGCATCAGGTATATGTATATCAATCATTAATATGTACATACATATTAATAACCACGTGAATTATTTTGAATATTTCATCGACTCCGCACCCTGGAATGAAAAATTGCAAATCCTCCTCTTCGTTTAAAAAAAATGGTTTTATTCGCAGCTGCTATGCGAATGACAAATCGATAAATCGGCTTGAAGAAAATCCCACGATGACCGAATTATTGCGCAAATGGAAGAAAAGCAAGAGGGATCAAACACGCGACTCTCTTTATTTGTCGATTAATCGTTTGAATCGTTTGCAGTTTGTACTTTCGACGACTCGAAACGGCGACACAATTCGCGGGACGGAGTATCGCGTGAAAATACAACGAAAGTTGACTCCCCCGTGCTCGACGACGACGGCACGATGCAATAAAAAGTAACAGGAGACAAAAATCATCCTCTATCGCGAAGGTGACGGAATACTGAGTGAAAGGCAAAGAGTAGTGTGCGTGAGCGTGTATTTGTAAATACGAGTGAGAAAAATTTGAGCGACCTTTTTTTCATCCTGTATATATTACGGCGCCATATGTCTTATATTAAAATAATAATACCGATAATTGCAATCACAATAAGAATGATAATAAATATCGCCCGCGGCTTTGCTATCACAGTTCGTACACCAGGTGCATAATTACGTCCATGAATTTCTGTAAAAATTCGACTGTGATAAATCTCACGCTCCATTGAGAGACAAAAATTCCCTAGAGCCAGAGCGAGTCGGTAATCCAAACTGATAATATTTTTTCGTGCTCTTCAACGTTTCGAGAAAATTCGTCGACAAACTTGTACTCGTCGTTCGAAAATCTCGATCGCAGAGTAACGCAAAATTAGGGATTTTTATCGGCACATAAATCTCGTAATGGAAATACTGCGGGCATTGATTATTCGCATCTGACAATTTTCAGTTTGTGATCAACGCGTTGCTTCTAATCAACAACTTTTTGTCGGGTTTTCGATTTGGAAAAGAGTCGAGCAATAATACAATAGTCTGTTTTGCAATACCGTGGAGCTGAGAATTGCTCTTATTTTTTCGTCCAGTCGAATGTCGGGTGCAATAAAAAAGTGCGGGGAAAAGCGTCCGAGATGCGACCGGGAAAACGTTTTCGTACGTAAATTTTGATAGATTATCGCTGTGAGGATTGGATAGATTGAGATCCCGATATCTCGATCCCTTCTGCGGTAAAAAAGCCAAACAAGCCCCTGCGCGATGGATGATCACCATGAATTCGAGTTGAATACTGATCATCGTCATATAAAAACAGCAGTTAAGTATTGTTACCGATAAAATTATAGAAATGTTATGAAATGGTTCCGTCATAAACAAATCAACGTACTATTTAAAAATTGCAGTTATTGAATTACCTCGTGCAGTCTGAAAGTCTAATCTGAAAAGTTCGTGCAAAAATATTTGAATTAGTAAGATTGAGACTCCCAAAACAACCCCGTGAAATTTTTCTCAAAATTAAACCGATCCCTTAAAAATACGCGACGTAATTTGAACTCTACGCAACGCAAAAATTATTTCCCGTACGTCTAGAAAATGCAACCTCGATTGCATCTATTTCGGTTGGGTAAAAAAATCGTGTTTACGATAACTATCAAATTCGTTGTACAAGTTAGAAAAAAATCATATTTTCTGGTTGTCCATTTTCGAAATTCAAAGAAAGGACTTCAGGATCTTCCAGTCCGACAATTTTTGAAGGGTGCTGGCTTCAAAGACGAATTTATTAATCACTATGGATCATGACAAACGGCGAGTGTAATTGTCCAGCAAACAAAGAGGAGCGTAGCGGCTTTTCACCAAACATGCCAACATATAACGACGTTCTAGAACGTCGAGAGTAAGAGCGGACGGGTCACTGACGATGCCAACGGTTCCAAATATGATCTAGTTTCCATCAAAAAGAGGTTAAATACAATGCAACTTATATAACTCCCATTTAACAAAAACCAATCTGAAAACGTTTTCAAGCTAAAGAAAAACTGCGAAACGTTGCCTCATTCGTTGGCATTATTACGCGAATTAAGGAAAAAAAACAACACGCCGGGCTGAAAAGCCGGTGACCCACGCATTCCATCTTGTGTTCGGTGAGTGGAAGCGCATGCGCATACACGTGTAGAAAAATCGCGTCTCGCGGTGCAAGCGTCAGCCGGCCAGTGAAGATGAAGATGTATCCGTTCGAACGGCGAGGGCCTAGACCACAGCGAACTCTACCGGCCGTGCGCGGCAATCTCGCACAATTCGGCTTCATTATTCTCTCTGCTCTCCGAAGGCCTAAAAACTGGAGAGGCATTTTCGACGTGGGCGTGTGTGTATCATGGTCACAAAGCGTGTACGTGCGACGCGAGAGATGCTATGGCACGTGCACGAGAGAGCGAGGGGAATCGAGTTGGGAAGGGGAGGGGTTGCGGCAGGAAGCGAGGCAGTAATGGAGGGGAGAAAGTTTGGCGTAAATTTTATGGGCGGAGCTTAAGCCAGCTGGCAGATGTTTCCCGCGCGGACCGTACGATTCCTCTAGCGTAAATGTACGCGGGGCGAAAGTAGTTCGCGCGAAAATCTCCTTTTCTATGCCGCACACGACGAAAAGTTCGCCAATTCCGTCTCGTTGTTGACTCCGAACGCGAAAAGCAATTATTAAACGGGGTGAGTATAGGTCGGGAGGTTCGAAATACTCCAACGGCGGATCAATCGGACGAGTAAACGGTGAGAATCGTAGCTCGTACGAGGCACAACCACTCAGGGAAGAATCAACGGCGAGTAGTTCCCCACTCCGCCACCCCCTCCCGCCCCTTGACTGATTGTTGCGAGCGAGCGAGATCGAGCGAGCGCCGCGACGCTCGGGAAAGAGTCGACAATCTCGTCGCGCTGGTCACACCATTGTACACCGCTGGTACGAACGGCAACGTGTGCGTATCCGGTGTTATCGCTCTTGCATTCTTAACCAATGCACACTGCCACGATTCGTCACACGAACGCTCGTTTTTTTTTTGCTCCGTAATACTACGAAGTGCTTTACCCGCCGTTTTTTCAACGTCGTATCAGGCGGTCTCTGCGAAGTCGCTGTGATTTTTTTCCGACGCTCTGACCACCTGTCCCCCCTCCAGCCGCCGAGGAACGTGGTTCAGAGTGTAGAGCAGTGAAGCGCCCGACTAGGGCACGTACAGTGCCATCGTGAAAGTCCGTGACGCACGTGTTCCTCCCTCGAATTGTGAAAAATAAAGCGGCGATAAAAAAAACAATTGCACGACTCAACTAGGGATCATAAATTTTGTGCTTTTCGCACGATGCTGCTGGCGATGTGCGCGAATCAATTCACCGAGCTAAAAATTCGTACACTCGTGCAATTTCTCGAGCGGCATCGCGACCATTGAAGGGAACCGAAGAAAATTCGGATTGACGCGAGTGACGCGACGCTGCAAAGGTGAACGTTCCGTCAGATTCCGCAGAACCGAGGCATTTCGTTATCTACCGACAAGTTTGACTCTTGGCGAAACTAAATGTAAGCCAATCGTCGGGGTATCGCCGGGCGCGTGAAACCGCGGCATTAACTCGGCGCACTCGGATATTCGTCGTTTTCCGAGTGTTCGCGGTGTGGCTTACGACGATCGCCCGGAAAAGTGTACGACGTTTTGGATTCGAGTATTACGTGCACGTGGGAAGCCAGAGGGGGCGGGGGTGAAAAACGAGAAACGAAAGGAGGAAGAAAATTGTCGCCCCTTTGGCGCGGTACTCGCAGCGTATACGGCCCTGGTACCGGGGGCGCAGTAATCCCCCGTCTTCTCTCTTTCTCTTGCGCGCGTCGCCGTTGGGGCCCTCAGCTGTTTCCCGCCAAAGAATATCGCCATTACGAAAACGCGTTCGGGGCGTTGTGTGCGTCCTCGTCGCTCGGGAAAGTCGCGCCCAGACTTCGTATCGACGGATTGATAAACTCTCGACAGCTGAAAGACGCTCGGTGTTGATTGCCATTGTAGATAACAGCGATATCACCACGTTACGCTTGATCCAAACAAACCCGAAAGGATTCGGGGACAAGTGCGAAAAGCGTGCTTTTTGATAAAATTTTACGGGGCAAAAAAAGAAAAGAAGAAAAAACGTCACTCTCAGCGGAGGGGGAAGCCGGTCTTTTTTCGCTCCCGGGAGTCGCGGATCGCGGCGTGTGTAGCGCTGTCGGGTGGTACTCGAAGCGCAGCGCGCTGGTTTCTCGTGAAAGCGCGGCTGCCCTGTACTCGAAGATTCCTCGAAGACGTTGTCTTCCCCCGCTAGGGAGAAGGAATTATCAAGATTGTGTCAGTGTTTTGGTGTTAGTGAATTTCAAGTTGCGATACATCGAACCTACGAGCGAACGAAATTGTTGCTCCCGAGACGGTGTCGCGATTTTTTTTTGTCGCGGATTTGAAAGGGCGGAAGGACGCGAACGGGGCGGTGTATTGCGAGTCGGAAGTGCAGTTGTGTCGGTTTCGGTGAGAGAATAAAACAATCGTGCCGTAGGCATGTCAGTGTTTGGTAATTGTGACGAAAGGATTCGGATCGAGGAAATCATCGGAGCCGAGTGCGAGGAACAAGAAGCCGAATTTTGCAGGTGAATCTCAAACGTCCATTTTCTCGTTTCCTTTGATCGTACCGAGTACGTCCGTTGCGTTATCCTTACGAATGCGGATCCTGGGCCTATCGTACACTTTTTTTCTCCCAACTTTACTTCCTTCCGGAATTCGACGCGACCCGCTGAACAGGCGCTCGGGAATTTTTCGTCGCTTTGCTCACGCTACGACGAAAGAACCGTGAAAAAGCGAGGAGGGAATGAGAGACCGAGGGACGGGAGACGAACCGCGTTGGCGAAATCTTACGTTTCGAGAGGAGCGAAAGCGACGGCTGGTCGAAACCGGCCGCCGTGTGAACGTGTGTGCGTACGTGCGCTCCGAGCGATTCGTGGAAGCCGGTTTTCTGCCTCGCTCTTACATCTCCCCCTCCCCATCCTGTCTAGCCCCACCACTCGATCTCCTTCGCGGACGCGCTCAGCCGGCTGCGAATATATATACGCACATTCTCGTTTCCTACGAGATAAAACTCGGAAAGCTTTTCGTACTTTTTCAAATTGTCATTTACAAATGATAATGGTACGCTGAAAATAATTTTCGCGTGTTATTACGATTATTATTATTATTGTTGTTGTTGATGATGTTATTGATATTAGAGTGTAGCGGCTTTCTGGACTGAAATTTGCGATGTTATCGTCAATATCTGTTATTCTTGGAAATGTGACTGTATTAACGAAACATCGAATCTCCAAAATACTTCGAAATGTTTTCGCGGAAAATTTATTCAACGAGGAACAAAGTCGCTAATAGCGTTGAAAAAAAATACGGTCGAATGTGTATTACGTTACGCTTACGTTTTGCGTACCTCGAAATATCGCTGATTTCGCGTCACGGCTCATCTGTCGTGACCTTGAAAATGTTTGTCCATAGGCGCGAAAGCTATGCGAACGAAGAAAACAGAAGAACATCCTTTTGTAGCGAATGAGACTCGCGTTTGCTTCGAGATTCTGTTGTTTGGGAACAATGGTGGGAACGTGAATATTTCGAGTTTGTTCGGATATTGGAAGTCAACGTGCAACAGAGACAATGTTTGAAAAGGCATTTCGAGTGTTGAAGTTTGCATTGTTCCGCCGCAACGAAAATAATACTTTTTTCAAGCCGTTACTTGTTTTTTGAACTTCTGTGAGAAATATTAATTGCAGAAAATAGAAATTGAAAACAAAAATTCGCAATTCGTTCCAACGTGATAAACTTTTTATAAATATTTGTTTGTCCAAATCCGCCAAAAGAAAAGTGAAGAATTCGAGGAGGAACATTATCGAATAAACTTCAATGCATTCTCATGATGCATGTTTCGATCCCATGCATTTACTGTCTATAAGCAACGGGAAAATGCAATATTTAAGTTTACTCGTTAAAAATAAAATTCAAAAATAATATAAACGAAAATTCAGAAATAATTCAAAAGAAAATTTAAAGAAGATACAAAAGAAAATTCGAAATAAGATTAAAGTTAAGTAACATTACATTGTAACAAAAATGTACATTTTTAAAATGCTCAAATTTATTTGCGTAGATGTTTGCCACGAAAAAAAACTAAATCATTTTTCAAGTCTTCTTTAACGATCGAAAATTCAAATAAAACAAAAAAAAGTTTCGAAACCACAAAAAATGGAGAAACGAAAATAAAGATAAAACATTCGTCGCTATACAAGGATGCAATATTCAAGACGATATTTCGGAAACAACACGGAGGAAAATTCAGCTATTAAAAAAAATAGCACAAGCTGAACTCGCCAAAATTCATTCACTTTTTTCCTTCTTCCGTTTTTCTTCTCAATGATAATCGTTTCGTTTTGATGACAATTGCAGCACGAGTGACAATCGTCCAAGCATTATTCCGGGTTAATAGTTCCCTTTGCATTGTAAGGACGCAAAAACAAGGCTCGCGTTACGTCCCTATCATTCTTGAGTCAATACGTGAGCTCGTGTTGAAGAAAAATGTTTGCACATTCGTAAGTGTGCGCACGTGCGGTGAACTTTTTTCTCCCTAGACACAAATTCAGCCTTTTAAAATTATGACTTTGTCCGGAATTCGAGGCCACATCCGGATTGCCACGTAAAATATGACAACACATCGGATAATCCCTCTTCGGTCTCCAGGACAAGATCATTTCGAAAATGTTACGCAACACCGAAAACGAACAGATGCTCCCCCAAAAGCCAGCTCTTGGATGTTAGATCGCCGCGTTTCTATTCTGGAACAAAATAGAAACGCGTTTATTTGGGTTTGAACTCATCGTTTCACTGATTTCGAAAAGTTGATGCCATTTTTGGTTCCTTTTGATCCTCTTTGGCCTTTTTGGCTATTGTTGACCTTTTCTGACGCTTATTGATACTTTTTGTACTTTTTGCTCCTCTTCGATTCTTTTTCAGCCTTTTTGGTTCTTGTTTACGCTTTCTGGTTCTTTTTGGTGCACTTCGGTACTCGCTAGTCGGTTTTTTTAATGCTTTTTTGTGCTTTTCGGGTACAGTGATGTCTCGCAGACGAGTGATGACGAAAAAAGTGTACACTGGAGTGAAAATAACCCGGTACTATTTCTTTTGTTTTTGTGTAGTACACAGGCGCCATCTCGATCGAGCTTGGGAGGAAATATCTCTCGTAGTAAAGTTTACGCTTGGCTCAGCTGTTTCGAAGCCGGCCGGTGACTCCCAGAGCACCCAACTAACATTGCCAGCTCCTCTCTCTCTTCCCCCTCTTTCGCGTCGTCCTCTTGCCCCCTCTTTATAACCGCGGTGCATTTCGATGTATCGAAGTTGGTACGCACGCAATTACGGTTTTTACGCGTACATTTGCCATTTTATGGGGCGACCTAGCGACGACGATGACGACGGCGACGGTGGTGAGCAAGTCTCGATCGCTCCTCGTAATTCGACGTTTCCTGTCCATCCAATTGCCGCGAGCTTTGTCACCTAGACGTGGCGCGATACCGCTCGTAGTACTATTTAACCGCAAGCGCAATTCTTTCATTTTTTCTTGTTCAGCTTCTTCATTTTTTATTCTACAATTAGCGGAAAATGTATTTGGAGATTGTGATTGACGGAGGGGGGGGGGGTTTCACTATGTGATCAGAAATTAAATTCTGTACGTTGGAATGCAACGAACGAATTTTTGATTCCTTATATTTTTTATAATTACGTAAAAAAAATCGAAATTTTGTCTATTTTTTGGTTTTAGTAAACAAACCCAAACCAAAAAGACTTGCACAAAAATAAATAAATAAAATATTAATGGCAGGAAACAGATATGAATTTTTCATTGTTACGAATATAATTTATAACCTCTAATGGTGATGCATTTTTTATTGTCACGAATTTATGATTTATTTTGTAAAAACTGTTGCGTACACTTTCGTGGTCTGAACATTTCCAAATGTTGGGTGAATTAGAAAGCTCGAAAAATAAGCATTTTTGTTACAAAGGGAAAACTGCATATTCTTGAATATTTCAAATTTATTTATCGTTGTATTACGCGAAGGTGAATCAATAATTTTCCATACGAGAAGCTTACGTTTTGAATGTTCAATAAAATTTCTGTTTTTCCGATAACGAAAAAAGTAAAGAAACGCGAAGGAGAAAAAAGCGTTGCATTCGAACGATGCAAACGTCAACTAATTATTTCTCGATCATATTCGCGTTTTATTGAAATTTCCGATCAGCTGCGGCCAGAGTTTCCACGAGCACTGTTGAAAACACACATTCTTCTTTTTTCTTTTTTCTTCGTATTTTCCTTTCTTTATTTTTAATCGCCGTTCAAGACCACACACCGTTAAAAAAAAAAAGGTGTACGGAGGTGTGCGTGT
This sequence comes from Ophioninae sp. A BG-2022a, assembly GCA_030523105.1. NCBI lineage: Eukaryota > Metazoa > Arthropoda > Insecta > Hymenoptera > Ichneumonidae > Ophioninae sp. A BG-2022a. The sequence continues at coordinate 146,344 of JAPYZI010000001.1, forward strand.
ACGTGTGAACGTAAGATTGTTCAAAGCGACAGCGACGTGTACGGAGTTACGTAAAGACGGCGTTTTGTTGCACAATAATCGACGTCTATAAATAACTCGTGCAGGCTCACGTCGCTGCCACGTTATAGCACGTAAACGACGGCGACGACGACCACCACCGATACCCGAGAGAGGAAGAGAGTCTCAGAGAGAGAGAGAGAGAGAGAGGCCTGAGGTATAAATCCCTTTCCCGCTCGGCTTTCTCCCCCCTCCGTTTCTGTCTCACTCTCAATCTTGTCTACATCTTTCCACGAGTGTACACTGACGTACCTCGTGCATTGTGCGTTCGTATCCCTCGGCACTGAGACCGGTGTACGCGGTGCGAATCAATTTTGCGCGAATCCCGACCAATCGAACATCAAACACTTGGAAACTCGACTCTGGTTCATTAACGATAATAATCATAACAATAATTATGATAATAATGGCAAGAATAATAATAATAATTTAAGCCGAGAATTCCACCGCGAGATTGTTTTTTTTTTGTGGCGGTTTTTCTCAATGTGAATTCCGTTCTATTTCACGGACATTCCATAACGTCTGCGAAAAGAACGACCGGTAATGCAATATCATCTTTTTTCTCCGGTGAAGTTTTCAGTCATTTTTCAAAACGGTTACGTACTACGAAAAAATCAAAAACACAAAATATTATTTTCCGAGGAATTAACGAGATAATCGAAAAATCGTTTGGACATCTGTTGGTACGCTGATAAAGTTGAGGAACACAATTTTCTGAAAATATTTAAGTATAATTAATGACGTTGCAAACAATCTCTCGATAGACCTTTGAACCTTTTGGTCTTAAAAGAAAATATGGGTGTTTTTAATTGAAATTGATAATATTGATAAAGGATTGATCGCGGTTTTTTTTTTGTATCGTCCTTGAATAATCGGAACAGAGAAATGTTTTAAGGGAACTTACCTTTTTTAAGATTTTCGAGGCATGATGACGTCATTATCGTTGACAAGTACTAAAAAAAGACAACCTTCATCAAAACTAAATTACCATTAACCCTTTGCAGTCGACATATTTAATTTAATTTAATTCAATTCAATTTTATTTTATTTAATTGAAGTTAATTTCTCTGAACAATCATATATTGTTATCTCGTAAGTCGACCGGAAATGTTGAATCGCAAGGTAATTATTTTTTTAATTAATTAATCAATTTTGATTGATTTCTACGACGATTTAAAAATGTCCCCGCTGCGGGGACACGGACCGCAAATGGTTAAACTGAATTAGGGTGTCAACTTTTCGAGTTTAACATATTTAAAAAAAAATCATTTTTTTTTCTCGAAATGAAATATGGGTAAAGAACACAGCGAGATTTTGTTTGCTATCCTGTTTCGGTCATTTAAACAAAGAAACGTATTTTTTGCAATTTTTCGAGGCACGATGACGTTGTTATTGGCAAAAGGCAAACGTCACATAATTTCAGATTAATTCGTTGATTTAGGGTGTCGAGTGCACCGTTTTGGAAAGTTTAACCAGTAGTTCTGTCGCAACTACAAGTTTACCTCGAATCTGTAATTCCGTCACGATTTGATGGACCCTCGCCTTCGAGTTGCCTTGATCGATAAAAGTATTTCTTTTGTTTTCACAATAGTAGACTAACCCCTAAATATTACGTGTGAAGTTAATTTCGATTCGTCCAAGAGTGCCCGAGTATTCTTCTTCGGAAATTTCTGGCTTCGTAGCTGCGTCGGTTGAAAAATTATAACACCGAGACGCCGTTTCACAAATATTTTCATCTCTGATCGATCCCACGTGCTCGTTTAACGATACGTTTTCACCCGTCGTTTTCCTTCTATTCTCGCATCGCATGAATGATTGGACTTTGAAGCACGCGGACCAATATTGTGTGTGTACGTGTTTTTTTTTATACGCTGCGCGTAGGCACAGCACTCGTGATTTTTGGGGTATTCTTGGTGTCTCGTAATTCGCGCATTTTTGAAGAATGAAAATGCGTTACTTTGGACATCGCGATTCTCGTTATGAAATACTTTATCGATGTACGTGTAATCGTGCATACTGAAATATCGTATACGCGTGTGCACATATATTTACTCATCGGGCAAAGGGTATCGAGCAGTTTGTCCTTGGTTTAGTATGAAGCGTAAATAAAATTATCGATGTACGCTACATACCTGTATGTATGTATATATTTGTATTTATATGTACACATATATATATGTATATATATATAATACCGGAAGAATATTCGTAACTTCGTTTTCAGCTCTAATCAAATCCCTCCTCTAAACGAGGGTGAAAATTCCGTAAATTATTATCGCTCAATTGCACGATTTTTTTTTTCACGTAAATCGTAATATTACATTCCTCAATAATTTCCACGAACGGTTCACAAAATCTAGGATTCGAATATGAAAAAAAAACATTTTCGTAAAACACTGAAAATGGAAGAAACATGTAAGAAAAAAAAATTTGTTGTAAAAAAAAGGTCAAATCCATTTATCTAGCTATGTAGCTCCACTTTTGGAAAGATGTTAAAATTTCCATTGCTCGGACGCGAGGAAAATGATTTTTTTTTTCGGAATTGAATAAATATTTATCCGGCGAATTTCGGCTACGGAAACGCGTTAACGGTTTTCGGAATCGACGCGAATTTATGACGCAAATCGCCGAAAAAACGTATTAACGTAAAGCTAATAGAAAAAAATTGAATTTTTTTTGCGTAATGACATTATTGTTACTGTTCGTTGAACAATTATTTCAGTAATAATATTTTGTTTATTCGGCTTCGTAATTGTGCTGAAATCATTAACAATTTTAATCGCGCGATAACACTCGTTCAGTATCATGAATGTTTTCAGTGAAAATATGAGAACATCGAGATTTAATTTTTACGAAGCGCTCACTGTCCAAGTAGTGTCTCGAGACCGGACGGACGTACTTTGTTTAGCGTTTCAAAGGTACAGTTTGCCAGTGTAGAAAAGTTCAGAGCACTTGGCCTTGTAAAATAGTCTTCGTTATGGGTTTTCTGATTTTAGAAATGTTTTATCATAGATTCCATTTCATCAGATTTGTATCATTACATTGTGTTTTGTTATCATCTCGCAATTATTTAGAATACGCTATTATCGTTTTTTTAGCATTTTAGGGATTTGTCCAGCATGTTTGCTTGTTGTGTATTCGTATATTCGTTTTTGTTGAATTCTCCAATAATATTTTTGGCATGGATCAAATGAAAAAGGCTTTCTCCGGAGCATGGATTTTGTTTTTCTTTGCACAAAGTTTTTCTTTTACTCCGTAACTTTTGACATTTTGTTAATTGAAAAAATTCAGGTTTTCGATTGAACCAAAATCGCTTTGAAATATATACCACCACTGAACACAAAAATCTAACGTTGAAGTTTGCATGGTTCGAATGGAAAGAAAATGTTTTTTTTTTATCTCCTGTAAAAGTTTAAGAATCATGCCATCAATTTTCGGGAATTTTTGTTTACAAGAAATATCAAAAATGAGATTTAGGGTAATAATAAAAAAGATGAAACCAAATAAAATGAAAAATTCTTTGCATCGTACCGATGAAAAAAATAAAAAGAGAGTTGAAAAAATATAAGTAAGCAATCAACATTCGTGTTGCTATTCCATCGTTGGAATGCAACGAACGTTAATTTAAAAAAAAATGATTTTTCATCTTTTTTATTTTTTTTTGTCGGCTAACCTCAATGCCACCGAAAAATATCCGAAGAGTCGTGGAAATGGGATATAAAATTTAAAGCAAACAAAAAAAAAGCTAGATTCAACGAAAGAGAAACGTAATCACAATATCTTCTCGGCGGTGGTATTTTCCATTTATTAATTCCGATCTCTCGATCGTTAGTCTCCTCAAACGTAGACAGAGTACACACGAATCGTATATAGGAACGTGCAGCTTAGAAGGGTAAGCGTAGTCTATAACTTAGCACACGCGGGGCGGCTCTACAAGAAAGTTTTATCTATAAGCGAAAAAAAGGCCGTCTTATCAGTGGACTCAATTTTAATCGACTGTGCGTCTACGAGCGTCACACAGGCTTTTTTCTTCGCGCTCGAACCTGCTCGCGTTACGCAACGTACGAACCTACTGATTTTTTTTTCGAACAACGCGAAGCTCATTTTTTTCTCTTTTTTTTCGACGTAACTTTAATATCGCAGAGAGAAAGAGGAAAGCTGATTTCCAGCGAGCATTGGTGAGCGATAGAAATTCATGAAAATTTCAAGAACGCGCGATTCCTGACCATGCTCAACATAATTCCGTCTCGCCGTTGAGTCACGCGGGTAAACGTATACGTTTGCGCGCAGTTGCACATGCTTACACTGTAGAGCATTTTCGCTAAGCCGTCGTATCCCTGACCTGACTAGATCTGTTTTTTTTCCGTTCATTTTCTACCAATACGCGCGTGAAAAATCGGGTTCACTTCGTTCCATCGGATGATGAACCTTCATATTTTCCCATATTTTTAATTTTACATTTTTATGTTCTTTATTTTTTATTCTTCGAAATGTTCTTTTTGATCGACCCGAGCGACCGGAATGAACATTTTTTAGGTTATTAATCTTTCATTTAACGTTCCGCGACCCTAATTTCCTGAAATCCGGTTCTCGTTCGTATTTCGCAAATTAGGGCTCCCGATAGAGACCTCGATGTTAATCATAGTCTACCAGTAAACATTGCCAGAATTCTTTTGCGAACGGTCATACTTAATAACGCGATGAGGAGCCATTTTACCATCGTCTCTCACGATGGGTGTTTGTTCGAAATACCATCGGCCGTTCACTGAGTGCATCCACCGTACGTCTGTAATAAGTTATTTTTGCAAATCGCTCTTCGTATACATGTTCTTTCACTGGGTGCTCACGCATACTCACAATTAGCGCTATAAATATCTTCAGGTACGGACGGAATAGCCAATGCGTAAAGTATGCGTACGAGACCGACAGGGCGCCCGACGAAGCGGAGGGAGAGTCGCGATGTCGGAGAGAGCATAAGGAGGGATATGAAGGGGGGGGGGGGTTTAAGCCGAGGAGAGGGAAAAGAGAGAACACGAGTTGGAACTGCGGCGTTAAAACGGGCTAGGGTGAAGAAGCGAACGAGATGTAGAACCGAAGAAAAAAAAAAAGGAACGCGTTCCAACCGCTGCAGTACTCGCTTTTCAGCGTGTGCAACGCGCGACGTTGCGAATTTGCAAAATCTTGCGCACTTTTCCGGCCTCGTCTAGGAATGGGCTTAAAACACCTGCTGCCCGCTGCTTTACATTTAATAATCCTGTTAGGTTTGCATTTTTCGTTCTGACGATTCTACGGCAGTGTCTCGTTCGATTTTTCTCGTTTGTCACGAATCGTCCACGTTCACCGGCGGTCGCAAGCTTACCGATTACTAAACTGTCCTTTCGATAGGGACTATCCAAACGATACTTGTACGAGGTTTGTTCAAAAAATAAGGTGACTTTTTAGTTTTTTCGAGAAATATATTTAATCACCAATGTCTATTTTGTCACCGAAATCATCCCCCTCAGATATGATACACTTGGGACAGCGCTCTTTTCAGTTTTGGAAACAAAAAAAACATCGGTGGGGCATAGATTTCGGTGTTGTTTTTCGGTAAAATAGTCACGAACGAGCGCCGATGCGTGACCAGGTGCATTATCGTTTTCGATAGCGGAGTATCATCAAGCACGCCAAAAAATTTTCGACCTTTACTTTATATATATTAAAAACAAAGTAAATATCGAAAATATCTAATGTCCTGGCGTGTTGACGTTATTAGCCATTTTAGTTTATTTATTTTGTTACGTTGGTTTGTCCATTCATGAATAAACAATTTCATTTTTTCGATGGATTTTCTGTCCCTTTGCAGAAAATGATTCGTAGCCGAAAATAAGAAAAAGTGTTAGATATAAGTAAGCCGAAGAATGACCGAATGTGCGTACGTGCGAGTGTGCACGTGTGTGGGACGTTACGATAAGAGGACCCGGAATTGCCAGATGTGATGCATCCGGTCACGGGATGCTCGGTATATAATGGAAACGGAAACACTGGATTTTCATTCAAGCAGTGTTCCGCATCGAAAATATCTAAAGCCGTATATTTAACAACGTTCAATTGAAAATTATAAAATTTAGAAAATTGAATTAAGCTATCGCCGTGAAAATGCTATTATACTTATCCTTTTTTCCAACTTTTAGACCACTCGATTAGCCCAAAAAAAGTAATCAATTTATATTGGAACAGTAGTTCAACAAATGTTTCATTACATTGTGGTCACGTGGTACACGAAAAATAAATTATTATTGTCAACTACGTATTTTAATTATCAGTTAACATACGTTACACATCTCTTTCTCGAATCGTTAAATTAAAATCTTGAACATTTTTCTCACGATTTTCGTCACTGAAAACTGCCAGAGTAAATTTGATTAAAAAGAGAATAATTTTTGTTGCATCTCAACAACGCAAACTTCATCGTTATACAACGAATTACTGTTCGAATAAAATCGACACACCAATTTTTTACTATTCGTGTATCCTTCTACAATTTTATTCGAGCTGCCTTTGGTCGATTTTTAGATTTTCAGGGTTCTCAAAACGATCAAATGAATTCCGTCTATTTAAGTTCCTCTACCATTTTATTTCCCTACTCAGAAGATGGAACTAATTAATTTAAAAACCCTTTTATCTCTGCGGAAACGATTTTGCGAAGAAACACGCGAAGCTGATATTTATCATACAGCTGATGAAATAAACTTTGGATTTGTACATATGATCACGAGATACAAATCCGATAAGAGGTACACGTTTTCTCGATTTTATTGAAAAACAAAAAAATAATCGATCTTACTTTATTCGTTCTGCTCGGACACGAACTTTGAATCGCTTCCAAAATCCGCGGAAAAATGCACAATATTCTTTTTCGTTCCTTTTCCTTTCCTAAAAACGTTACCTTCATCAGAGAGATTAAGGAAAATACTGTGAAATATCGATTTACCGTTTGTTCCTTTTTTTGTTGTTTTTTGTTTGTTTCTTTTTTTTCGTTTCTACTTCCTCCTTCGTTCGACAAGTTTGAATAAAAAGTAGTACGGCTAAGGCCAGCTGTTCGATCGCGTTTCTTCCCCCTCTTGATCGTGTTAACGCGCGAACGAGCGGGGACGAGACCGTGGATAAGGCGAAAATTTATACAGGGAATTCAAATTGACGGAGTTTATTTTTGCTCCCTGTTTCTTACTCTCCAATCTCACTTTATTTCACTTCCACGCCCTGGCCCCCTCCCCCCTTCTCTCTCCAGCGTCACTCCCCTTGCACTTTTCCTCTTTCTCTCTTTCCCCTCTTTTTTCTCTTTCTTCCGTTCTCTCTCGTTTCGTATCTCTCGCACACGTCGCGTTTCACTGTACGTACGTGGTCCCATGCACACGGTCGTTTCCCGGCGTCGCTTCCTTCTCGAGCCAGACAGCAGACAACAATGCACTCTTTTATGACCCGTCCTCCTGCGGCTGATAGTAGAGTTCACGCTCCAAAAACTCCGTTGCAATTTTAACCCCGAATCTCACGTGTAGGCTGGCCGATTTTTCTTTTAGTTTAATCGTTTTATTGAATATATACTGATTTTTAGTGTCAAAATAAAGAAAAGGGGAGCAAGATGTTAAGTCCTTGTTGCATGGATCGGATGGTACGAAAATTTTGTCGAAAATGCGGAAATCGTCGATTTTCCGGACTAAAACGTGCCGTATGTTTAGCATTGCGAGTAACTAATTTAATAATTTATTAAAACTTGGAACTATTAATTTTCCACTTTCAGTAAAAATTTAAGTGAAATTCGAGGTCATTGGATATGTGGTTGAGGTTTTGTCAGTACGTAACAGTATTACGTGAAATAATTCGTGCAAGGTCATTCTGGAAGAATATTATTTGATAATTCTACAGATTCTGAAGAATTTTCTGCGATTTTTTAATGTCTATGCAATTATACCTTGCAGGGATATTCACTGAACATTGTGTAATGCAGCGATGCATAATTCAATAATTGAATCAAACAAACTTTTAAAACTGAATCGAAAGCTACGTTGCATCTACGATAGCATAAAGAAATGGAAAAATAAAGACAAACGGATGGAAATTTTTGTTCAAATGTGCAGCTAACCTAGAAACTTGGAACAGCGAAAAAACATGGAGAACTTAAGTAGAAACATCGTAAATGTTAGAGGGAAGCTTAGAGGGAATTTTTGACCAAATTTGACCTATGAGAATTATTCGGAATGTCTCAAACTTTATGCCAAAGTTGCACAGCTCAAATCTATAAGAAGGAATGTTGAATGGATTTGGGATAATAGTAAAAATAAATAAATAAGAACGAAAGAATGTTTGTTGGTTGCCAATTGTTTAATGTTTAACGCATTTGGTTTGGAGCGTATCGTTTTTTGCAGTATTATAACGTATAGTGATAAAAGGACTAATTAAACCGTGAATCGTTGAATCTTAACGAAAATCCTTTTCTCATTTGTTTTTCTTCTTTATTTTTAGTAATTTACGAAGAACTATTTTCTACCGATCTGAATTTTTAGGTTTCTGCCTGAGACTGAATCAATTATTGAAGGATTCTCGTGATTATTTTTGTGAAAGAAAATGTAAAATTGGAAAAAAATAATAATAGTTTTCGTTTCGTTCCAAGCGTTGCAAAATTTAATGCCGTGTACATAAAGGATTATTTGAAGTTGTCATTGTTAAGGAAACGTCTCAGTGTGACCCTTCGAAAAATCACTGATTTTCGCGATTTTTTAAAAATTTTGTAATAAACTAATCGGTCTCATTTTTTAAAAATAAATAAATACATTCATGCCGAATGCAAAATAATTTTTTTACGTTTATTTATTTAGTATATAATAATTAAATAAATTGTTGAAATGACACGTTAAAAAAAAGGTCTTGTACGATGTCCACGATTGCGGTCGCAATTTTGATGCGAAAAAAAACTTTCAAAAATGTTATTAATCTGTAGGAAAGTCGCTATAGCGCTATGGAGGTTTTTTTTTTACATTTGACAAAATGGCGCGGTTTGAACAAAAATAATCGAATTTGGTCCTTTTTTCGACAGTTCGTAAAAAAAAATAGGAAGATTAAAAAAAAGCTTCCATAGCACGATAGAGAATAACGTTAAAAATGTTCTTTCAAAATTAGAAATATATACCTTCAAAGCTCTTCCTTTGAGAGTGGACACCGTTTTGAAAAACACCATTCCGATAAAAACGCGTTTAAAGATTGCGGTCCCGCGTAGTCCCGCTCCGTTCCCTTTCTACAAGAAACACTGTAGCGACCGTAATAATTTGAATTTCGATTACAAAATTTGAGAAAATGTTTAGAACAGTGTATATTATACGATAATGTAAAAAAAAAAACGATTTTTTGAAAATTTCACACTGGGACGATCCCTTGAGGAGCGCGAACTATCACGCAGGATGGTTAACGATAAATGCGTCAGGGGGAAGGAAAAAAAATTGTAGAACCGCGACAATTTGTCGACTGATGAACCTGAACTTGGACGTTCGCGAGCGATCTTATGACATTTACGCGAGCCGAGAGTGGAACGGAGAAAGAGATGTTTTTTGCTCTTTTATAGTAACCTTGGAATCTTCGTGGTGTTTCATACATATATACGTGAAGATTACTATCTTCAACGTCTCCTTCGTTCCCTCGTTCCTCGTCGTACACTAGTCGAGTGATACGTTTATTAGGTCGTGCTGCTAAACGTTTCAAACATTTTTTCGTCCTCCTCATTCAGACACCGAGGAAATTCAATAATTTGTATCAGTATACCAATTGAAATTGAATTCCTCTGACATAGGAAGTTCTGGATCGGGGCTCCTTTGCTGAACAGCTGTACTTTGGAAAGCTAGGGGAAACAAAAATAGACGGATCATCACATTCCTTCCAAACCTATGCGCCTTTCGGCAATGGAATCCAACGCTTTTCTGAAGGGAGCTTCGTTACAGAAGCGAGGATAAATAAATAAAAATATAAAAATATATGGACTTGAAGTTCGCGTCGTTGCGACGCGATAAAATTTATTTTCTCGTTTTTTTTTTTTAATTTCCTTAGTTCCATTACTTCGCGAAATATTTTTCTTCAAGTTTGAAATATCGATTATCGCAATCAAAATTCGAATCATTATTGAGACATTTAACTTACGATTTTGGTGAAAAGAAATAGGGTAATGAAAAAATAATGAAAAAGTAATTAAATTGTTTGTACATATTTGTTTCGATGTAGCAAAAAAACAATTTATTTTGTTGACACATCGACAGTATCGCCGCGTTTTGCAGGCATTTTGGAAAACAGTTAAAGATTAATTTGAACAACAAATTAATCAGAAATCGATCGAAAACTCAATTGAATATTATGTTTTTGGGTAATTTTTGCTAATAATAAAATTATAACAACGTATACGAGAGTTTTACCCTTTAAAACTGTTTTACAGCTGAACAAAAAATACATGTATCTTGGATTTCGATGAAGAATGACGCATCCAAAAATGAACGAAATCGGAGCGAAGACCGGAAACGGTTTTCGTTGCGAGTACCAAAGTTACGTTTTGTCACGAGCATCCACAGGCGAGATGCAAGCGTGGGCGAGGAGTAAACCAAAAGACTATACCGAATGACGGTATACGTAAAAGCTTGAGTCAGGTCATAGACAGAATTAGGAGAGGCGCCAGTGCCTCAAACTAGATGCTCTGCTCTAGAGATCGTAACGAAACGCGCTGCCAAGGGAACATAAAATACGAGAGAAAAAAAATAGAAGTAAGAAGCCTGGGCTCGTCTTGCCTCGTTAGGAATTCTTAAGTGGGGTTCTCGTGTTTTTTCCCTCTTCTGCTCTGTTCTCTTCTCTCGCGCGTTTCGTGCCGCGCTTTTATGTCGAGTCGAGAGCCAAAAAATTGGGCTTCTCGTCACTTTGTTCTTTTTTTTTTTTCGTTGTTTCACGCCCTTCGCGTTCGCAAGCCCCGAACAGGGCATGAACTGCTGGTGTCTCTCGTGCTCCCTTCAACTTCCTCGTTCTAAAGCGTGCACCCAGAAGCCACAATTTGTTGAGCCAACAAATGAAAATCGGAACAATAATTTATTTGTTTACTCGTTTATTTACTGATTTATTTTTTTATTCGGGTTAAAATGCAATGTCATCTCTTTAATGCTTGTTGGCAAAATCTCCGAGTTCTACGTAGCAAAGATGTGAGAAAAGTCGATTTTCCATTTTGCATCTCACGGAAAGCGAAGTTGAAAAATGCGAAGGTTGTAAAAAAATGATGGCACTAACTGATTTTTCTCTTTTTCCTCGTGAAAAACATTATTTTGTGATATGTATGTATGTATGTATGGATTTATGTTGTACTATTATATAGTTCCTTGGACAATACATGTTTTATTCAAATTACAATTATAGCCTATAATTTTGCTTCTCACACCAAACAAATTTCGTTTCCAAACGAAGGATACCCTAGCCCCATTTTCCCACTGTTTCAGTTCATTGGCAATATTCAGTCAATACATTTCAATTATTCGTTACCAAAGGGAGTATCGGTTAAACAAGTTAATTTTGTTTAGGCGGAAACGTAGATACGTATATTGGATAGAGTAATCGAATTATTTACAGCTGCGATATTCAACGAAAACGCCCACCCTTGAACATGCCATACGAGTTACAAAGCGTATCATTTTGATGTGGTTCATTGAACAGGAACTCTCCACAGTTTTTATGACAATGTCTCTTCGAGGATTGCATTAGGCGTAGTAAAAAGAAATCTATTATTTTGTGGAGTCAACCAATCACAATCTCAGTCAACCAATCATAAAACTGTTGCAAAAATTTGTTCAGTACGAAATCTCATCTTTCTAATTTCGTGTAGTGTAACCCGATCGGACTTATACAACGCGAGATACAGATAACTAAAGTTATCGATTGGAAAAATCATGGATTTCTTTTTACTACATCTAATACATACGTATGCTTTCATACGGGATTAAGTGTACAAACACGAATAATCAACGGAACGGAGTTTTCCGTTTGCTGGAAAAGAAAATTCAATTGAAAAAAAAAAATCATTCGAAACACAAAGGGAGACACACGAGTAGATACAGTTTTTTCCAGCAGCACGAGGGTTCCACTCGCGTACAGTCACCGTTGCGTACAAATCGTCAAGGACCACACTTGTTAAAACAAAGTTCACGCGATGAGGATTTTTTTTTTTAAGTTTCATCAATGGGCATCGGTTTGTTTTTCACGCTCAAAATAGGTTGAAGAGGATGAAGTGCTTTCTGCTATACTAGTTCTTTTAACGAAGTCGGTTTTCACCTTAAATTATATCATTTAAGATCAACCATCCTAAATTTTCTGGGAAAATTCGAGTAAGTGTAAAGATCGCATCGTTGGGTCGCAACTTTCCCTCAAGGGATCAGGCTACTTGAAGATATAGGTTATTTAAAAAATTGATTTCGAAGGAACACATTTTTTTCGGATATTTATGTACGTGTACACTAATAAAATTGTGGACCAAAAATTTTACATTAATTTTTTTTGTCGAATGTAGATATGTTTCTTTTCATTGAATATATTTCTTTTAAGAAAACGAACGATGCTCTTTCTTGACAAAATCATTTTAACTTGAACGAGCCTTCTGATTATCGTGTATCAGAAACAAATAGAGAAATGTTGTTTTTTTTTCGATTGCGGATAGTTTTGAGAAACGTTCGAAGTTCGACCATGAGGTTACTGCAATCACAAGTTTACCTTCAATACGCGATTCCCGAAGCTGTTGGACCTTCCTTTCCAATTCGAATCGTTTCACGGGACGAACGATTCTATTTTATTTCACAATGTCCCAACCTCTCAATAATTGATGCGATGCTCATTTGAATGCTTACGATTCAAATTTGAAAGAATGAAAAAAAAAAAAAAAATACAATAGTTAACAATGAAAGAAACGAAGAACCAAACGAGAAGTTTCGTCCACGCGGCAATGTCGGGAATTCCGATAAATTTGAGTTTACGAATTGTAAAGTGACTCACTATTGGCGTCGTCAGCGAAAAAAAATATGAAATTGAATAAAACATGAGTCACCAATAATATCGGAATCTGTGTCTTCCGAGATTCAATTAATCAACGTCCATCCACGTTCGCTCCGCTACGTACGTCCGCTTTTGGCGCACTCTGTACATTTTATATGTACGTATCTAGCCGGATATTTTTTTGTTTGTTTGGAGTACTTGGCGCCGAAACGCTACCGTGTCTCTTGATATAGATAAACTAGAGGGAAAAGAGAGTGGGAGAGTGAGGGAGGGGAGAATGTCTGGAACCAAGGGAGTGCCCGACACATCAGCTGATACGCTGACAAAGATAGCGTGCTCCCCCGCGGACCGTATGGCGCGGTCGCAAACTCTCCACTCGGAGCTGTATAGAGTCCGCGAACTCACCGGTAACAACCAGCTGAGTGGCGCCAGCCATCAGCTGTTGGTGACTCACGCGACTGAGAGCTCGCGCGTGTTGTAACGTTCGTTACGTTTCTCTGTGTCCCCGTGTGTATTCCCGCACCCACACGTCCGCGGACATACTCAACTATACAATATACATCCGCATTATTTTTAAGCCGAAGTACAAGCTGAGAACACGTGACACACGAGTGAACGAGTGACAGCCGAAATCTTCGATCCAACCGTTCTCAAAGATCGATTATTTTTTATGTAAAGTTAAAGAATTGAGCTCTGCGCCAATTAATTCTGCACGAGCTGACGTCACGGTTTGAAAAACAAAAAATTGTATTGGTTATGAGTGAAGCGAAATGGAAAATTTGTGAGGTTGAGTCGATTTTCTACGCGTCCTTTCTACGCGTGCTACGAGTGCGCACACCCTTGTGTATGGGACGTCCCATTATTTATTTTCAGGGTCGAAAAAGGACACATGACGCAATTGCCGAACGATGTTTCATTCAACGATCTATTCCTGCACGTTTGAAAAACATGCGCCTTTTCTGAGACATGGATGAGTGTGGAAACATGCCCGGAGTTCTTGAAACTCTTAGAAATTATCGTTTTTTTAATTAATTTATTTATAGAATAACGGTACGTGAATTATATCAGGATTTTTTGTTTTTCAGTAAAAAATTAATTGAATAGGGATAAATGGTAGAAATTAACAATGTTCGCTTATGGGAAAACTGCTTCTGCAAACGTCAATCTTTGCGAAACTGCTTCTGCAATCGTTAATCTTTGCGAATGAAGATTTAGGGTGAAGCGATTGGTCAGGGTACGTTTCAAATAAATAGACCGTGTTTTTGCGGTTCGCAGTTTACGCAACAGTGAAAGATTTATTTTAACGATGAATCTATCAGAAATCGTTAGAAAACTCAATATAGATTGGGTTTTTCTGGGTTATTATTATTGATAACAATACGATAATCCCCAAATAATAACATGATCCGAACGTGTCAATTAAATTTGCAAAATGGGAATTTTTTGCTGGACAGTCGAAAAAGATGTGCAGTAATTGGGAAGAATCATGAAATTGAAGTTCGCAACGTTGGAACGCAACGTTGTATAACCGTGTAAAAAAAATATTTTGTAAAATATTAAGAATGACGAGATAAAGATTCGAACTTCAGACCATCAAAAATTCATTCAAGCACATGCCAAGATCGTCCAATTTTATTTCAATTGTTAAATAATGCAATTAAAAAATTGTAAATGTTGATTTGTTAGGAAATTAGATATTTGCAGGGCATGTACGACGTCATTTAAACTTGCAAATCCGTGATTCCTTAAATTAACTTTTCGCCGAAATATTTTCTTTCGCCTTTTGAGTTAAAACGGTTGCGTCGCGTCATGTGGGTTCTCCCTTTTCAGGGTCTTCGAGAACGTAATATAGTCAAAAGATAAGTCGCATAAAGAAACCAAGTGTGGAAGTCGTAAAGAATACGTTTGTACGTCAACAACAGCAGCCAACACTCCACATGATCGGATCAATATCGTGGATTCGTTCGCGTGAAAAAAAAAACAATCAATAATAGCTGGCCTTGTCTCCTACTGACACAAGTAATTCACTCGAATTTGTCCATTTTCTTCTTGCGATAAGAACTGCTGCATCCATTGTTTGAGTTTGTTGTGACCTCGTCCGATTCTCAACAATAAAAAATTCATGCATGGTGTCCCTGCAACGCAATAATTATTGTCATAATCGTCAAAATAAAAGGAACACAAATAAAAACGTCAATAATAATAATAATAATAATATGGGTTTTACGATGGAATCTAATTTTTGCAAATCTATTGTTATTATTACTCATAAACAAACGTTACAAATAATTTTTGTTAAAAATGATTTTTCACGTATGATAATTATAACTCAAAAGTACTTTTGTTGGCCCAACAAAAGTATGAAAATGATTAGTTTCATTTTTATTAATCAAGGATTACACCTAGTTCGTGGCCGAAAAAAAGTGCATTGTGTTTCCGTGAATTTTTTTTTGAGAAATGAATGCAGAGTATTAGCTTTTTTTTTATAGTAGAAAGTACAATTTCAAGTATCTTTGACAATTTTTTAAATTGGGAAATATTTATATTGAGGCGGAGACACGGTAAATTGCACAAGCCACTGTGCAAAAAAAGACCTTCGCGGTAACTACTGCTGTTCGGGAATAAATCATCTGAAATAAAAAAAAAAACCAAATGAATACAGTTTTTGTACTGTATTATTCAGCCTTTAACCGAAGGATTACAAAAAACAATGACTTTTGAAAATTTAATCGCCGATCGAAAGCGATCGTTGAAATTTCGGTGAAAAAAAAACATTCTATTTGTCCTTATACGAAAAAAATATTCATTGAAAGAAAAAAATCCTTCGATCGACAACTGCCTTTTCATAAATAAAAAATATCCTTGAAATTTGATGCAGATCCGCATATCTGTTTTTGAGACACGTTGGTTAACGATTCCAAAGTCATTCCGTGATGCGAAAAATCGATTCTTCCAAAAAGTTCAACATGTCGCAAAAACTAAAAAAAAGCTTTTTTCCATCACATAAAATAAATCCTTCTAACAAAATTGAAATCTTTTTTATTGGAATCCCACCAAAATGACTTCGTCAATCGCTTGAATTTATTTTGTCATCCTCGTGTTACGAAAAAAAGAAATACGGATTTTGACGTTTCGAAATTTGAATACGAAAAAAAATATCGAGCAATTTTAAAAATTGGATAAAAGAAGTGGAAAGCATTATCATTTCATTCCAACGATATAAATTTCGGGACCGTGACTTTTTATGCCTACAGTAGTTCGAGAAAGAATCCTCTCTCGGGTACGCGTGTACCCACCATTGTAGGGTGTTTTCTAAGTGCATGTGTACTCAGCTATAATCGAAAAACATCGCAGACTCCGGGCGCTCGATTGTCCGCCCTCGTCCCTGCTCCGTCCCCTTTTCCTCCTCATTTTCTTTACCCCCTCCCCCTCTCATTCCTCGGCTCACAATGTTGCACATGCTTGCGCAATAAGTGTATAAATGATCGCAAAAAGCTATTGGAAAGTAGTACTATTTATGTATTTTTAATAATCGATAAAAAATGAATAACAAATTATTTTTTCGTAATGAATTATCGAAAAGGTGCAACTAAAAAACGAAGCGATATTCTCATCCCTTTATTTATGGTTTTTCATTGTACATACGTTTGAAATAAACATTATTAAATAAATTCGGATATTCAAGCCAATTGAATATGCCGATTTATCGATAATCTTATTTTTCATCACGAGCCCTAATGCCGTGTAAAGCGAAGCAGGAATTCTTTTGATTTGTTATAAACAAAAGCAGCAACGAACTCGGTTATTGGTCTGTCAAATTCGTATGACGCGAAGTATGGAATTATGGAAATTAAATCGAACATACAAAAACATAATTCGAATACAACGCCTCGATTAATTGATTTTTAATATTTAGCGTCAATATACCACTAGCAACCGATCGAACTAGAATTCTTAAGGCACATGCAAAAATAACAAAATGGCGGCGGAAAGGCTTTTCACTGTTTTTCGCCAAAAAATGTAGTAAAAATAAACATTTTTTAAATAATTTTAGTACCTTCGGTAGCTACAGGTTTTAAAGAATATGTGGTAAAAATCTTATTACAGTCGTTTCAGTAGTTTCGCAAATTTTTGCACGAAGCACGTTCAAACGTTTTTGTAAAGGAAAAATCTGCCTGAGCCATTTTGATAGAACATTCTCGCATACATCACTGTATAAAAAGGCAAAAAAATGTGTTCCTTTTTCAAAGTTTCAGCGTAATATCCTGCCTTAAGTATTGTTAAGGCGATTGAAAAAAATTATATCTAATACATTGACGACGAATCGACACTGGTGATGCCAGAAAAATAAATATAAAAAATCAGTTTTTTCAAAGTATAAAAGTAGAATTCTGCCTTAATTATTTTAAAGGTGTTTTTTCGTAATTCGATATATAATATGTTAACGACACTGATGATGCCAGAAATGAAAAATATCGTGTTTTTGAAGTACCCAAGTATAATCCTGCTTTAAATTCTTATTTGAGTCTTTCTTCATCAGGGAAGCCTCAAATGAGCCCTAAAAAGCCCTTATTTTTATGAGAAATGCCTTGTAAATTTTGGAGACGGGTATACGATATGAACAGCAACGAAAGCCCCAACGATCGAGTTCGTTGGGGTTGTTCGATGAATACGTTCCTCTGACGTAATACGAACTCGAGAGCTGCCGCTCGACCGACTGACCGAGAAGCTCTGCAGCACGTTAAGCTCAAACCTCGTCGCATTGCGAGTCCAGCTGTTAACGGCTCGGAGCTTCCGGTTCGCGTACATACCGCGTGTATGGAACATACACGGATGAGCGCTCACACGGATAAAGATCGTTCCAAGCTAAAGTCAGGGAGTATCACTCACCCTCGCCCTCTTGGATTTCTTTCTTTTCCAAGTTGAAGAGCTTCCACACGTGGCTCGACGTGTTGATCGCACTGAAGTTCGCACCGTTGTAATGCTACGGAAATCATACGTATTTCTGGGATTTTCAAAATCTAGAAACCGCTGGATCAATAAAGTGGTGTTTCATAATTATTTGAAACAATCAACATCTTTTTTCGTAACGTTTGAACAATTTATGAAGATAATGTACTAACTGATAAACTGTATTTAGTAGATTCCCTAGATTGGTGAAATGAATAAACCAATAATTACCGGACATGATTGAAGTTTAAAATAAAAATTATCTTTTATTGAACTGCTCGTTAAAATGAAGAATGACTTTTAATTGAGCGATTAATCAAAGTAAAAAATGACTTTTAATTAAGTCATTAATCATTAAATTATTAAATTAAGTCATTCAATTATTAAATTGCATACTGACATGATGTAATTTATCATTAAAAGTGATCTTGAATTTAGCGATTCATTAAAATTAAGGATGGCTTTCAATTGAGTGATCAATTAAAATAAAAAACGACTGTTGATTAAGTGATGAATTAAGAGTAATTCTATTATTAAATTATACTTCGTTACTATTTTTATTCGTTTTTTTGACAATCTTTTGTTCTTTATCAGATCGGTGGAATGATTTTTTTAATTCGTGACTTTTTTGTTCGAGTTATGTTTACTAAACGTCATGATATTTTACATAAAAAATTTAATTAACTCAAACCCGGGTATTCCTTTATATTTCTGATAAATCTCAACAATTCTTTGGCACATTTGAGTTATATCAAACATGCATACAATTTCCAAGAACGTTATTTTCCTCTACAATCTCGATGTGCGCCAAACGATTATTTAGACAGTAAAGAAAATGCGAGATTAAAAGAAATCTTTACGGCGCTCGAAAGATGAAAAGTTCAACCCCCAGATCTGAGTACGCTCGTTGCAGAATATTGTTCTTCGCTTATGGTACGTTATCGTTCACAATGCGATTGTTTTGCACAATCGTTTCATTCACGACACAAGCTTTATTCACCTTCTCGCGTGCTACGTTGGACTCGGCACGCCTCGAGTGCGATAATCGAAATACGACCGGGGACGAAGACCGGCGGGGGAGAAGGCGAGAGTCAGATTAATGCGACGGAGTTGGGATCGTTGGAATGCAACGAGAGTACATTTTTCTTTATCGTTTTTAACTACGAACATTACAATACGGAATTTACATTTGTTAACCACAGATTAAAAAAAAAACACTTACAAATTTGAAACTGAAAGTTTTTGAAAAAAGAACTGGTAAATATTAAATTATTTATATAAATATTGAATTATTTATATAAATATTAAATTATTTATATGAATATTAAATTATTTTGAAAAAAAAAGAAAGGAAAATCGTAGAGCTCTCTTCGCATAAACCCTCTCCAGCACGAAACTTTGCCTCCGCAGTAAATTTGCTCGTATCGTATGGCCCTCGTATATTGAAAGAAGTGCAAGTCCGTTTGCGGCCCTCGGGCATTGTATTCGGTTCATAAACCACTACCGCAATGCCAATAAAATCTTATCATCCTAACAGCAGCTGGATCTTTTTATCCAGAGAAAAAAATAAAACGTAAAACGTACGCCCGAAATAAAACGTATTTTTTTTTTTTTTATCATTGTCTGTTCTTTTTTCACAACGAACAACCCAAACACATTAAAAAAATATTGCAATGGAGTATCGTAAAACATGCGGCGAGCTATTTAAAATGTATTTTCGTCCGGAATGGAGGAACCCTGGACAATTTTTCAATGTTCACTCAGTAACTCAAATTCGTAGGTAATTTATCAATTTTTTACCCACTTGTCGAGATCGATTCCGGAAGTTTTAGTTATTAAGTATACATAACCAGAGCAAACAACAAAAAATTAGTATATCTTTACTACGGATATTGTTTTTCTTCTAACTGTTAGCCCCCTCCCCTTCCTAAAAAGTGAATATTGAGCTACCGAATGTTTTTTTTAATATCTCGTATAATCCCTATCAAAATTTCGAAGTCGAAACATGAGCGTTGGAAAATAATTGAAAAAAAAAAAAATAATTCCGTTGCAACCCCTGAGGCTTGTGGGATCATCGGGAGCTCCCCGCGTCATCTTTCATTACGTTACGTAAACAACAAGCTGACCATACATACGTGCTCGCAGTGTGCTTTATCCTCGAACAATGAGGACACCAAGAACCGTATGACGCGCGCACGTACGTATACCCAAACACGCGAATATTATGGATACCTGAACGGCGGAATTATGCGCGCGTTGGTGGTATCGCGGTTCTCGGACTCACCATTAACGAGGTTGACATCAACGGGAATAATACGCGTTTGGTCGTGTACTCTGGATTCGTTGTTCCAACTTTTCTATTGTTACGAAAGATGAAAAAAATTGATTGGTAAAGTCGGGAATGCAAGGGAGAGAGAAGGGGTGGACGTGTTAGCTGGGACAGGACGAAAAAATAAAGCTTTAACGCAATAAAAATCCGATCTAGTGAGAATTTGAAAAATTTGATTACAATTGTTTTTTAGGATGTTTTAAGATAAAAATATATCTTATAAATAATAGTAATCGTTAAAATGAGCCAGCGAATAATCATGAGCAAGTTTCGTGAATTTTTCTGCTATTTTGCATGGTTTTGTACGTAATGGGTCGGTTTATACTGGGTTGAAATTAGCATTGTTTAAATATAACGAAAAAAAAGAAAGAATTATTCGTTTGGTCACTATCTAACATTATATTTCATATATTAAGGTTTGAGATCGCTGAATAAGAATTCTTATAGTTTAATATCCTTTTCTGATATTTATATTGAATTTTATGCAACGATTTTACGACTTTTATCTGTTATTGCATCATCGGATGTAAAAAATATGCCCAACTATATTTTTAAATTCCGAATCACGAATATTTGCTTTATTTTCCAAGTATTTCTTGGCAGGGACTGTTTCATCCAAATGTCAGTTTTTCCTAGTTTTTTTTAATACTTTCGTAAAAATCTCATTAAATACGTAAAGAAGATTTTTATAGTATTACTAATTTTTGAAATCGGTTTTTTCATCGACAGATAAGTTTTCATTGAAGAATTGAGCATCAGTCTCCACAGAGTTAATAGACACAGACTTTGGTGCTTTTATTTAACGATCAAAATTGTTCATCCTTGAGAACAATTTTGAGAGAGAAACAGTCGAAATTTTCAAATCGCCTTTTCTCAAGGATGAAACATTTTTGTCGTAAAGAAAAAAATACATACGTCTCTGCGTGTACGAATCCTGCGGAGACGGAGGCTCGATTTTTTACCGATAACCCGATCGCTGATGAGAAAAGAGATCTAGAAAAAAATTTGAGGTTACGTCGATTTTCTACACGTCCTTAATACAAACTGAATGTTTAGACGGAAGTACGAATGAATCCTCATACTCGTCGACGAATCGAGAGTCTCGCTGATATCGGAGGATTGGGCTTGCAATTTCTATTGGGAATTTCTACGCGCAAAACTACACACGCGTATTTTTTATACGCTCGTTCGCACGCCCGCGCAAAGTCCACTGCGTCACGTCACGTCATTCTCGTAATACCTCGTCGTGTACGCATTCGGTTTAATCCCCCTCTCCCCCTCGTCCCCATATCGTGTTTTTCTCTTACGAGCGTCGTACGTTCACACGTAACCCACGTTATTCTCTGTGTAGTCGTTCCCACCCCCGCGGCATTCACCGCGATTGCAAAGGGAAGTTTTCATGAATGAGAAACGCGCGCGCGTTTTCCTGTATCGCGCTCCGTTCCCGTCAGACGCTTACGATATGCCTCTTACGTTCGTGATCGTCTTTCTGGAATATGGGATTCCGGACATGTGTAACGTTGCCTGAATCACTGCTTCATTGGCTCCTGTTTCAATTATCGATATGGTTAATTTGGCAAAATCCTTCAACGTGAAACATTGATTTTTCTTGTCCTTCTTTACTTTCAATTTCACTCTCGTATCGCGTTTTCTCTTCAGTTTTCTTCGTAATTCAAAATTCGAGGCCTTTTAATTTTTATTAATTTTTTTTATATATTGATTAATTTTATTTGTTTTCTTCATTTTGTAATGCAACACAAACAAAAGCTTTAATTAAAAAAAAACGGCCTAAGGACCTAAAAAAACGAGCGATTATTCAAATTTCGAAGGCTAAATTTCTCGTCTTTATCACGTTGGTACACATGACCCCAACATATTTTGACATTACAAGCGATTTTGCATATTCAGTTTGTTTTTGACAGATCTATATCGGTATGGTTGGCGATTTTTTGCTGTCGAAACCGATAATGCACTCGCTCACGGATCGTTGCATGTTCGCGATTTTTTTTGACGAAAAACAACACCGTAATCCATGCCTCAGCCACCATATTCACCGGACTTGGCGTTTCTTCCGTTTGAAAATTGAAAAGAGCCACGAAAGGACAGAGATTCGCGACGATTGAGGAGATAAAGAGCGCATCGCTGGGAAAGCTCGAGAAGATACCCAAAAAGCGCGTGTCAAAATTCGAGGATCCAAAGGATTGCTTCGAGGATTGGAAAAAGCGCTGGCACACGTGTATTGTATCTGAGAGGGATTATCTTTAAAGGGAACAAAATAGATATTGATGAATAAATAAATATTGTTCGAGAAAAATAAAAAGCCACATTATTTGTCGAAGAAACCTCGTACTAGAATAGATGAAAATAAGAAGCGCGCGGCTATAAATAGGAAGAGAAACTCGATGGAATCCGTTCAGCGGCTCTCGAGTTAGAAGCGCGGCCGAACCTGTACGCCAATTTCATACATGCCCGTACGTACGTGTGCGCGCGCTTGTTTGTTACATGCATAAGTGTTTTCCTATGCAGACCGAAGGTAGATGAACCTTAGCATAGCTATGCGCTAGCCATTCATATAAGTAAAAGCTTTAACTCGTGGTAGTCGTCACCACGCAACATCGCGTCGAGTTCATTGGGATATCCCGGCGAGAAAATCGGCAGCCGTTTTATTACACGTATCCTCTCGATTTGCCACTGGAATTCCGGGGTTTCCTGTCACCTTGTGTCTATATGCAGACTGCAAACTGTGCAACGTGAACTCTCGTTGGACATTCTCTGTTCACCGTTCCACGAGTAAATACGAATTAGCGTGTATACACACATATATTTTAGTATTTTCACGTGACTGCGATTTGTCGATGAACTCTACAATTTGGTACCAATTATGGGATTGTATTTTCCATGGTCCTGAAAGTTGCAGCATTGCACAGAAATCGCTACGAATTGTTCTATCTTCGTATATTTATTTCGCTATGATTGATACTTTACAAAATATATATTGACATTTTTTATCCTGAATTTTCAAACGATTGTTTTAAAACATAATCGATAGAAAATTGATGAGATAATGATCTACGGAAATACCGGAAATGGAAGGAGATTTTTCCCATTTGCTCGAGAGACTGGCCATTGACTAGACGAATTCTTTTGGTCTCTCTTCGTACCAATTTTCTCTTTTTCGAATTTCTTTTGTCCTTTTATTTTTATCTTAGCTCGCATTTATCGGTTGCTACCAGCTGTCTCTTCATTTTGGATCGTTCTTTGTCCACCTTTCGCGACACTCGTAATTTCCTTAAAAGCTGAGCGTGCCCATGTGGATCTCGCGATAACGGGGTCGTGTATCGGTTGTCATCTGGGCTTCCTTTTCTCCATTTTATCTCTTCTTTTCTGTTGTTAACGCAATACCACCAATGTTTGCCTTTGGTAACCTCCGCGAAGACTTTTTTGTTTGTTGTTATCCTTTGACGAATCAAATATCCGCATTTTCTCCTTCGGTTTCTTTTAGCGGAAAATCTTATTCCCTGCGTTCCTGCGGACAGTTCCTTCGTCAGAGATAGCTTTGTTGGAAGTTTGAATACACCGGCAAATACGTTCCTGAAAAAGATGTCCTTTTTCGTTAACATCGACCTTTAATGACCTTTAACGACCCTTATCGATTTTTTTAACATTTTTCCTTGACACTTTTCTTTGTTTCCAATTCATATACCAATTCTTGTAGTTTTGGAAAATGGAGAAAGCATCGTTGATTGAGCCTTTGGGTGAGCGCGGGATATGTTTTTATGGGTACTCCCATGAGATCAGCAGAGACCGCACGGTTTCGTTGTTGCATCCGTCGTGTTAAGCGGTTTCGCATATATTACGCTCACCAGCGGTCACCGTGCATGAAAAAAAAAAACACACTTTAAAAATACTTAAAGCAGGATTTTACTTTGAAACTTTGAAAAAGACCCCAACTTCGTATTTACTTTTTTTGGAAAGTAAATTTGTTCGAGAATATTCTTTCAAAATGGTGCAGGTATCGCTGATTAAGCGTAAGTTAATTTTTGTTGCGGTTTTTCCTTTATAAAAATGTTAGAACGCGTTTATCTCTAAACTACTTTTTTATACCGCCTCGTACTAAAATTTCCGAAACTACTAAAACGACTTTGATGAATCTTCCACCACATATTTTGTATATCTGTAGCAACCGACTATACTAAAATGATTAAAAAATGTTGATTTGTACTATTTTTGTTTTTGGCAAAAAGCAGTAAAAAAATCTGCCATCTTTTTTCTTCCCTATATTCGCGGGCATTTTGTTATTTTTGCACGTACATTAAATATTCTGGTTCAGTCGATTGCTCGTTACATATTGAATCTAAAAATTCCGAATTTTTCTGTTTTTGATGGTCCATTTCGAGGCGTTGTATCAACAAGACTGTTTTCCATGTTAAAAGTGCAAATAATTAATAATAAAAATATTTTTTCAATGTATCCCATCAAAATAGTCTTCATTTTCGAGCGCCCAAAGTAGAATCCTGCTTTAAGGGGAAACGCAAATCCCGTACGAAAATATTCGTTTGCGGAAGTATCGTTACGATTTTCAATATGTTTTTTTTTTCGTGGTTTCAGCGGGGGTGAGGGGATCGACGAGAACTCGGTAGCCGGGAGTATCGTTCTCACTGGAGTGACCGATACACAAGAATTACTCGTTTCCGAGCTGATCGTCGATAACAATAGTAGCGGAGGAAGCAGCAACGGTACGATACGCGAAGACAACAGTACGAAACACGAAATCGTGAGGGTTATTAGTGAAGATAACGAGGTTACGATCGGATCTAATTGCCGTTTGAGCCGGCAAAACAGTGGCGTTGCGCGAGTCACACCCCGAAATCACATGGAGCAGGAGAAGAGGATGAGGCGAGAGATCGCCAATAGCAACGAGAGAAGACGCATGCAGAGCATCAACGCCGGATTTCAGTCGCTCAGGACCCTCTTGCCTCATCATGAGGGCGAAAAACTCTCCAAGGTAAGCAACCTTCAACTTCAACTTGGAAAATTAACCGGCAAAAAAATGTATTTTGTCATTGGCTGGATAATGATTGATCGTTCAATCACTATCCAGTTTAATAAAAACGATGAATCGTTTCTTCACTCGATATCGATAAAAATTGTTTTTCGCTTTTTTTTAATTGGAAAAATTGTAATTATTGACGAAGTTTTGGATAACTGATTATCAACGGATCGTGTGAGAAAGGATGACGTTGAAACTTGCGTATTTCGAACGCAACGAAAAATCATTCTTTTCGGGTACAACTTTTTTTTTTTTGGTTTATTGAAGAAGGTGAAAATTGCTAACAAAAAAATTTGTTTGGTTTTATAATTTCAAGTTTTGTTACTTTAATTTCCGAGTGGAGTATTTGGATAACAATAATCGTGGATAAAAATGTGTCATGTTAAATTCCAATGATGCAAACTTCCACATCATCAGTCACCGCAATTATTCGATTGTTCGTATGAGAAACATAAATAACGTAAATTTGTGCATTTTCTTTTAGGGTTTCATTTTTTATAAAAATTTAAATCGCTTAAATTTATGTAAAATTACTTAACTCAAAACTGATTGAATTTTTATTCAATCAGTTTTTCTTCCTTTTTTTGCCACGTTGAAATGCAACGGAATTTTTTGTTGACTTCATATCGTTATTGTTATTCAAAAGCATATTTTCCAATTTATTGCGGAGCATTAAACATTAAAAAGAAACAAAAATGAAAAAATTGCGCAATTTTCGTAGCTCGTGTTTAGCAAGTCAAATTTTGCAAATAACAGGAAATTCATTTCTTACGCGTATTAATGATACAAGCTCTAACGCCGTGTTTTTTGAAGAATATATCCGCGTTTTATATTTTTTTATTTTTCGACTGAACGTGTGTAACAGCGCTTTTGTGATGCTCAGTCCATTCGGAAGCTAATCAATTTTTATCCAATCGAATTTTTTGGGTCTCGTTGCATCTTTCGCCAAGTTCTCAGTATCCCATACATTTTGGGTTATAATTGGTGGCTGTTTCGGGCTCGTAATGAAAACGTTCCGTGCACGCAAGATTTCGTGACGCGGCGCATTGTCTTTTCTTCTTTCGTTATTCTTTCTTTACATGAGTTTACAACTTTCTCTATGCGAAGTGACTGGATCGTGCCAGTTGTCTGGATGCTCGTAACGAAGAGATTTTCATGAAAAAAGATTTTTTTTTAATGTGGTTGCGCGCTGCGAGAAATAATTGACGCGCTGAAATATTTTTTCATTATCGCGGCGTAATTGCGGAAAAGTAATTTACTGCGGAAATAACGTTGATATTAAGCAGTATTGACGTACCGAAATAACTCTTGATCGTTGCGACATGAAAAAGAATTTTTTTTACACTCGCTCTTTGTCAATTTCGTAATAGCAATTAACAAAAAATTAATTTTATTTCTTGGAGTCATTTTAAAAAGTGATCGATGTTTCTCGTATTTAATATCCATAAAAATGATCACCAGCTTTCGTAGAAATATTCAGTTTCATTTCATTCGATTTCGCACGAAACTCGTGTGGATTGTGCAAGACGCAACGTTTGCATCGCTGATACACTAGGGATTTTAATATAAAAATATTTTGAAATTGGGTAATGAAAATCTTTTAATCGTTGACTCGCTTTTTTTAATATTTATTTTTCCCCCACTTTAGGGCTAAAAAAGTTTTGTTTTCCCACTTTTCGATTAAAAAATTAATTTTTTTCGTACTTTTGGGCTGAAAGAGTAATAAAAAAAGATTTCCTGACGTAAAAATGTCTATTCCCAATTAACAAGGAAATTTGTAAAGTGGTAAGAGGAAAAAATGTTGGAGTTTGGAATGCAAAATAAATAAACTCTGCTTGGTTACTCAATTTTTTTTGTAGATTCAGGATGTTCAAATCCTTTGCAAATTTCACGGATCATCATTGAAAATGTATTTGAATTGCAACCAATCGTTCGCTAGTTTTATTTCAGCATATATTTCTCTTATTGTTACACTTTTTTGTTTCATTTACGTTTCATTCATTGCGAGTTTTGCGACGCACATTCGAGCCATGCGCGTTATACATTGCTTCAAAGTACGCATATGGTTTCAATTGTGATCTCCGGATACGCGAGGAGGAAAACAGTGTGGAAAATTTGGTCCGTGCGATGTCCCGGTATGTTTTCGTACGCCTTGATGAGGAGATAATGCGTCGTTCATTACTTCCATCGTTGCATACTCGCTACTTGTACTCCTGACGACTCATCATCGTAGCATTCATTTTTCCACGTTTATCCATATGAATATATTGCTCGAATAAATGGCATGGGCAAATTAAAAAATTCTCATGGGTTGTCGATTGACGCGCGGTGCGACTAAATACGTGGTAAAGAAAATTCAGGTACGTATGAAAATCATACCGTCGCTGAAAAAGAAGTAAACAACGTATCGTTGTTACTCTTTTTTACGTCCGTACGGAATTGGGCGAGGGTTTTTGCAATTTGCATTCATCTCCCTCGTCACATGTACATTATGCATATATATTATTCGTTGAAAAAATAAAAATGGACTTTTTTATTTTTTCAGAAAAATTCTTTCTTAATTTTGTTAATAGCTATTTTGTCTGTTTCTAAGTCCATTTACTCCTCGGATATAATCTTATATAATACAATCTTGTTTACTGCTGTTTCCAATTCCCGAACTTCTGATATGCACTTTGTGGTATGGCCTCGAGCCCTCCCAGCGCTCTTCATCTCCTTAATCGTCGCAAATCCCCGGCTTTCGTGGCTCTTTTTAGTTTTCGGAATAGAAAAAAATCATCGCGGAGGGCCAAGTCTGGTGAATACTGATAATAACGTCAACATATGTCAGGGACATGTGTAACAACGTAACGAAGAAAAAATCGAAAATAGGATGTACGTAACCCGCGAAATTTGAAGTCACCTTATTTTTTGAACCAAGCTCGCACTGGCGCATCTGGTCATTGTCTCCCTCGCGTGTCATTCATTAATCGCAAAATATATCATTCTTCTGTACATACATTTATCTTGGAAGGAAAATAATTTGGTACGTTAAGGGGAGAGGATCGTGTATATGGTTGTTTATTCTAGAATTCTGTTTAAGAGAATACAGTGTTATTCGCTTAAAAAATAAGGAAAGGTTAATAAATTTTTCGCCGAATAATATTCACAAATACTTTGGCAGCTTTTGTTTATATATTAATTTGAACAAGCTCCTAGGATTGTGGAAAGGATAATTTCATCGCGATAAATTGAAATATTTGAAAAATGAATTTGACGCCGACCAAATAATTATATTTTAAGTAAAAACGCGTTTATATTATAGGCGATCTAGCTATTTTTGCTTTTAATAGGCAATGGACCCTAGCGTCGATTTTTATGCCAAAAATGGTGGATTCACGACAATGACACGAAAAAAAATTGAATTATTGTTGTTGAGCCGTGAACGATACAAATTCACGCTAGTCGCTCCTCGTAGAATGCCGTATAAAAGCACATCGCTGCTATTTACCTTGGGATCGCTTAATAAAAAGTGGCTCATAAAATACAGCCAAATAAAAGACTCTGAGCCGAAGAGTTCCGGCACGTCTTACATCAGCCAAACATTATACATATATGTATGTACCGTACGTACCGGGTGACGCGAAAAGTGTTGTCGAAAATAATAACTCGATTGTCTTGTAACGACCATCACCCCCAGCCATGTTTTCTATTGTCCGAAAGTAAGTCCGAAATAATAATTGCAACAGTTTCTTTTTTTCGAGTTTTCGGGTCCACAGTTTTTTTCACTTCCAATTTCGTACTATTTCGTAAATATATAAGTGTTGAAAAGCAACAAGAAATCATATTGTGCGTGTACTTTTGAAAAAAATCATTTGAATTAATAGTCATTTATATTCATGAACTATTAAAAGTGAATTTTAAAAATGTTAAAAATCTCAGGCGCTTAAATCAGTGTTCGTTTGGCCATGTTGTGATTACTATTAATAACGTGGATAATACAAAAATCGAGAAAAAATGACTACTAAAAAAAGAAAAAATTATTTGTTTTTTATTTATTATTTATACTTATTTTAAATGTATTTTTAAGTGTTCTTTTTTTCGAAAATAAATAAATCGTAGAACGTACGTAGGTTCCTATAAATATTGATATGCTTGGCCTCTAGATTTTCCTTTTTGACGATGACTGAATTTTCTCCCGTAGGAATGCATTTTTCTTCATTTTTCATTCGTGCATTTTCATAATTGTCCAACAGTTTTTTCTTCGGCAAAGTAAAGTGATATCTGAAGATGATTTCTAAAAAGAATTCACAAAAATATGCGGGTGAAGTTTACATTCGTAATCGGCCAAAAAAAGTTCTTAAAATTTCACCAAAAAAAGAAAGAAAAAACAACAACAAAATTCCGTTACTTCGATCCAAACTCCGGCGTAATTTGGGGCCCCGTTATTAGCGAGCCACCCTGTGTACGCTACTGCCGAAAACAATTCGTTCTCATCGCGTGCGTTCGAAACTTTTTTAAAATTCATACCACGTGTCCTGAATTCGCAACACGCGCTATCCCGTCCGGCTTTCAGGCGGTCCTCATCATTGACAGGAAGATTGCAAATGTCGTCTTTTCGTACGCGTTCACGTGTACGCGCACGGTATGAAGAAAAAAGAGTACGTTTTTAACAAACAATCAGCGACGACATGGGATACGATGAAAAAGGACAGAAAGGGGATGAGAAGAGAGTTCGAAGAGAGAAAAATGGTTCGCGATGATTTACGGGTCATCAATGTCGGTCGATTCATCGATCGATACATATAGATACATATAAAAATGCGTAAAAGCGTTATACATACGTACGTACATCCATTCGAAAATGGACGCTCGAGTCCGACGGTACTTCGAGGTAAGTGGCGTTCCGCGTAGCCAATACTTGGAGCGGTGATCGTTTAGCACCCTCTGGTACATCGCCCAGTGAGCCGAAGGGACCTCTTCATATTTTCCTCGAAAGGTCGATTCACCAGAGAATCAAAAAAAATACGAGACCCAATTATTTCGAACACGAGTTTTCTATAATTTTCCCCTAGCCACGTAAAGCCAGGGTGCAGCTTAAGTCGGCTCTGGATGCAACGAAAGTCAAGTTAGATTAGTGAAGTAAGGGTAGGGATAGTAAAAGCTTCAATTGAGATGAGTTAAACGTAAAAATTTGCACGGTTGTACGATGGCACTAAGGAAATAAAAGAGAGTAGAATAAAGTCCAATACAGGTACCTTACTTTCGTACCCCACCTATAACTGACATTTCCCAGGATTGCTGTTCACGATTACTTACCATGACGTTGTAGTTTGATCCGTTGGGATGCATCGAAGATCATTAATTTTTTTCAACCGCCAAAAAAGTTTACTTTGTCAGACCTAAGCTGTGCAACTCGTGCAAATATCTTTGAGCTTCCACCAATCTAAAATCCAAACATGCAAAATATGATTATCGATACTAATAAAAATAAGAAATAAAATACAAATTTCCGACGTTCCAACGATGCAAATTTCAAGAAATTTTTTATATTCATTTGTAGTTTTTAAAGGGCCAATCATTTGGAGTGGTTTGGGTTGGTGAAATGATTTTTATGGTGAAATGATACAGATCGTGCGATTCGTCTGACTATCAGCCACAACGTCATTATCAAAAAAGCCCGTTCACAATTGAAAAACCATTGATAATTTTGATAGCGCAGAAAACTATGACCTTAAGGAAAAAATGAAATTTTCACCACACCTTTTCATCCGGCAACCTTCCCCATCAATCAAATTACCTTTTGACATTGTTTTCCCCACTCTAACTAAAGGCAACGGCGAAAAGTTTGGGTCGTCACGTTGAATGGTCCACCCTGTATAATAACACAACTCGTATAATTTGCGCACGCAAATTATACGAGTTGGGAGTGTTCTTTTTTTTTTTTGAAATGCAACATTTCAGGACATCGATTGGTCTTGATGAACGGTGGTGTGCGTGAGACATGATTGTTTTCTCTGTTTTTGGGATGCGTTAGTGCGAAAAAAAGGGATCTTGATCTCATGGTCGTATGAAAGAGGCAGCGGAGAGTACGTACGCATGCTACACAGGGGGCTCTCTCTCTCGTAACTCAATATTTCACGAACCGGTTTTCGGAGCCACATGGTTCGGTTCTCACGCATTTCTCTCAATTCTCTTTCTCTCTCTTCCTCCCTCCTCCCCTCTCTCGCTCCCTCTCTCTCTCTCTCTCTCTCTCTCTCTCTCTCTCTCTCTCTCTCTCTCTCTCTCTCTCTCTCTCTCTCTCCCATTTGTTCGAACCGCCCTCGCTCTTTTCTCCTGTTTCTCCTTTCTTGTTTTTCCCTCTGTGGGTCCGCCACTACCTCTTTTGAGCTTCCTTTCGCGAACCTTCGATCTTGCCGAAGAGAAAGACGCTGAAAGGGGGGTTCTCCTCGGTCCCTCGACCGTTTGGGTCCCTTCTTTTTACACTGCGAAGGTCACGCTGCCTGTGTCCCCTTCTCTCAACGATGAATTTTGCGAAGCCATGGCCTACTATGTCTTTTCTTTTTTCACCTATCTTCTTGAAAGAACGCGGAGATTAAGAGAGGGATAGCTTGAGCAGCTCAGAATTGGGATCGCCACCCCTATGAATATATTAAGGAGTTCTCGGTATTCCCTCCTTACGTAATGTTAGTGCGACGGAGATGTTGAATTATTTTCTTTTTCTTTCGCAAACGAACAGGTAAAAGATTCGACGCAACGCGGTCAATGAAATTTCTCGCGGACCCTTGAAGATGGAATAAAGATATTTCGAAAGGTGAATACGGTGAAAAATATTGTTCGGATATTATTACGCGAGATGAAATTGGTTTTTTTTTCTATTCGAATTCGGAAATTACTGGAGTGATATTTTTATCATGTTAGATTGGAGCATAGCTAGGAAAAAAATTCTAATGTATGATTTGAAATTATATCGAATGTCGTGTAGTGTGTATACTTTTGCCTAAAAATTCGGATTCACCAGTCGATATTTCTTGTCTGTCAAAAACAAAAAGAACGAAGGCAAATTTAACGAATGGCCTTTTGAAAGGAACAAATCCAATGTTTTCTTTTTCTATTTTGAAATATATTTGACAATTTGGTTTTTTTTTATTCTGTAAGCACTTTTCAGTCTATTCGATATGTTCGCTATAAATTTCGCTATTGCGGTAAAATTTGACACCGGAAAAGTTTCCACGGAATAAGGGGAAAACTGAAAGAGTTTACAGTTGACAAAGAAATAACATAATAAGAGAATAACATTTCCTAGTGCTTTTCGTGATCCTCTAAAAATTCACTCGAGGTGTGCATCAATATCGGACACGGGAAGGTGATCCATTGTTTCTCTCTTTTAAAAATGCTACACGTCCATGCAGCTTTTTCCTTTTTTTCTTTCCTCCCTAAATTCCACACTTTATCCTCGCTCATGTTTCTTTGTACTTTCTTTTCATTATCATAACCTGTCAAGTGTTTGTTTCACGATTATTCTAAGTATGATTGTTCAATTTGTTTTTTCTCTCTCTAGATTTGTTTGTTATTGTTGCTTTCGTTTTTTCTTCTCGCGTGAAGTTTTGCAATCCCTTGTCAACCAGATTCTCATTTATTTTTATTTCGTTTTCGTTTTTTATTATTTCTGCTGTTCGATTTTTAATTCCTTCGCTCGCTACCTTTACCAATTTATTTCTTGATTTCCAAAGCTTTTTCCATTCGTAATTTCTCTATAAGCGTAACTATTAAATATCCTCTAAAAAAATGGACGATCAATAAGCGAGTTCAATTGTCAAATTGTATGATACGTAAAGTAAATAAAAAACTATTGTACGGGTTAGTACCGAGGTGTCGTTAGTTCAAGTCGTAATTTTGTAAATCCATGCTCCAAAAATTCACTGTGATGAACGAGCGGTCGGTGTTTTGCTTGGACTTGGGAAGTCAATTACATAAAAGGTGACTGCCTAGCCGGGCACCGCCTAGAGCATTAAATCACAGCTGCAGAGTTGCTTGACCTCAGCACTTCGCTTAATCGCGACTAGACTTCACTAGCGTGGTCATCAACGCACCAAGATAAAAATCACTTTTTTGCAACGATAAACGATAACACCGGGAATATAAACAACTGCTAATCTTGTGCTGGAACCAATTACAAATTTTTACGGAGCTCGGAAATATTATTTTATTAAAAAATGTTTATAATATTTTTTTTTACATCAATATCGATCGGAAACGATGCAACCGCAAACGAAAATAAGTTTACTAAAATCAATTACCGATGTCATCGAATGAAAAACAACTTTCGCGATTTACTTATTGTCTGCACCCGGGCGCCGTTTTTCTGATGGCCTTCATTTGTTTCTGAAGTACGGCAAACGAAATTAATTGTACAACAACAAACTAAACAAAATCCTTCGAAAAAACGTTAAAAAAAGTGAAGATCAGGGATAATTAGCTGCCAAGTTCACACAAGTATAAAAATCGACTGCATGAATGATAAAATTCGGTGAGGTTAAATTAGCTGCAGGCGAGAGGAAAGTAGACTACCTCCCGGTTAGGAATCTCCCTATAGAGAATCTATTAACTAATGGGTCCATTTTATGTCAGAAACCAAGAGTATCACAAATCTTTTATTTTGGACACTTCAACAATGCCTGAATATAAAATTTCGGCCTAGTATTAAATAATACTGCTTACCATGTTCTTTCGTCATCAAAAGTATTAATAATTGAATGCAACAATATGATTACATTTGCTGCAATTGGATGATTCTTTTTATAATTATATTATTATTATATATTTTCTGACAATAATTGACTAACAATTGAGCCAATACCATTATAAAGAATAAATTATGTCGAGAATTACATGCTGATAAAATGGAAAATGTTGCCGAAATAATGAATTGAATACACTCCCGATTTAACCCTCTCAAAGATTGAAAAAATATTAAAATCCGTTATTTTTAATTTCCTCGTTTTTTGCTTATCATTTCTTGATATATTCCCTAGAACTTTCCTGGTAATTTACCGCTTGCTCTCTGGCTCATACCTAATGAGTCCTCTAGGAAGGCAAAGGATCAGGGGTTAGTTTGAAACCGTTTGAATTGGGAAAACCATTTCATGGTGAAAGCTTAATATTAGCTAGGGAAATCAGATCAGGTGCATTCCCCAGCTAATATTAAGCTATTTTCCAATTCAAATTTGGAAAGTCTTCTCAATTTTAACGAAAAATCATCGAATCCTGCCAAAGAATAAAAATTATAATTAAGTCGCGTTCAATGATCTTTACAGTGATTTCAGGGTTTCGCTTTCCTCCCGATGCTTTCTCAGCTAGAACTCCTTGGAGAATAAGGAATTTTGAATAGTGAGCTACGCAAAGCTTGAAGCGTGTTGAACTCGGAACAACTGATCGGTGATAACCGACGCGAGTCAATGCTCACTGCCGCTTATTGTCTCGTTAATTGCCTTCGTTATTCTTAAACGCCTCCAAACTTCTTCAAGTCTTCGCATTTCCCTATTCGTCTTGTTTTTTTCTCCTCTCATTTCAGAGTGTCGCATTTTTCTTATTCTCAGAGTACAAGCACATTTACCTCTTTTTATTGTCATTGCTGGGTTTTTCTTGCAGCCATACTGTGACGTCTCGCGATGGTCAGTTGTATTTATAGAACGTGACTCGATGGTTGCATTGGACAGCTCGAGCATGCCTGGAATTCCTATTTATGCATGTCAGCGTGTATACAAGGGTCTGTGCGTGTGTTTATACACACACTTTATTGCATATTCGTATACACATACAAATCTGCAATAAAATACAAATATCGACCTTCGTACGTACTCAGATGCACATACGTACACGGGTTCTCCCATTCAAAGGTTTACCTAACGATGCGCGAGGTATGTTACGATACGAATAAATCACACGTGTTTTACGCAACGTGGACTCGAAATTTCATTGGATCATTGGGTGAAACGACGGTCTACCAAGATGACTGAGGGGTGTTTTCACGAGCTGTAGTTAGATCGCTGCCCAATCGCGGGATGGTAAATCCTCATTTTCCGCAATTGTCGAGTGTATTTAGCTGACACGGTGTGAAATTCATGAATATAAGGGTGGTGGAGGAACGACCAGGAATGTTCGAAATGATCTTCCATTCGAATCCTTAAGCAGATGTTGCAGTGATGAGAAAAGGGATTTTTTTGAACGCTTGATGATCGTCCGTACAAGGGCATTGGGGAAAAAAGACGAATCGACTGACCAAGTAATCGATGATCCGCTGAGGCTTAGCCATCTGGAGATCAATTGAGTTGAAGACGCGAAGAATGCACTCGGAAACATCTCGTCACGTGCCGTCTGCTGATGACACTTCGTCACAATTGGCCTGTGGAAGAATAACGCGGGTGCAAAGGCCGGGAACTCGAGCCATCCTCTTTCATTCGACGACCAAGCAATCAAAGCTACTTAACCGGAATATCAAAGTTTGAAACATCCGATGATACGCTGGAACGATGCACTGGAATAAACACTCCGAACAATAAACGGAACTTTCAATTCTGTTCTAATACAGAATATCTGTACTAAGGAGCAATCACTATTGAGATTGCCGCGTTCTAAAATTGATTCGGTTAGCATGGCGTGTGTAATAGAGTGTCATTATGTCTCGTTGCACACGCAAACGATTCTTCGGCGCCAAGCGGCTCC
The DNA here is from genome assembly GCA_030523105.1 of Ophioninae sp. A BG-2022a. Taxonomy (NCBI): domain Eukaryota; kingdom Metazoa; phylum Arthropoda; class Insecta; order Hymenoptera; family Ichneumonidae; species Ophioninae sp. A BG-2022a. Next base: position 182,469 of record JAPYZI010000001.1, read on the forward strand.
AACTGCAATTGCACAGGCGCTAGTAGACCGTAGCAAAAGGCCCCGTTTTCTTCGCGAAACTCAATACGTCACGTTACCGTTCGTGTTATACATGCAAAATCGTTTTTTTTAAATATATTTTCATTCGCATCGCATACGTTCGTACCGAGCGTCCGGACTTGGTCTGGAAAAGGAAAAACTGTTGCAGACTATTGGAAATACTTCTTAATTTCCTATTGGACAAATATTTTTAGTTTGCTTCTTGCCAATACGACGCAAGTAATGGTACGAAATATTCTATTTCATATCTTTATTTCGACATGCTTAATATTTTAACAAATGCTCAAAAACATTTTATATTTTCAAATGACTTTTAAGATATAACTGAGAGATTTTCGGAAGAAATATTGGTGAAAAGAAATTCGAGCAATTGAAAAATCGTCCTTTCGTTGCGGTTCAACGTTGCGAATAACAAATGCATCAAAATTATTTGCCATATTTGCTTCTGTGATAATCATTGATGAAGACAGAACTATATCAACGAAAAGTAAATTTTATCACTGAGATTAATTCCAAAATGAAACATTTCTGACTTTGAGGAGTTGCACTTCTCAAGAATTTTCAGCTGACTTTCAATCGTCGATTTTCCTAAAGTTAGCTAAAAATTAACACGATCGCGCGTTCAATTGAAGGTCGCGCCAACGTACGGCAACGGGCATGATTATTTTTTAATTGCTCGAATTTCTTTCGGCGAAACTTCGCTACGAAAAATCTCCGACCGATTTTTTTTTGTCGCTTGCTTGGAGTTCCAACATTTTTATCTGTAAAGGAATGCGATAAATTAAATGAAATGAAAAAACGAATATGTACAACAACATTTTTGTTGTTTTACAACGATGCAAACTTCAAGAGCATCAGTCATTATGTAGTTAGGACACCCTAGGGATTTCTCTGCGCGTATCTTAATCATGCTGTTCAGCCAGTCCGGGAGGCACTGGTATTTATGGAGAAAACCACACCTAATCGAAGGAGGTAGGAAGGTCGTGAAACGACAAATTATGCGAATGAAGGACGCGAAGGATCGTTGATCAAAGGATCTCATTTGATGGTTATACGGTTTTTTTTAACTTTCTTGTTTCACTCCCGGCGATACTCGATGGGTGATGAAATAATGCTTTACAATCTCCGGTTCGAAGTTTCCTTATTCATTGAATTGTGTGTAATTATCAGCTACTCCATTTCATAATGTATAATCTGCGGTTGTTAATGAGATTGTAGTATGCGCTATCATTAAAAAATTCACTTGCTACCGATGTCTCTTCGATTTCATTAACTTCATACGTAATTTAGGGTTTCGATTAATTTTTCATATACATAATAACTTCGAAGCAAAAATATTTAAAAATCCGTTTCCTTGATAATGTAATTTAACGTTTTCTGTCAGTTTTCTAATTTTTTTTGCATTATTCCATAACATCAGGATTCCTCCGAATCAACCAGAGATATTCCTTGATAGCCTTCTGGTTTTTTTACGCTCGTTACGATTCAACGAGGAAATTTTGTCTCTTCTCTAAAACTTTAATTCGTAATCCTCATACCCTCATATGAAATTAGTAGGTGCTCGCGTACTTCGTTTCATTCGGACGTTTCCAAGGTCGAGTGATATCCGGCTTGTAGAAAATTGGGTCAACGAATTCTCCTGGTTTCTAAGCTCCGCACGTCCATTAGCGTCGGCCAGGTTTTACTGACGATCGTTAATAATTTTCAGAGTACCATTACCAACGTTGTGTTTTACAAGGAAACCGTTTCCGGTGTTCCGATTTCGTTCATTTTTGGATACGTTATTCATCATCGACAACTAAGGGAAACGTATTTTTTTTTTATTCGCGGAAAAGCAGTTTAGGGGGGTGACATTCACTCTGAAAGTTTTACACTCTCCGAGTGATTTTTGCACTTTCGTAAACTTTAAACTGAGATATCCAAGTGGAGCAAATACGAGGACAGTGCTTATAGTGAATGACAATAAATGCGCTATTGCCAATTCCGAGGGGGTGGACATGGGTCAGAATATGGTGGTCGAAAGTCAATAAATTCGTGTAACTCGTAAACTTTGAGGGCGAGTTTCACCCCTTAAAACTGTTTTTCCGTCGATACAAAAAAATTGTGTCCTCTAGATTTCGATGAGGGATAACATGTCCAAAAGTGAGCGAAATTGGAGGGAAAAACCAGAAACTGTGTCCTTACCTCGAGTATTAGGAGTAGTAAAAAGAAATCCATGATTTTTCAAATAGATTGCTTTAGTTATCGGTAGTTCTATCGAGTTACATTAAATAGAGTTAGAAAGATGAGATTTCGTACTAAACAAACTTTGGCAACAATTTTGTGATTCATTGACTCAGTTTGTGATTGGTTGTCTCTGAAAAATAACGGATTTCTTTTTACTACACCTAATGTATTCTTATAAGTTATATGTTTTCTGTATATCGTCGAGAATACATTTTATACAGAGTTTGAGAAGGTGTTAATGGTCTCCTCGAGGATTGAAGACGGATTGCTCTCTCGCTATTCCAGTTTAGGGGTCTGGTCTAGGACTCTTGGGTCTTTGTCCCTTGTTTTATCCCTTAACTCCGTAATAAATAGCCTTGACGTTTATGATCCACTGAAGAGCCTTGGATCTTGATAGCAAGACGAGTTCCATCGACCCATAGAGAAATTCAACGAAAAAGAAAAATGCGTACAATCTCCAAGTTCTCCAACAGTGTTTGATACAGTTTGCATGAAAATGTATTGTTGATGCTCCGAATTTGAGATAACCATAACGTTGGATAATTTTTTTTCGGAGCTTTGATTTTTTTTAAGATGTGAGCGATCCTTTACGAGGGAGTAAAATGTTTCCAGTACACGAGTGATATTTTCCAAAAAATAATTGATTTTCTCGTATCATAATTGACGTTTATGAAATACAATGAAAAAAGAAGTATGAATGGAATCTATTCGTATATAAAATGTATTCAATTTCACATTCTTCTTCTACAGGAAGAAGAATGATACACTATTAATTTGCATACTGGCGATGATAAGCAGGGTTTGATAAAAATCTTGGCTTCATCAATGGTACGATACTACAATAGAATTGACTTATTCGAATGACTTCACTTAAGGACGTATAGAAGATCGACATAACCTCACAAATTTTTGAAATCCCTTTTCTCATCGTCGGTTAAGTTTTCAATGAAAAATCGAGTTTCAGTCTCTGTAGAATTTACATAAGCATACCTTGATGCTTTGATATTACGATCAAAATGTTATATCCCTGAGAAAAGGTGGTTTAAAAATTTCGGTTATCTCTCTTGCACTACTCGTCACGTGGTACATCTTTTATCTTAATTGAATTTGACGAAACGGAAGTCCAATTCTCGTGACCGTAAATTCCATCATTTGCCTTTATATTAAAAAGAACCATAATAAATTAAAGTTGAACCATTAAAAAGAACCATAATAAATTCTTGATGTACCATTTACAAAAAAAAAACGATATCCCGTATAAAAAAGTACATTTAGAACCCCACATCGTCTCATCAGTTTTTCAACAACGTGGAACAAACGATTTATTCATTCTTCGGGATGATTAGCCGATAATTTGCTCGGCAAATCGTTCGTCATTTATTTTTGTCGCAAGCGCATGTAACGGTGGACGGGATGAAATTAATGAGCGTTTACAAAAATGGAGGTCGAGTTGAACGACTTCTCGCGAGCTAGTCAGACTGTCGCGGAACTATTTCTCTTTTTTTTCGCTCACCCCGTTATTGACAATCACGTTGGTACAAACTATTGTGCGCGCGCTTGAGTGTCGGCTCGTATGCTTAGCTTGCAAACCACAATCTGATCCAGATCGCCTACGTAAAAGAACTTGATCGTCATTCGACACTACTAATTGCAATCGATGTTATATCGATTGCAATTAGTATTTTTTTTGTTATTTTTCAGAGACATTCGAATAAAAAAATGACTGTATTACGAGACAAGTTAACGAGACGCTGTAAAAAAAATGAATAATAATAATAATGTATCAATAAAAAGATTACTGTCAACGATCGATCAGTTAATTTAATTGAATCGATTCAGCTAACCAGCTCATTCGTAATTTTAGGTGTAAAAACAATTGTGCTTTCGTGTAGATTTTCTCAATTTTTCAAAAAATATCTCGTGTTTACTCGCAATTAGATATTCGCTTTTTGCAATGCCTGAATCTTCGGGAAGACTGTGAAAAATTAGCTTAGTTGAATCAACACGCCAGTATGGGAGTGGAAATGATCTTTTTATCTTTTATCATGGTACTCTGAATTTTTTCAAACTTCGATTAAGGCCGGAGAATGTTGTGTGTACAGTCCTGGCTTTATGCATAAGTTATTGCACACATACGTATATTTACAGAATTGTATAGCCGCAAGGCGAAAAGTCCCCCCGGCTACGTGTCAAGGAGTTTATTTATAGAGACGTGAATACATATTGGACATCAAGATTTGTCGTCGTCGATAATAGCAGGGCTTTCGGCTTGCTCCGTTGCTCAGTCAGTCGCAGATATCTCACACTGAAAGTCCAATTTCCGACAGGTTAATTTTACACCATGAAAATGTCCATACGCGTCGCGGTACTTCACACAACGCAACAGACGAAGTTATACAAAAAAATTAATTATTGGTTTCTCATTGAAAAAATATTGTAACTAAGAATTGGGTTATAATTTGGAAAAAAAAGACAACGGGTAGTGCTTCGGATCTCGAACTCAGAGGCACAAATCAGTAAATTTCAAAGCTCGTATTTACCAGAAAAACAAGATTGAAGCTCATTTCTGTGGAGTCGCAATCAGCGTTCGGTGTTCGCCAGCTCAACTGCTTTCACATTGAATTCTGGATCAAGAAAATGGCCAATATTGAAAGGGGAAGGTCCAAGGGTAAAAGGGACACCTGTATCACGGTTCGCAGTGAAAATCGAAAAAATAGGTGTAACCAAAAGCGCTGTTAAAGCGATTCTACCAAACGGTGGATTTCGAACGTTCGTGTTCTTCTCACGAACTATGTAACGTGTCAGCTCTTCAGATATGGATAAAATATTTCAGTATGCAACGATACGATCAAATCACTACCCAATAAAGTCCTCAAATCGATCTTGAGATTTTTTTTTTGTTTCCTTTTAATTTTGGGTGGGGTCAGTTTTTAGTCTTCGTCATGGGTAGACCGTCGAACGAGACTGCGATGGCGTCATCGATCAGGGACTGCGAGCAAGTTGCACGATCGATTAGAGTATAAGCCGCAGGGGAATACGCATACTACGTACACACCGTTTACTCCGATATATTATTATCATTATTCCCAGTCATAACAGAGCGAATCGATGTTATCTGTCTGCTGGATTCAGGTAAACACGTGATAACGTGAGTTCACGTTTTCCTGGCGTTAGTAGTGGTAAAGTTACGGGGTATAAAGAATTATGCAATTTTTGTTACAATGTAACACTTCAGTTGAGTTCTCATGTCGTCCAACGTAGTTCTATATGTCGCCCAACGTAGTTCTATATGTTTTGATAGTTTGCATTAATAGTTTTTGGAATTTAAGCACTTTAGATTGTATTTGAAAATATAACATGCCGTTGACCGGAAGTTAGCGTTTCAATGAGTTCACTTTTTATCAATTGTTAAATCGTCGTAGAATTGGATTAAAATTAATTAGTTAATTAAAAATGTAATTAATTACCTCGTGATTCAAATGTTTCGGTTGACTTACAAGATAACAATGTACGATTGTTCAGAGAAATTAAATTAAATTAAATTAAATTAAATCTGCCGACCGCAAAGGGTTAACAGTATTTAGATATTCAACCCCAAAAGAAGGTACGAAACGAGTGATGTTACAATGTTGACATTTACCAAGATGTCAACTTCATACATATCCAGACCCGATTGAAGAAATGTTTTGTAGGTGGATCCAATAGGGTCAAGGTTCTTTTTTTTTTTAGTTTTGAGAGATCATCAACCGATCCTTTGTCCAGTTTATTGTGGAGGTAACTTTGAGAACCTTGGTCGAGGTAACTGAAAATATCAGAAAAGTGCGCAGAAAAATTGGGTCGCTCGTTCTGTCTATATATTCTTGTCATCGCATGCAGTAAAATTTTCCTTCGCTTTCCACGTCTCCCTTTTTTCTATTTGCACAGGTATGCTGAACTTGAGCAAATCGAGGAGGATAGCAGCCAGTCGGCAATTAAGTAATGGAACGCGTATATACGTGGTCACCCTCGCACTATCCATGTACACGCTGCTCAACCGCAGAATGCCTCGCTCGTCACTTTTATATACACTTTGTTGCCTTTTCCCTGAACGATGTTACGCTGACCCCCTTGGGTCTCTTCAATTCATATTTCATTCATACGTCATCCCCTTGATGTCTTTGTCTCCCGTCCTTCTTAATTCATACTTTTATTTTTTCTTCATGCAAGCCTCGTTTTATTTCTTATCATTTTACGAAGCTTTTTACCCTTTGCTAGCTCAATTATCTTAATCGCTTCTTTCCTTTTCACACCAGTCAATTTCACATAAAACATTGCTTAATATAAAAATGGAGCTTTAAACGAATTGGGTGTATTTCAAAACTCGACTTTCTCGGGGATTGCAAATTTAAAAGGAAAAATTCAATCGAAGATTACGAACCCCAGGTGGAACTTTTGAAAGTTTATGAACTTTTAGTAGTTTTTTCAAGGTTTTCATCTTGTTACAAAGAATTTTTTGGCATACGCTATAAACTTTCTCCTTTGTACCCATATTTCAGTCCAACCACAAACTTTAGATTCGTAATATCCTTCGTACTTTGTTTTGCTTCTTTCCTGGAATAACAATGTTCGAAGACCATCAATTTTCGATGACTGTATTAAATACGAGTTTTGTTCAGAAAGTAAGGTGACTTTTCAAATTTCGTCGGTCACGTAGATTCGATTTTCGATTTTTAGTTTGTTACGTTGGTGTATATGTCCCTGACATGTTTCGACGTTATCAGCCATTTTGCATATTTCTTAAAATTATTTTTATATATACAAAGGTTAAACCTGTTTTGGTGGGCTTGGCAATTTTTCCGTAATCATGCCTTGGCTACCGTATTCGCCGGACTTGGCCCGCCGCGACGTGTTTTCTGTTTCCAAAACAAAAAGGAGCCACGAAAGGACGGAGGTTTGCCACGATTTAGGAGATAAAGAGCGCATCGCTGGGAGAGCTCGAAATCATATCAAAAAGCTCATATCAGAAAGGCTTCGAGGATAGGAAAAAGTGTTGCACAAGTGTATCATATCTGACCCCCTCAAATTACTTTCATCGACGAATTAGATGGCGATGAATAAATAAATAATTTTTGATAAGCATCAAAAGATACCTTACTTTTTGGAGAAACCTCGTACATCGTATATCATCAACTATTCTAATGGGACTAACATTTTTTTGCGAAGAATTTCATTTACACATTTTTTCTCAGCCTTCCGCCAGACAGTTTCTTTTTTGCTCCTCGAATGCCACTGGAACTGTTGCTCGCGTATTGTCGCGGCGCACCGTCATCATTGGACTCATTCGTACGCACGCGTGTGTGAGTGTATGTACGTGTGTGTGTGGGTGTAACGAATCGCGGAATATCAGCAGCAGACACTAGAGAAAAACGAACGATGTGCTCCACATTCTACTTTATATCATGTGCATCCGTGCACATTTTTCCGTTACATTTTTTATCGTGAGATTCCGAGCAAATGTCTTTCGGCGCGTTCCAAGCGTGAGCGGAGATAGGGAGAAAGAGGAAGGGAGAGAGAAAGATTGCCACATATATGACGCCCAATTCCCAAAGAGTCACGAAGATTTCGTTCACTCCGCGTGCCATTAACGGTCTTAATTAATAATGCAATTTCGTTGAAATTCGATTGGATAAAGGTTTCGCCTTTGTGCAGTGAAAAGTGTTTTAAAAATATGTCTTTGCTCTCGTTGAAACAAAATAGTTTTGTTTTATTTACTTGTATCAAAATATAGGTCTTAACACTCAACTCGTGAACGAGGGTCGTTTTTGCCTAACTCAAAATTTATTTCAATATTTCTCGAACGTATAATCATTTAATTACAATTCAGTAATAAATATTTTTCTTTATTTGAATAAATATCCCTATAATTTTTACGTATGCCACATTAAAAGAAAAACCTTTTTTCGCCAAGAGCTTAATATTTGATGAACAAAATATATCTAAAATAATAAAAGTAAACAAAAATAACTATTTCATGTTGACAAGTATATTCTAAAGATTAACCATGAACTTTAGCAGATTTTTTCATGCATAATTGTGGACGTGGTAGAGTAAAGACAAAAACGATCCAAGTTCACGAGATTAATATACCACAAATACCATCACGAGTTGATAGTTAAAGAAATCGTTTATTCATCGATTCATAATTTTCATTTACTCGTACGAAAATATCAGACTGAACGACCTAAATTGTTGTACTCCAAACACATTCGTTATTTGAGAAAAGAAAAAACGCTTTATCGAGTGTTTTTTGAAAAAAGGAACTTGTACCAATAAACGAAATAAATTATTTATTCTAATAAACAAAATCTAGCCAGGAACATCAACTAACGATACCGTTTTTATCTTTATATATATATATATATCCTCGTCACAAAAGACAAAAACGAGAGAGAGAGAGAGAGGGGGGGAGAGGGAGCGAGAGAAACACTCACATATCGTCGGATTAGAGACGCGTTACACATACGCGGTTCCAAGAACCGTTGTCGGATAGGCTCGCGGTCCCCATGATCGTATGTTTACTCGTGGTCATTCGCGTGTCACCTCGTCACCGTCATCGAAATGAGAGTATCGAGACACCGAGTATATACCGTACACATCGGCCACAAAGGCTAACACTTCGGTCTTTCGCTAGTAAGCTGTGAAAGAAGGCTTTCGTATGAAACTTGGTGTGCTTATCGATCGAGTCGCGTCGGCAAAGTCCCGAATAAGTCAACATTACACACGAATACTAAGAAATTGTGGTACTGAGATGCACACCATCTTTCTCTAATCGCAAACCATTCAAGTTGTTTGTCCTGATCCGCTGCTTGCTTTTTTTCATTAGTATTATCAGTTTCGAGTCGAGTGAAATATGAGTTCATTACTAAGAATAATAGATTGATAGTATTAAATTGATAATAATGATTAAACAATACATTTATTATAATAATTGAGCAACAGTTATTCGATTATTATAATAATTAAATAATTAAGATCCGCAATAATGATCATTGCTGTGCATGTCAATGTATGAATGTTTATAATTTTGTTCATGGACTATTGTTTATTTTAGCGATATAAAAAACGTAGGGAAAACGATTCAATCTAGAATCTCGAGAATTCACGGCAGTTTTGATTGATACGGTCCTTCGAGGTCGCCAGATGAATCAGGATTCTAATTTGGACGCTCCAAAAAGACTTTTTTTTAAATGAGATTATTATACAAATTGAATATGTAATGTTTGTTAGGCTGTATAAGTTCACTCTTGAAATATATTGAAACATTTTTATTATATATTTTACGGATTTTTAACGCCCTGAAACTTAAAAAATGGAGCATGTAAAACAGACAAATTTTGAATTTTTGGGTTCAAGATATCAGCAGCATCCGACTGAACTATAATTTTTTATGTACCTGCAAAAATAACAAAAAGGTGGCGAGAAAATGAAGAAAAAATTGCATGTTTTTTACTGCTTAAAAAAACAAATTAGTCAAATCCAAATGTTTAGATAATTTGAGGTCAAATGGGCTTACTTAAAAATGAACTTACGCTTAATCAGCAATCCCTGCATCAGTTTGAGAAAATATTCTTGAATATATTAACTTGCGATAAACGTAAAGAACAAAATTCGCTTCTTCACAGTTTGAAAGTAGCATCCTGCCTTAATTCGTAAATTTAACAATTGTGCTAATGATTTTGAGATGTTGATCGAAACGGATCGCTTCATAGCCAAAAGCCGCAATGCCCTTTTTTGTCCTTTCATAGGCTAGGCTAGCGCCCTTGGGTCTTTGTCCTGTGTCTCAGCTCTCGAATAAACGGTCCTGACGTTTATGACCTACCCAAGAGTCACGCAATCCGATATTTAAACGAGCCCAGTCGACGCACAAAGGAAAGCAACGAGGAAATTTTCTCACGAGTGATTAGTACTTTTCTTTTTTAAAAAAGCCCATGTCTTTTTTTATTTCATCATTTTTTGTTTCATCGTACGAAACGCTGCATTGACCAAGCCTCGCAAGAGCAAGCGAAAAAGAATCGTTTTGTTCGTATTCATGAAAAACAATTTGTGAATATACCTCAAGCTGGTCGATCACGGTCTGATCAGGCTGAAGTGCCGCAGTCTTCTTTACGGCGTGTCTTAGTTTGCCGGATCCGGCTGCTTTCCGGCATTAATCAGACAAACGTAATTACGGCTTCCATATGTTCCCCGGATCCGGCTGAAGTCAGGGATTGCGTTTCAAATATGATCGGGGCTTAATAAAAAAAATCCTGTTGAGCACAAAATAAGGAAATCAGTCGATTTCTATTCGGGAATATTTACATTTTTTAATGAAACAAATTTTCACGAAATTTTTGCAGCTCAAGTGTGCCCTCTTAAAAGTGGCGAGATACATCATCCTCTGTCCATTCTTTCCAAACTCGATAAAATTGCGGGTATGTTTACGCTTGCTTCGCTATTGTAAACGTTCTCCGCACCTACGTTGTCGCACTCGATAACCGATTCCCCCAATGATTTATGATGATTGCTTACTTCTCGCCCCCCATGCCTCCGTTTCGTCTCCCGTCCATATAAAACTTTCTCTCGCGAAGTACTTGCATTCCCGTCCACGTCTTCGTCATTTCTTTTCTTAAAAGACCTCGCCAACTGACCTCCCTGCCACATCAAGCTGTAAAACACCTGTCGGTCTTGGGTGCAGTCGTTCGCACTATGGCTCTTTTTCTCTCCACCTTTATCTCCCTTTGTCTTCTTTGACTTTCTAACACGCCCGGTTTTCCCTTTCGTATAATACATCTGCTAATTGCGACACAAACAAGGAAAATACTGTAAACAATTACGACAGAATGTGAAGAACTTCTGAACGATGCCCGAGGGTTTGTACAGCGGAGAGTTTCTCGAAAAAAAAAGTGTATTGAAAGAGAATGTGGATTGTATCTGCGCGGAGAAGTCCGCCAAAAGTTTGTCCAAAATAGCTTTATTGTGGATTTAGGAGACCACATAGTAAATCCTTAACAATTATAAGTGTCAATTTATTATTTTCCATAACAATTGAAATCAAATTTGATGATATTGTCAGGTGCTCGACTGAAGTTTCCTCAGTGACTCTACGTGTTTTCTAATGGTGACATTTGCAACGTTGATTATTAATTTCTTAATTACTTATTATTTTTGGTCCGTTGGGGATCACGTAAACGTTCTTTCCGGACATTTGTTTAGCGATTTATAACATGAATATACTCATATAACTTATTATCCTAAATTATCTTTATAATTTAGGATAATAAAGAAAGTCAGTCGCTTTTAAAAAGTTCGTTGTTTTTCAACGAAGCATATTTGAACCCCGTACGTTCCAACCGTTCAACAAACAAAAGCTCTCAATATTTTAATGCAATTAATACCTTCAATCAAATGCATTTGCTAGAATAATTTATTAAATTAACTTAATAAAATTAACAAATTTTAATAATCTAGGGGAACTTTCAATCGTTTCAGTATTTTATTATAAATCAAATATGATTGTCAAATTGATAAATTTCATATTCACGGGATACTTTTGAATGTTTCGGTTCATTGTTACCGTTACTTTACCGTTACTTTACTCCCAGATTTCAAGGCTCAATTCGACTCTGTATGGGATGAGGTGGAATTGAGACAACCATGGCATTAACGAGACATCATTCTGTGATCTATAACGGCCTCCACTTTACGATACTACAATTGCGAAGCTGCGGGATATGCCTGAATCGAAATCTTCAATGAAATTTTTCACGATAAAATCCTGTGTATACCTACGCGCTCGCGTATATTTCTATGAAACAAAAGAAGGTCGTATCAGTGATGTTGCGTTAACGGACGAAAATGTCAATGGAAAGCCAACCAAGAATAAGCGAAAAGAAAACCTGAAGAGGGCTTTTAACTGGGCCGTGAAAGATACGGATAGCGAATGAATGGGCAAGAACAAGCAAAAGGACTGTTCGAATATCACGTGGCTACGTGGTCGTTCACGCGTTGGGTTATTGCGTGCGCAGACTTTTATTGCGCGCGTATCCGCGATCTTTTATTGTAATCCACGAGAAAACAGACGATGATACGGTGCTGATGCACATCGTCCGGAATTGCGTGTCTCTGGTATTTTCCTCAGCATGTTCTATTCTTCTTATCGCATCGCTAAAATCATCATTCACTCTCGACACCATATTTTTTTTTCTCGCGCTTCAATTTCGCAAATCGTTGCTGTAACGCGATCGTGAAACGTGAGCGTGCAACAGTAACGCTGCTGTCATTCGTAAACCACGTTAAAGCAGGATTCTACTTTGGGCGCTAAAAAAAAAACATATTTTATGGTTTTTTTTAAATGATATTATGAATATAGATTTTGATGCTGTCTTTGTTAGGGTTAATAAATCCACTCTTGAAATACGTTAAAAAAAAGTATTATATATTATATGCTTTTTTTTGCGCTGTGCAGGCGATAAAATTTCACAAATTAGCTATCTGAAACGTAAAAATTTGACCTAGAAGTTTGAATGTACACGCGAAAATAACAAACTGGCGGTGGAAATGATGGAGAAAAAGAATTTGATGTTTTTGCACTGCTTTTTTGCCGAAAAATACAGTAACAATAGAAAGTTTTTAATAATTCTAGTTCAGTCGGTTGCTGTCGGTGTACATAATATGTGAATGAACTTTCATAACAAATAACAAATTTCAGCATGAAGCCGCGTAAAAACGTCGTTTTGAGGGAAATGGAATGTTTTTGTAAAGGAAAAATCATGCAAAAAATAACTTACGCTTAATGAGCTCATAATTCCTTAAATTCGCAACTATTTTGTCGACTTTTTAAGATCCACCAAGAAGTACCTTTACTCATTGCGAAACTCAAAGTTTCCACGTATGAGGCGGTATTATTAAAAAGCAGCTTGCAGAACACCGTGCAAGTTGTAAGCAGTCTCACCACTGGTGAGATTGCTGGATAGGCGGTTGGGGTTCGGCTCCGCCGATCTTTCGAGTTCAGCAGCGTTGTGCATCGCTGAAGCTCGGAGGGGTGATTGTTTAGGCATGCATCGGCTAGCGCATCAACCGGTGAGCGAAGGCCAATAATTCTGAGACCTTGGTGTGCAAGGCTTCGGTTGAAGTATATACTCCAGAGAATCGGGAGAATGCAGGATCGTCTATACTTGGGGTTCCAAATAGTTTCCCTGTGCCCTCGGCAAATATTGCATTTACTTGAAGTTACAGAACAAAAGGAAGTAAAGTTAGGTTAATGAGGAGCGAAACAAAAGAGTTCTGTAAGCAAATATAATACAGATAACTATGTATGATTATTCTTCGTAGCTTATGAACGTAAAAAAGAAGCTTGCAAATTATCCACGATTTTAGTTGACTGACCAAGTCAGTGTTCCACTTGGCTTTGGTTTTTTTTTTGTGAGGAAGCAGATTTTCTATTTTTTTGATTAAAAAGTACATTTTCTCTTTTTGTTTTTTGTGAAAAAGCCAAGTTTTATTATTTTTGTAAGGTATCTAATTTTTTTTTCTTGGTGAGATACAAGTTTATTTTTTTTTTTTTTGGTAAAAAAAAAACTAATTTTGAAAAGACTTCCGCCCACGGAAAAAAAATCTGTGAGCGATGCAAAATGGGAAAGGAATGCATAAGTTTCTAATCCCATAAGTAAAATTCTGCGACGTCGTCTTATTCATATGAACTTTTGATTTTAGTTACAGTAATCTATTTTTTAAATTTAAATTCTTTTTGCCTATATTTATTTTTCCTTTATTATATTGTTTCTGTTATTGCGGAATTTATCTTATTTGCACCTATTATCAATATTATGTGCGAACAAGGCTTGGCTGCCATTATTATTTACTTGCCTCGAAGTGTACCAGAGCATAATGAAATATATCAAATGGCTATCTTCCTCGTTCTTTCATTTTCCCCACTACTATGGAGATTCAAGGAGCGGAAACTTAACCGGAACATGAGATAGCTGAATCTATCTCACTTTCGCTCTCCCCGTGATTGATATGAATGAGTATGAGATTAGCCGGCTAGGTCAACATCATTGTATAATTGCATTGAATCCTGATAATTTTTCTTATTCGGTACACTTTTTTTCGCATTTAATGGATTGTCATTTTTTTGGCGATTCTTCTGAATGAGCTTTCACAAAATTCATCATGACTATCTAAAGTCCTGAATTGTTATCAAACTGACACAAGTTTCACGTGAAGTTGTAAAATGAAACTGAGGTTATAAATTGAGGTTATTTATTTATTTATGAATTCATGAATGATTATTTAGTTATGCATTGAAATTGACTTTACAAACATAAAGTTTATTAAAAAAATATGTTTCCTTGAAAATGGAGGGGTTCATTTTACTTTCTATAAATTATGCTATAAAACCTTTTATTCATTTTTTAAAAAGATATTATATAATCTCTCACCTATTATTCAACGGAAACAATTTTCGAGAAATTGTTTTCGTTTCATACATAGACTATAAGGATCCTCGTACCTCCACATCTCCTTTCGCCTCGTTAAAAAATAACATTGTCGTTGCCTGATATTTCATCTAGATAAATAATTTGTTTGAATTATATCACTTTTCATTTTTGTACCCAGAGCTCATATAATAACGACGGATATTTAATGAAACTGCATATTTACGTTAATTGAATATTTATATTTACTAGATTGAGTGGTATTCGAATTTAATTAATGCAAATTAATTCATCATTAGTAATGGTAATAAATTGTATGATTAACTGCAATAAAGTTTGCTTGAGATAAATTCATGCCTTTCAGTCACCGAAATTTTATCAAAGGAAACTCCAATGTTTTTTTTATTTTATCGAAAATTAATGGTAAGAATGCCAGTTGGGCATTGATGGTATTTTTTTAGCATATTGTTTCAATTCGGTGCTGTACCCTAAAATATTCACCGTTCCATTATTTAAAAAAATGTAGGAAGACGTTGAAGTTTATATCGCTGCAAATACGACGTTTTTTGTCTTACTTATTACCGTCATTTTTCTTGTATTTATCGCCATTAAAAAATCTTTTCCTTGAAAATAAAACTGATGACTCTGTCATCACAAAACGTAGAAACGTTCGACAGACCTCTGCATCTTTCGTCGGCGAAAAAAAATTAATGAAACAAATGAAAATAATTCATTTTCGTAGCATTCCAACGTCGCAAACTTCAAACGCCACTGATTAGGCTCGATCAGTTTACCGTAATTATCATTTATATAAAAGACAGTAAACATTTTATCAAAACTGGCCTAACGGATTTTAAACCTTCGAAATATTCAGGTTACATTGTTACGTTTCCACTGATACATCGTTGAAGCTTTTAGTTCGATGCCTTTACTAGTTTCTTAAATCAATAGATATACGTTGCTATGGCCATGTTTATACGCGTGCGTGCACCAGCGTCGTTGACATTGTCCCGGTTTATCAATTCTTTTTGCTTCGCTTTCTGACAGCAAAGTCCAACTTGTTAACCGCGCATTGGGGGCCTGAAAAGGCACTGCACCCCACAGAGAATATCACGCGACACCGATACACAACGCTCTCACGATCTTTCGATAGTCGCCGCTCCGACAATGTCGAAGTGGAAAACGAGGATAAGACGGAGACAGGGAGTGAAGGCAAAGAAGAAACGGCGAAGTATATCCTCGACTCTGCTTCGAAAGAAGCCCCTACACTTCGATCGCTTGCCACGATTCTCAGTTTACATCGAAAGACCGTTCTCTCGAAACCCCATTGCCACGAGACCACGAAACTCGCAAGTTCAACAGGATCCGATACTCGTTCCATTCTTCGAAAGTTCATACGCGTATTCTTACGTATTATATATGTTTCTATTAGTAACGGTCTCGGATCGTCCTATCATTTTACCAGGAAATTTATGTACAACGAAATTGTCAACGACGTTCTACCATTCGGGACCAAAATTTCCAAAACTGTGCAGGTTTTGTAATCTTGAAGCAAAAAATCATTAGCATCATTGGAAGACGATGCAAATGACTTCATTTTTTCTCCAAAATTCTTTCGCCTGATTGGAGCCACGAAAATTGCGTCCTCATTTTTCAGAATTCTTATTGGCAAAATACGATGTTGGGTAATACTGAAAATGAGAAGTTCAAAACAATTGCATTCCATTAATGCAATCCTTCAATGGCAAAATGAAAAAGTCCTTTCACGCACTTACGTATATTTATTCTTTTATTTTTCTTAAAAATTTGAACGTTCCTGTACGTTTTTGATACATTTTCGAACATTTTTTCAATTGTTCAGGACGGTCCGAAAACATTTATGGTAAAATCATTATTCAACGTTGTTTTCGATCATCGCGATTTTAATGAAAATAAATTGAGATAAAATCGAACAAATCATGGCAATGTACATTTTTCTGATATTGCCTCGTTTTAGATTACCAATAAATAAAATGCATTCATTGTTAATTCAATGATTATTTATTAATTACAGCAAATTTACGTTACGAAGTTTTTGTGCAGTCTGTTTTGTATATTACGTCGCTGACGTTGTTTGCATCATTGTTGCTTAATTTCATTTTGCGATTGCGTTTATAGCAAAATTATCAAAATTTTGTTTTTTGTTGTTGGAGCTAGTGAATGGGAAAAGAGGAGTGGAGAAGGAGAATGAGTGGTCGTTGAGGAGAGAAGAAGGCGAGAGGAAAGAAGCCAGTAGGAAAGTTCGTAAGAGTGATACGCGGCCGCGCTGAAAATGTGTAATTCGAATACACCGCTGACGGTGTAACACTAGCAATGTCCCGGGGTATATAGTTACAATCGCGCGTTCTCAGCAATGGCTCACTGCAATCCGAGCAATATCAAAAACTTCCAATGAAATCTAATAATAATTAAAAAGGTCGACACGTATGAACTTTTACGTGTACGACCGATTGATTAATTTACAAGTTTTAACGACCGAAAAATGCCGCGTATTACATTAAGGGAAAATTTTCAATCATCGAGGTTTGTGTAACGAAAGAAAATATGTACCAAATGTACATAGAACGAAGTCGATGAAATAACCTAAATTTTGATCAATCGCATGATGAATTTTAATTTTTCGTTAATAGCACATTTTTAGAAAAAAATGTATTTCAATTTGTAAACCCTTTCGAAAAAATGAAAATTCATTTTATTGGATTTTTATAACGAGGTAAAAAATTCATTTTCCTGGATTTTCATGTCAACTGGATTTTTATTACGAGATAAAAATTAATTTTACTACGTTTTCATCTCAAAAGTATTTTATTTCGGAGATTGCGAAATAGTTAAAATGCCACGCAAGCTAATCTGAATGCAAAATCTTCGTTTGGTCCTCTTTCAAGAACATTATTCGTTCGAAGATAGTTGTTCCAAGATTATCTTGGATCCTACAATGTAGCACGAGATTGGCCAGCTCGATCCAACGGGAATTCCTCTCCACTGCCCTTTCTTATATGTAAGGCCACTTCAAGCAGCTAGGTCAAATATTTCAGAAACGATTGAACGATTCTCAGTACAATAGTTGTAATATTTAGAGAATAGTAGGCTCTTCCGATATCATTAAGAAAATTGTTCGCGCCTCATCCTGTCAAAGCGCATATGAGGAAAAAATTCGAAACGTTTATTGAGCGAAAGATCGTTGGGGTGGGAGTCGGCCGCGCAAGACGTCTCGTAGACGGGCTGACGGACAGACAAACGGATGAAGAAGGACTTACAGTGTGACGGGAGTGGAGCACGCATCAGACTCTTCCACATAGCCAGACAATGACTACCACGCTATTTTCAGGCTGCGTGCACGGCTGCTCCTCTTTCTACTTAGTTACTCTTTCGTGCATCTGCAATATCTTCAGAGCATCCTCCTCTCGTTCTCCAGCTGTTCTTTTTTTAAATCTTTATCTCTGTGGCTTTTTTTTTCTTCGTTTGTTTGTACGTCTTCGTAACGCGTGCTCTCCATTTTCTATCCTCGCTTCTATTCCTGTTTCTCAATCTCTTTCTCTCTCTCTCTTCCTCTCTTATGCTCTTTGATGCTGATGGTGCACTCTTCGCGCTGCAATCCCTGAAGAATTCAAACGACCGTGAACAGGTTGTTGTTATTTCTTTTATTTATGCTTTCGTCCTTCACTTCTCGCCTCCTCTCAATCCTAAAGCACTTCAATATTCTTTTCTCTCATGTACACGTTTTCAGAACGTTTATTGCATGCTCGCTCGTTATAGTTCTCCCTTACGGAAATGGGATAGTCGCGGGGAATTCTACTTTGTGTATTCTTCAGACAATTCGTACCGTTTGAGCTGATAAAACGTTTGCTTTATGGTTGAGCGAAGATTCTGAATCACCATCTGTTGGGCGGTTGATATCTTGGTAAATATTTGATTAATCGTTCGTATATTAAATTTAAAACAATATAGAGGCTAAAATGGTTTTGTAGAATTGAAATTTATTTTTAGGGGTTAGTTATTCGTTTAATAAATTAATGGACCTGTAGATTACCAAAATCATGGTGCAAAGATCGTTTCTACTAATAAATATTGAGACACGTCGAGAAGAAGAACCGACAAACAAAAATTTATGAAGCCACTATTTATGATTTTATCGAATTGAAATTGATATTTCGAGACTCCCTACTTGCTTAATAATTTAAAGAAACTTTCGATTACCACAATCATGCTGCAAAAGTAATTTCCACTAATTGTAGTTTCCATTAATTACTTGTCCAAATGCGGCTTCGAACTCACGCTCTTTCCAGCTTGAACGTTCAAACTATTCTGCCTGTTGTACTGTTATTCACTCAGCGTCAAAGTTTCCTCGTGAATACCTCGGTAAATTTTTGTATCGTGTGAGTAAAAATAAAAAGGTTTTAGCCGGAAAAAGACGTCCCATACGCCCACGGAAAAATAGGTGGTCAGATACACCCTGTATATATAGTATCTCACCAATTACCGAGTAGTCTTTATCGACTTGAATGGGACTGGAAAAACGGTCCGCCAGAAAATCCCGCAGACCTGCATATACCGTTACACTCATAGTTGCAACCCGGTCGTCGCATTCGCAGCGTATCTAGAAAACTTTTTGCGAGCGGCCTTGAACTGGGTCGAAGAACGTCCGTGACCATGCCACATATACGATGCTATTGCATACAAACCTTCGCGACGGACGTGTTCCCATGAAACGACGAGACTCGAACGTAAACGGCACTCAATACCAACAACGAGTATTCAAGGCAAAACACCAACCGGGCAACGTGATCGGTAATTTCGGAAAGCGTCCAGTCACGGTGAAGGATCTTTTTTCGAACGGTCTTGAGCATAGGATCAACGAACATAATTAGAGGAGCATTGTGTTTGGAGGTTTCCAAAAAATAATTACTTTAAACCTTTTGTAACCCGGTTTTTTTAATTTTCAACACGGAATATTGCTCACATAAAAACCCGCAAATCTTCGATAAACGTTGTTCGATTTTCGAAGTATTTTAAAACGATATTTTGTATACCATAAATTTGAACATTTTTGTAACAAACAATTACCGAAATAATAATAGATAATAATAATCTAATCTATTTTTTATAAATTATTGATCAATTTAATCGGTTGATAGTCTTTGATTCTCAATATAAATAAGTTGAAAATGTCGTCACGACAGGCTCGTTGTTAAAATACACATTTGTGCCTTTCCCGATTTATCCGACTTCTGATACCATTTAAGAACGCTTTTCCACTTTCATGTAAGGCACGGACGTCTGCGTAAGCCCAGGTACTTTTTCTTCGCTATTTATAAACGTTCCGGATCGATTTTTAGACTAATTGATGAAAGCTTTCGTTATCGTTTCATGTGAGGCCACGAGGCTTCTTCAAGCAGATTACCGTCACTCAAAATGTCGTATGTCGATTCTGTGGCATCACCCACGTCTATACTCGTACACATGTATGGCTGGTCTATACTTGTGTTTCGAAACGGCTTTCGGTGCGTTGGCTCGATGCCAGGAGAGCATCAAGATTTCGGTTGCTCGTGACGCTAGCGATGTTGCGGTTTTCCGCGATTGGCGTTTCAGGATAACAGAATGTCCAAATGTTACGTTTTCAATATTTTCTAAAATCGTAATCGTGATTTCGTCCAATAGTGGGGAGATAATTTATAGACATTCGCGATCGATCAATTTAGTTGTCGATTTCGCTCCGCCACTCAGGCTCTTCCAATTCTTCTCTTCTACGACTTGTACTCAATCCTTTACCCATCCGCTTCTGGACGTGAATAACGCATCCATTTTTTTTTATTTTCACCCCCGTTGCCCGCACGTGACAGTGCTACAAGCCCTTATACGTTTTAGCCTCGTCGTCATTGGTATTCTTCGGTGTACTTCAGACCGAACTCAGATTAATGGTAAAGCCACCTCAATCAGTCGATCCGTCACCGATCGATCTTTCTTAGAGGAACTCGATCGACTAGTCTGGAAAACTGCCCTACCTTATGAAGCTGCGTATCCTCGCAAAATATATATTGGTACGCTTTGTTTCGGTTCCGTTAAGTTTCAACAATTTTGGTCTTGCTTAGTTGTAACTTAACTTAAAGTTATGATTTTTAGTTGGCTTTGGTTCTTATTAGTTTTGACTGGTTACTTTTGTTTTTTATTTGTTTAACCAAGATAGTTTTGTCTTCAGCTAATTTTTTGATAGTTTGAGCTGGTTACTTTTTAGTTTTTATTAGTTTTCGTTTCATTTAGTTTTCTGTACTTTTAGCTGGTTAGTTTTAGTTTTAGTTAGTGTACATTTTAATTAAGATTCCAGCCGATTTTGCAAATAAAATGCTTAAGAACGAATGCAACACGATCCAACAGACGTTGCTGTTAATTAATTCATTCTCTTCTTATCAGTTGATGAAACGATTTCGTATCTCTCGCAAGGCCCATATAACGCATGATTTTTTCCGTGCACGAGGAACAGATTCCGAAGCAGCTGTTTACTTTTCTCTCTCTCTCTCTCTCTCTCCATTAGCTTGCTCCTTCCCCTTGTCTGTAGGCAAGACGCGTGCGCGTATGAGTTCGGTAGAATCGTTCGGATATGCACTGCACACGTTGCGTCACGATTAGAGTGTAAGCCGCGCGCCTCTCGCGTCTGGGCCACTATTATGAATGAATGCAGTCCGAGAGTGGGTGTAAATACTTGTGACCGTGACCCGTTCGCTCGTTCTTACTACCAATGCACTCGTACAAAAACAAGGAATCGACGATAGAGACGGAGAGAGAGAGAGAGAGAGAGAGAGAAAGATAGAAAGAAATTCTTTGTGGGCATGCGTGCGTGACCAATGCGTGAGCAATGGCTAAATTGCATATCAGTCGCCTACGACCATTCCAATGGCCTCTCTCGTTTTCCCATATAGAAGGTGCCAATAATACGAAGCATTATTATTCATCATGCAAATTCACCAATATTAATGCATATTTAAAACCGGTCGTTAAAACGATTTTTCAAAGTCGTAGTGATACTTTTTACTCATTGAGATTCATACCTTTAGACTGGTCGTATTTATTGGTCGCAACGTTTTCTCTCTCCGTGTGGGTGGACTTTGCTGATCTAACTTAACTTCCGCTCTTGCAGCCTCCTTAAGCTAGCCTACGCTGTATTTATCGAAGGCAGAAGGAAAGTGCGGGAAACCCGTGCCGGTATACGAGGTTTGCTCGGAAAATAAGGTGACTCGGTTTTCTCGAAAAATATTTATTTATTCAACAATATTGCGCCCCCTTCAAAGTAATCCTCCGGAGATGTAATATACTCGTGACAGTTCATTTTCCAATCCTCGAAACAGTTCTGATACGCGCTTTTTGGTACGGAATCGAGCTTTCCCAGCGATGTGCTTTTTATCTCCTCAATCGTCGCAAATCTCCGTCCTTTTGTGGCTCATTTCGGTTTTGTGAACAGAAAACATGTCGCAAGCCAAGTCCGGTGAATTCAGTGGCTGCGGCGTCGATTACGGGATTTTTTTTCGCTGAAGTAATCACGAACAAGCAACGACGCGTGAGCAAGTGCATTATCGTTTTCGATAGCAAAAAATCGCCAAGCACACCAGAATACGTCTAACGTTTATATCTATCAAGAACAAACTACATATGCAAAATCGCCGACAATGTCAACATATGTTGGGGATACGCGTACCAACATAACGAAAAATTGAATTCTCTAGATTCTACTACGTTTTAATGTAGCATCTACACCAGCATCTCAAAAGTATTGGTCTTCCACTGGGTACTTGGTACGCCAGCTGGTCCATTGGTAAGCCTCTGAGTATCCGTCATTAGCCCCATAAAACTTAATCAATGAATGCAGCTGTAAAAAAAGTTATTTGAATTCTCCAAATGTCGTTCGACTAAATTTGAGATACGGAAGTAGCGTAAAAATTCTGCAATTATCAATCTAAAAAAATCTGACATTAATGAGAATAAGATCTATAAAAAAAGAATGTCGTTGCATTTCAACAATGCACAACGAATTTTTCGTCTTTTTTTCCAGTTTTATGTTCCCATTCTTAGTATTTCAAAAAATATAAACTTCCCTTTTGGATTGAAGATTTTCAAATGAGTATTTTTGAAATAAAATCGAGAAATTTACATCAACAAAAAAAAATCATTCGGAGACTTTCATCAATAAAACTTGTGAAAATAAATTGGAGCGGTTGAAAAATGATAATTTTCGTTACGTTCCAACGTTGCAAACTTCAACTTCACAAGTCGGGTGTCATTTAATCGTCACTGTCGACATTTGTGCTTTCGAAATTTTTTCGTTACCGACATTTTTGTTTTCTTCTGGAACAGGCGTTTGCACATATTCTATAATGCGACACCCCACCGTGGATGCCAAGCGCGTGTTTGCGAGTGTAGGCCTGTGGTTCAGCGACGTATCCTTTTCCCGTGAAGGATTAATTGAGATTGCCATTAAGGAGCGGAACGAATGACCCACTCGTAAATCAGTGACGACCGACGGGCATGTTAAAGGTCTTAACTGGCGATGTACGTACGTACGTACGTCCGGTACCGCGACGAAGATGGAGAAACGTCGAGATGAACAGAATATGCACGAGGCAGTCTCTCTTGATCCTGCGATGCCTTTTTATGCGCTAGGTGCTCGCATCAGTGTATTAGTTAGCGTGAGCGTATCATAAAAGATGGACGTGTCTCGTTCGTCGAGCAAATTTTCATACCGTTACTCCCCCTGTTCTGTTTTTCTCTTTCTCTCTCTCTCTCTCTCTCTCTCGGAGTCCGTCATTATCGTTCTTTCAACTTCTTCAGTCCGTTGATGCTCACTTCAATGGCATTAAAAAAAGCTAATTAGTTCGACCTTTTCGAAGGTGGTGAATGAGCCCTCCTCATTTGTCACTATATCCAAGAATAAAAATTGTTATAGGCAATTGTGGATCTGCGATCAAATTTTTAATTGGTACAAGCGATTCGTAAGTTTCTTATCGATTTTCCTGATTGATCTTCGGACGGAATATCAATAGCGGCGACGAAATAATGGAACTCGTCCCAAAGCAAAAAAAATTTCGTCATTTTTCCAGAAAAGTTCTCAAACTTCGTATTGCCGATTTTTGCATTTAGAAAGAGAATGGGTTTCGATTTATGAGAAATAGCAACTGAAGGACTCCTGGACAGAATACTTTTCTATAATTTTTTGTGATTTTGAGAGGATTATCTTTGTCCCTGTTACTAGTTTTTCAGAAGGATATTCGAACCATCGACGCCCTTTTGTACAAATGTTGTTATTAAACTATATTAATGAGAGAAATACATTAGATAGTATTTTTAATACACAATGATGGGATATATTAAATATTAAGACAAATAATATTAGATAATATTAGGTATTTGAGATTTTGAATTTGATTCGTTTCATTTTTTAAATTTTATTGTTGGTCAAAGAGATAATTACAGAGTTATTAAATTGTAAAGACAATCAGCCGGTAAAAATTAATAATAATTCAGAGTTAATCTGTCGGAATAATCTGTCACTCTGAATTTATAATTTTATTGATTTTTCATTTTTAAATTAAATTGTCGATTAAACAGATTACTACATGATTATTAATATTTAAAGGCGGCCAATCAGAAAATCAATAATAATTCGGAGCTGTTCTGACACTTATGAATGATTACATCAATAAACTGAAAATTTCAGTTTATTTCAGGGTTTTGCACCAGTTCTGGGACGTTTTGTATAATAGGAACTGATAAAAACAAGGCACAATAGCAATAGAAAGATATAATAACCCCATATTTGATTGCTTCCTCACTGGCACACGCTATTAGCGTTTTTTCCTGTCCCCATCCTTCGCTCCCTATTTAAATTTCCTCCACATTTCTTCCCTGTTCCACCATCTTCCTTCCACGTTCCACCATATTTTCTTCCCCATTCAATACTTCACCAGAACCCAATCAAACCCATTGCGGCCACAGTCGACGTACAAACCACTATACCTCATTTTCCGAGGGCTCGGGGAAACTGTGAAAACCTCGTACTACTATGGACGGCCGTGTATTCTGCTGATTCCTTGGTGTACAGATTTTTCGTTAAAGTATGTACACCAAGGCCTTAGAAAACTCGGCTTTCCGCTCACTGGTTGATGCCAAAGGACAGCTAAGCGGCCACCAATCCAAGTATCAGCCTCTCTCAACACTGCTTCGGTGATCGCCCGAGTCGCACTCCGACCGTCCAGCCACCAACGTCGATCTACAATAACCCTACAATAAACGCTTCGTTCGTTCAAAATCCATTTTTCGTATAATTATGTCAGTGCAGCGCTTACTCTCCTTCATTGGCTGAAATTCGATTACAATTTTGTTTATTCAAATATTCGATCAATGAACGAACAAAAAAGGGTCTTTCATTGCGCGTGACCGTTAAGAGGTTAGGAACGAATTTAACAAGGTACCGCGTTAGTTAACGATGTCGATTGCAGAGTTTACGTGTAGACGGTACGTATGAGGTTCTCTTTATTCATTGGGCTTTCTTTCCGACGTACCATTTATTAACCCAAACAAACAACGTTGGAAAGATATTGATCTCAATTTATTGGTGACTCAATTAACGCAATGGTACCATGTGGGATCCTAATCGGCTCCCATCGGTTTTCCATGAATCATTAATCCGCAATGCTTTAATTGGACTCTGTATGACTTGCCCTTTCCCTCTTTCCTCCTGACACGATAGCTCGTTCCTTTTTTTGTGTTAATCCGTCATTTTCACGATCTCACTCTCGTTTATTCCTGTCCCGTCTTTTCTTCGTTAACTCACGCTTATAAATCGCTTCGAGTAAATTGGATTAAGCGATATTTAGTAATACGCCGAGAGCATTTATAACTTTTGAACTAACGTGTTCGAATAAATGATGCAGGATTATGTACCATCGATTTTCAGAATTAATAGTAATGCGACTGATCGCGTTTCCATGTAATTTAATTCCCGTTTTTTCATCGATTAATTTTTGTCTTTGTCATCTTTAAATAGAAAGCAACGCGGATGTTATTTATATTTAAAATTGATTTATAAAAGTTAGGTGTTTCTCTGAAAAACGTAATGTAGATGAAAGTGGGTAAATACTAATTTTCAATAATAATCAACGTGAAATTCTAAATCCATTAATTGATTGAAGGGTTATTTTCATTTAATTAATACGTTCGAATCATCTTGTTATATGAAAACTCAATGTACATTCAATTTTCTAATCATTCCCGATTAATATATCGTTAAAATAAATCTTTCATAATTTTATTTCACTTCTAAAAAAGTTTTATTTTTGCACTATAAAGAAATGTAAAAATAATTACGACGAATGATATAACCATAATAACAATCATTAAAACAAATAAAGTTCAGATTGAATAATGTTGTTTTTCATCTACTCCACTAAAAGCCGAAAACAAAACGTCGAAAATTGTGCGGGCGTGACCGCTGAATAGAAGAGCTGCGACCAAACGGTATTTCGGACATGATACGAGCCGCCTTCTCTTCACGCACACAATAATACACTTCGCTGAAATATTCATTTCACCTCTTCTGTGCGGTAGTCCTTTGCGCGGTGGTTTTGCACCACCTTTCGTCTCGGATCACTTGGAGAACATTGGCCAGGTTGTCCCACGGGTTTCTGCGGTTTATACTTTGTAAAGGATTCGAAGAGACCACGAATCTCTCATTTACCACGGATTCTCAAACTGCCAGACAAATGAACCAATCCGATCGTTCCGTTTGATCGCCAGTTTCGTCTTGCAGGCCACATTGGTCTCGACGGAAAAGCAACAAATGTTTCATCTCGAAAACTGTGAATTTCTGATTAACATCTACATATATACAGGGTGACGGGAAATTTGATCTATTCCTTTAAAGGGGTTATAGTAGAGGTCATTTGCAACAAAAAATATCCCATAAACTGGGGTTCGAAAATTGATGGTTATTGAAATATTGATGTTTTTATGTTTTCTGAAGAATTTCCTGACTTTCTGCCTAAAATAAAAAACTATGAAAAAAATACGCTATTACAAACAACAATTTGATACTTTTCTGAGAGACCAAGAGTTAGCGATTATTTAAAAACAAATTTCGCATCCAAATTTTACATAATCTGAAAATGAAAAAGCCTTAAGTATTTAATTTAACTGAATTTCTTTTATCTTTCTCCTGAATCTCTCTTTCTTTTAAAAAAATGTATGGAACTGTGCGTACATCGCTAACTTTTGGTCTCTCAGAAAAGTATCAAATCGTTATTTATAATAGCATATTTTTTTCATAATTTTTTATTTTAGGCAGAAAGTCAGGAAATTCTTTAGAAAATATAAAAACATCAATATCTTAATAACCATCAGTTTTCGATCCCCAGTTGATGGGACATTTTTTGTTGCAAATGACCTCTACTATAACCTCTTTGAAGGAATAGATCGAATTTCCGGTCACCCTGTATAAATCAATTTCCGCGGGTTAGTCTCGCAAAAACAAGAAAATGTCTGGAAGAATTTGCATTTTTTTTTGTTTTATTCGCCTTAATGCTGAGGTTGTTTAGAAGAATAAAATTAGGAAAACCCCAATGGAACAGCCAAAAAATAAAACAAATAGAAATTGGTATTTTTATATGGAAATTGTCACTTCCGATTACTTTTGATAGATGAAGTTCGTGACATGTCGTTCTGACAGCTGCACCTTGGGTAACTGTTATCAATGAATTGGAGTTAGAAGTCTGATTAAAATTAACAATCGCCCATGAAGTGTTACAATGAAATCAATTTTAGGTCGTACGAAGTTCACCGGGTCAGCCCGTCTCCAATAAAATCAACGGCGAATGAACGCATCACATTCGATGCGTCCAGTAGTGCATAGCTGCTGATAGGTGTCGAGATGAGCTTTCGCTATTAAAAAATACTTCGTTATTAAAAAAAAAAAAAAAAAAAAAATTACTTCGACTCCACGGCCGGAAATTTCAAAAATTGAGAACTTTACAGTTGTATAGTGCATCAGTTTCATCGTCGGCAGGAACGAGGGCGGGCTAGCGAGAAACTAGGAAACGAACAAGGGGGGCAAACATTGGAATAACTTCCTCTCGCGGTGATTTCGTCGTTGTGTAAGGTTATAACAGTTGCGGCGATGCTTCCTAAGACGCGACGAGATAGAGCGGAAATCAAGGCACTGCCGGAGGTTTGAATGAGAACTTGAACAATGGGCGAAACAGGAATCGATGCGGTTCTAAAGTCTAGATGATATTTTCCCTCTTCCGACCTCGTTTACCGGACCCTACAAAATATCATGTAATGAAAATATATTTTCGACGACATACTTAACGTATTGCTGGATTTATTTACGTCACCGTAAAAATTCATTATAATTTCGGGAATTATAGTTCTTGATAGAATAATAATGCATGAATTATTTCATAATTTTTCACTATACAATTTGGTAATTATAAATTTACGAATTTAACACTGACTCTTATGGAAAAATAGTTTCCGCATACGTTAATCGTTGTGGACGAATAATGATCATTGATAATAAATCGCTGCAAATTTTGACAACATCATATGATCAAGAAATATTTTGTTTAACGATGATTTATTCAGCAATTATTGAAAAAACCAAAAGCCTGTTATATCCGAGGGGTATTACTTTGAAAGGAACAACGTAGGTATTAATGAATAAATAAACATATATATTTCGAGAAAAATAAAAAGTCATCTTCATTTTTTGAACAGACTTCGTGTATATCTTTCACGAAAGTACAGGTCAAGTATACACCGGTATTTCTAATTAAGATTGAAAGCGTCTGCGTACAGTCTGCTGAAATAGCTTATATGTAGCAAATACGTGGGAAAAAAAAAACGTCAACCGCGTGCGTTCGTTTCTTTCTCGGCTACTGCTAGAAATGCCAGAAGAAAGACTGAGGTTGAAGAGAGACCTTAGCTACTAATCGGATCTACTACCGGATCACGCAAGAGTAGAAGTAAGATCGCAAGACACGTTGTTTCTCAGTAATTCACCCGACATTCCCGTCTGTCTTTCTTGCTATCGCTTCGTTCGCCTTATGCTGCATCTTCGTACTCTTTGGCGACATAACTTCTGGCCAGTTTCTCACCAGCCCAATTCCTTATAGCGGTGAGTGAAAATAAACTCTTCGAGAGGTCTAATTGGCTCGCTATATACCCCTGTAGCCTTGTATACATACGTGATGGTACTCTGTATGCTCATTGAAGATGAAACTAGCGGAAGGACATGTACCAAGGCACACCATTTCGGTCCGACTGGAAATAATTTTTGCGACCATTATCGAAATCTTTGTATTTTTACTTTCATTGTTTTAATCGAATTTGCCAAGGTACTTTTCTAATAATTACTTTTCAGAGAGTTTCTCGCAAATGGGCTTGACGGTGTCAAAATCAATTAGCAAATCGTGAAAGAATCGATGGTGACAGAGGGAACTGTTGGGCAACGGTGGGGGAAGATGATAATTACCGAAGTTTGTACGCAGGAAACATACTTTCATCAATTTTCGTGTTCATCAAGTCGACATTTTAATATCATATTGTTGTGATTTTGCAATTTTCCAGTAATGGCACGAAAACATGTTTTTAAAGTTAACAAACGGACGTGCTCACTTTAAGAAGAACATTAGAACCTTTGAAGAGATGAGTAACAAGTCAAGTAAACTGTTGAGTCTAATCACTCGGCGGAAAGACAAAAAATTATTCAAACGCCTCAAATGTCGTGTTTCTGGGTCCTGGTTGGCCAACGCGAAGATCGAGGGATTTAGAGATCCGTGAGGTGGAAAAAGAACTCGTCACTCGTTATTTCGGACCAAAAAAGAAAAAAAATAGGTAGAAAGGGAAAAGAAACGACGATAACGAGAAATTTCTGCTGCAATTACGAAAATTAAGCGTTGAGGGACACGGCTTTATCTCGACATCAAATAAAAGAAAGGGAATCTCGAAGAATCTCACCGTCACTGACGAACTCGCTGTGTACTTTTGGTGCATTGAGTTAGCGTTTCATGTCACTTTTTTCATATTGAATCAATGCCAAACAAAAAAGTCTTCCACGAATCGTAAATCTGCTGAGATTTCAGAAGGGCGATACGATTATTTCCTATCGTTTGGTCCAAGTTACACTCCAATCCCTCCACTGACTGTCGGAATCTCATAATTTACTTAACACACAAGATTTGCAATAACAAATGTTAAGTCAGTTGGGCTGAAACGAAGTGTAATTGAAAAACGTGAAATAAAACATTCAAGTTTTTAAACACGATCAAACGCAACCAACCATCGTGTATATCGTACACGAAAGAACTAGAGCAATTATTAATAGCTGTGCAGGTTGCCACTAAATATAGTTCGAGTTTTTGGTACATTAAGTGATCTGACAGTGACTCGATAATAACGACTCCAAAGATAAAAAGCTACCGAGCATACTTGCGTTAATACGCCGGAAGTGGAATTTTTAGACGCGGTACCGAAGAGCGGCTGTGAGGATACTTTCACATCGCTCATTTGGACCCACCCGTCTCAATAGGCCTAAAGCAATTGCACTTCTATTTGTGCTTCAATTTGTTCTGTGCATTCTTGAATATTGCATTTCGGCAGGACATTTTTTTAACAGTCATTATATACGTGGTGTTTAGGCTACGTGGTCTTTAGGTCGGAGATATTCGATCTCCACTCGTTAATGCTTAGCGCGCATGCGCAACAAAGTTGAAGTATCATTTACGTGCACTGCTAAATGTCAAATTCGTAAGTAAACTATTCGGTCGATATTTTGCAAAACTGCATTCGATTCGAGTATGCGATGACTGGCTCGAGCCAGTATTTGGCAATGGAAAAGAGTAATAATAATATTATTCGATGATTATTATTAAAGTAATATTAATATTATCAAATGATAATGATAATAATAGTAATAGGAAATTTTATGATTAAAAGAATTATTAATTATTAATCCAACTAATAATAATGTTATTAGATGATTATTATTGAAATTCATAATAGTTTTATTAAATTATAATTAAAACTACTAATAATAACAAAATATTATTCATCAATATTACGTTTTGCTTGAAACTTTTTTTGAACCATGACTTTGTTAATGTTTTATATTGTCAACTTAAATTTAGAAGCTCTACGGCTAGATGGGTTACTTTGGGGGGAAAATAGTAACAAAGGGCAGAAGCCAAAGTGCCGTGCGAAGTCGGTGGCTACCAGAAGATTCCATGCAAAGCTGATGGATCAATCGATTTTACCCATGGTGACTATGGTGTCATATTTTAGGTGTAGTAAAAAGAAAACCATTATTTTCTGGAGTCAACCCATCACAAAACTGTCGCCACAGTTTGTTTAGTATGAAATCTCATTTTTTGAACACCATCTAGTGTAACCTGATCGGACTTATACAAAGCTAGGTGCAGATAACTAAAGCTATTTATCGGAAAAATAATAGATTTCATTTTACTACACCTAAAATGTGAAGTGGTTTCGCACTTTAATGGATGTTTAACGTAGCTTGAAGATCTCGCCATACGAAAGTGACGTAGAAGCGGTCTCTAGCCGTTTCTGCGATCTACTTTGAGTATGAAAAATCGGCTCACGTAGCCGATGTTTCGAGCACCTAATGTCACTCTGAAAAACTTAAACTCGTTCTGTAAACAAGATTAAGTAAATGTTGGAACATCTGTGTTTATACTGTAAATTTACATCTATGATTCACACGGGCCGAGACGAAACGATTTTTCTGAATGTATACGACCTATATCTGCACATCCGTACATATACGTACACTCGGGTTTGAGAGCAACTGTAGTTTCTCGAGTAGGCTTGTGTAGCGTCTCGTTTTTCATGGCTTCCAGATCGTCCGCAATGATATTTTGGTATTTGTTGGATCGTCGTAGCTTCTTTTGTGGGCACAATTCTCCTTTTGGGCTCACCGCATACTTTCGCTGTGTACGCCGATGCGTATTGCGATATCAATGGTAAAAAGGCATTTGTAATTCTCGTTTCTCTCCGTCTTTCCCTCGGCTTGGGTCCTTTTCTCCCTTTCTGCCCTACCGAGCTCCGTTTCCAACTAAGGATTTCTTCGACTCGTCTATCCTGTAATTATAATTTTCTCCACCGCAGACCACAGTTACCATATACACTTACGATCCCATTTGCATCGCCTCGATCGTTTCGCTATACGCAATGCGCTCGAACATTCGTTTCAGTTAAAACCGACGTGATACAACATCCACAACATCCTACTCCTGCAACATCACATTCATAGACGACCATTTTTGACTTATCCTTTGAAAATCCCAGCTTGATAAATCTCGCTGATATTTTTCCTACAATCGTCATTAATGGACCGTCAGGGGATGTTGAATACATGTACACGACGTTTGTTCAGGGAATATAATCTGGCTTTTTATTTTTCTCGAAGTATATTTATTCATTCATCAATACCTATTTTGTTCTCTTAAAAGTAATTCTCCCAGATAAAATACACTTATGCCAGCGCTTTTTCCAATTCTCGAAGTACTTCAGATACGCTCTTTTTGGTATGGCCTCGAGATCTCCCAGCGATGCTCTCTTCATCTCCTTAATCGTGGCAAATCTTCCAACGTTCGTGGCTTTTGTCAGTTTTGAAAATAGAAAAAACGTCGCACGGGCCAGGAGTCCGATGAATATGGTGCGGGAGGGATGGGTTACGGTGTTGTTTCTTGCCAATACGATGACGAAAAAGCAATGATGCGGGATCAGGTGCATTATCCTTTTCGACATCAAAAACAAACTAAACATGCAAAATGGCTGGTAATGTCAACACACGTTGGGGACATGTGTACCGACATAACAAAAAAAAAAAAATAATCGAAAATCGAACGTACATAGCCGGCGAAATTTGAAAAGTCACCTTATTTTTCGAACAAACCTCGTACGTTGACCAACATGTTTCGATCCATGCAAATTTAAATGCGAGATATTCGTAACGGAATTCTCATACTGATCGCATCGTCAAGTTGATGAAAAATATTCATTAATACGCGTGTAAACGTTTCTTTCGCATGATTCGTTTTTTTTTTTTTAATAATTATTTTTATTCGTTGCGTGCCGAAAATATATTAAGAAATCATATCGCAACATGATCTTGCCTCGCGGGTCTGACTTTTGTAACGCTGTCATCGTTCACCACCAAGTGAAAAGAGTCGTGCGTGCCGACACACGTGTTTTGCACACGCGGAAGCCTCGCGTGGCGCTTTTCTCGTTCTTAGACCCATGTCCGAACGCTTGGCGTATCTTTTACAGGTCGTACGGGGTTAAAGACCCCAGGACGAAAGTACGAATGTATAAACGTATATCTACTTCTGTATAAGTATGCAGTATATAAATATATCGACAGTAGCGCTCTAATAGAAGCCATCGAAAGCGTTTCGGGTCTTCAGGGTTATCCAATCGGAAGTTGGAACGTCGAGTATACGGTGGATGGCCAAGTTATTAGGGAAAGGTGTTCATACTTATAAATTTGATAATTAACATTATTTTTTTTGTCTTGTGTAAACGCATTAAATTTTATGAGCTTCTCGCACTTTGTTTGGCGATAGTAGCAATACTCGTTTACCTTCTCGATTGCAAACTTATTTCCCAATTGCTTGACCTTTGGTTGAGAACACCTGTTCGATTGAGATCAGGTCAAATATTTTAAAATAGTTTCTCGGATAGTTGCCTTTCCTGAAATAATAAAAACGTACGTAACGTTTATTGTTAAAATACTTCAATAGTATGTCGTCATAAGCTCAAAATGGTTTATTTTCACTATGAGCATAGATTTCGATGGTTTCCAACAAAATAACGAAAAAAAACAACATTATTATTAAGTCGTTCCTCGCTTTACCAAAAAGACATTAATTGCTGCAAGTCTTTTGATCGTTTTCGTCCAGCGAATACATTTGATACTCCGGCAATTAGTTCTTTTAAAATTTCCGTTTCACAACCCCATTGTGCACATTCAATCGAAGTCCACGAAGGATCTTCAATTTCGAAATCAGATTTCGAAGTACGAAGTTAGATAGAAGAAACAAAGTGATAGTTGAGCTCAAAACCTTTTAAATCGTGATCTCGTTCGAGGGTTTGATTAACTGTGATCTACATGTATATATGTATGGTTAGACGGTGGTTAGGGATGACAGTCTTCAAGAAATAAGTCATTTAGACATTTTGCGTCGCAGTGTCGATACCATCCAACCTCCGTGGGTATACCTACAGTGTATCATTACTACGAGCTCGTACAGTACTCAGAGTGTACGTGCTCTCGAGACTCCATCCCTTAATACAGCTCTAACGTGGCCTCTGGACGACCCTTACAACGCCACTGGTTCGTCGAAAGCCCGCGTTGCATGCCGGTCGCTTTTCTCTCTTTTGCGCCATGCCCCCTTACCCCCTCCCTCTCCCACCCCATCCCTACTGCCCCTTCTCTCCAACCCGCTCTGGAGAACGCATTCTTCGGCTTTTACTCGATCAATATCACCATGGTTACGTTGCGAAACGTGGCAAAATGAAAGGTGGAAGACGGTGGCGGCGCACAGTGGCGACGTCGAGTACTGAAAGGGTTGTTTTCGGGCAAAGAGATGAAATTGACGTGAACTACCACCGCGTATTATACGCTGCAGTACGTATGTCGCCTAGAGGCGTGCAAAGTCTGACTAGCGGCAAGAGCGTCTCAATTTCGGCAACATTTCGATCAATATACTTGACCCTGGGACAAAATGGCCGCCACAGATTTAATGCGTCGAGTTTCGGGCCGGAAACGGGCCTTCAATATTTGGTTATGCGTTCAGCGAACGGCAGTGAGCTCGAACTTTGGCGCATCACCTTCTCCGCGATAGATTTTATTGTATACTCGAGGTTGTGGATTGTTGAGCGAGTGAGTGTGGAAAAGTTTGAAGCTCATTTTTTCCGCGTTTGGAAAGTAGGAGACACGGTTTACTGGCTGCGACTTACTGGCTATCGTTTGCTCTCTTCGTCCTTTAAGACGCGGTGAAACGTCATCGGAGGGTTGCATTTGTATTCGCATTAACACGTTAGGAATTGAAGAAAAGGAATGATTCTTTCAGCGTGTCGATTGACTCGATGAAAACTTCGATGCCCTATCCCATTTCCGGTTCCGCAACCGGCAATTTCGCATTATACTTGGTCTGGAAAGTCTGATATGAACAATGACCGTGCGCCTTAGAGGTTATCGTTTTTCAACCTTTTGTACCCCGGTACGCGGTTTGAAGAAAACCGACCTTCGCGGAGCGCCACCGTAATACTGAAAGACGAATGATACCTGTTTGTTTTGCCTTCTGTCGGTACTGTCACGAGTCCACTCGTCCGCTCGTGCATTCCGAGTACACGGTTTTATGAAGTTACAATGTCGTACTACGTTCTACGTTCGCAGACCGAGAGCTTGTGTGCCCTTCTCGTTCATCATTTCTTTCTCCTATTCCTCTTCCCTCTCGTTACCCTAGCATTTTTCGTTTTGTACTTCGACGAAACAAAAAACCGTGGAAATACACATCTCCATCGCAGCGGTGAAATTTTCATTTCGAGTTTCGTTTTTTTTTTTTTTTTGATTTTGTTATATTTGTATACATGTTCCCAACGGTAGAATGGCATAATATCACACGAAAAAATGTCACCGAAAATATAACACCTACCAAATATCACCCAAACAAAACAATTGTTTGGGTTTGTTCGTGTGTGTTTTTATGTTTGTTTGGGTTTGTTTGTTTGTTGGCTTCCTGGGGTGTTTTATCATCGGGATGCTTTCTCGTGTGACATTTTTTCGTGTGATCAGGTGACATGGATCCGTCCCCAACGTATTGTGACGTAATCAGCAATTTTGTATATTTACTTTGTTTTTGATAGGTATAAAGGTTGGACGTGTTTTGGTGGGCTTGCCGATTTATAGCTATCGAAAACGATAATACACATGATCACGCATCGTTGCTCGTTCGTAATTGTTTTAGCGAAAAAAAAAACAATACCGTAATCATGCCTCATTCATCGGACTTCGCCCCAGCGACCTTTTTCCGTTCCCAATATTGAAAGGACAGAGATTTGCCACGATTGTAGAGATAAAGACCGCGTCACTGGGATAGCTCGAAGCCATACCAAAAACCGCGTATCAGAAATGCTTCGGAGATTGGAAAAAGCGCGGGTACAAGTGTATTGATATCTGAGGGGGATTACTCCGAAAAGAAGAAAATAGATATGGATAAATAAATAAATACTTTCCAAGAAAAATAACAAGTTAGCCTATTTTTTTCAACAAACCCCGTATAACAAAGAAAACATTTGTTTGTTCATTTTATAAAATGGGTTGACCTCGCGAGGTTGACTTGAACTTTGTCTAAAAACACCAACCGGTGTTGTAAATCTGGTGGTCTACAAGCCGGAACGTTGAGAGGTCAGGAGTTCGTATCACGGTCTCATAGTTTCGGCGAAAATAAATACGGGCGTAATGCAGCTGCTGATATTTGCGGCTGTGTGCGTGAACTGTAGATCGTGTTCCGTTCTCAATGAAAGGCGATCTATATCAGAGTCGTACCACCGGATGTGTTTGCATAGGTCTTACGTTGTCGTCGAAATAGCTTGTTACAATACTAATTATCAATTATTTCGGTGCATCAAAATATATTTGTAAAAATTACCTATATTTGGTTTGTTAACGTACCTTATTACGGTCGTATCAATAATCGAATTTTGGTAAATTTCATATGTTTTTAAAATGATGACTTTTAATTTTGTATTTATTAATTTTCAATTGAGCGATAAATGGATAAGCTATTTTTTTGTCATTGAATGCTGGAATCGACCTAACGCGAATTAATTATCCATAAAGTTCTTTTTCCTACGTCGTATTATGAAGCCGAATCTTATTGATCACTTTCAATTAAAAATCTCTCAATTTCAATTTTACGTTTACCGATAAACATCCACAATACGGATTAGACATTTTGGTAGCTAGAATCTGTTGGAAGACGTGAAAGATCCATAATGAACATTTTCAGATGATTCACCAGTGTAATTCAATATCCCCTCTGAAAGGTTCTTCACCTGTTCTCCCTCCCCCTTCAATATCGCATTTATAAGTCTTCTCGTCGATTTATCGGTTGATCCAATTTTCAACCGCTTCCACTTTTACTTCTCTTCTTTCAGGATAACTTACGAGTAATGAGGATTATTACACAAAGGTGTAATAATGTTAGTTCTCGAACAACTTCCCCTAAAGTACTCGAACTTGCTATTCTTCGTACACCTCAACATTTTTTAATACGCGATCCACAACCATGAATTAATTACTTTTCCATGAATCCCCGTTTTCCCCCGATTCGTACAAAAAAAATAACGTTTTTTCGTTATTACAATGAAATAACTCATTATGATCAATTAAAAATAGTAATCTTTCTTTTTTTGTTTATAGTGATAATAATAAGTACAAATAATGTTTTTTTTAATATTCACAGTAACTAACAATAACAATTTTTGTTTAATATTCCTAGGACGTAAAAATACCAATATTTTTTAAAAATCATCATAATAACTAACGAGAACATAATTTTTTGAATATTCATAGAAAGAAGAATAATAACGATTTTTTTTTTATATTCGTAAGAAGTAAAAATAATAATGGTTTTTTATTCAGTGGTTTTTTATTTTCATATTGGAAAAAAAGCGTTATTTGTATACAGCCCAGGAGCGTTGCATAGTAATGGATATTCCGGTGTGTACTTATTTAGTTTGCCGCTTGTGTTGCGCAGGATGTCGTAAGCCGTGAACCGTGATATCCCTCGTTTCCTTCTACCATTGAAAAAGGTTTCTCCTTAATTTATTTTTTATCTTCTTTCACGCATGTGTGTATGAGTGCATACACGTACAGATGTATGTATTACCGTGCACCGTCTTCGGAACTTGACCTCGCGCAAGCGCATAAGCCGCAACCTTTGACATACCTCAAGTCCTCAACTGTATTGCGTACGCGCAGTGGAAGAAAAATTATTTTTTTTTTACAGTGAATTTATTTCATGTCGTTTCTTGAGTGCTCCAGCAGTTTCCATTTTCAATTTTTCTTTTTTTTAATCTTCTTCGTAAATGCGTTTGTTCGGAAGCTCTTGCCGGTTCTTGTGCAAACTCTCATTCTCGTTCGCTCGTCCTTTTCCATTTTTAAATATAAAATTTTCTACTCCTATTCTACATTCGTATTTCTGTTGTATTACGTTAATTTTAAATGTTCAAACTTTTGATATTTATCTTTTTTCATAAATTTATATTTAAAAGTTAATAATATTTATATTATAGTATGTAATATTATAATATTCTGCGAGCTTACGTTTCACCCGACACTCTCGTTTTTCCGTTTTCCCTTTAATTCCATGTTCTATCTACTTCATTCCACGATTCTCCTCTTTCTACCGCCCCCCCCCCCTTCCGACGCTGGAGCCGACTTTTCCTCTCTGTACCGTATTCACCATTGGATTTGTGCCTGGGGTACAGGGAAACTGCGAAAATCCTATACCGATACAGATGGTCCCCAGTTCGATACCCTAGTCACAGAACTAGTCGAAGAAAAATTCCTGAGGAAACATAGATAGACATATATATATATATACGTTTCGTCAGGAATTTATCTATACTGGCGAATCTAATACGAAACTAATACTTTACTACTTTATATTTATTAAAACAAACTAAAATATTAGTTTACTATTAGTCTAGCAAACTAATTTTTTAGTTTATTTTAGTATATATAAATTTACATTTTCAATAATATTTGTATTTTGTAATAGATATATTTATAATAAGTTTTCGAGCACAATTATGAAATTGTGCTCGAAAACTCTCTTTTCGTGTATATTTTTTATTATACGCGATACTGGATTTTGTTTGCGTTTGTTACCGTGTTCGGGTTCATCTCAAAGACGCACAAAACTGGAAAAGGTAATGCTGCTTTTTCGTTTGCATCTCAACGATGCAAAGTTCAGAATCATCATTTTCTAGAGAGGTCTGTACTGTGACGAATGACATAATAACATCGATAGACCCAACGTCTGGATGGTACGAGCGCAGCATATATGTATTTAATCGCTGAATCATGTTTTCCTGGTGATGCAGCGTGAATCACCAATCTCTTTTGACGTTTCGTTAAATCACGCGAAACTATATATTGGGGTAAGGTATCGTTCACTCATTGGCTTCATTGTGTCGTTTGAGGTCCGTAAATGTCTCCAGTAATTTTGCTTTCGTGCAAACCATCATCGTTTCATTGCCATTGATCATAAAGTTCAATCTATTCATCAAATAAAGAAGCATCCTCGGAATACTTCGTGAATACAATCGATAACCAATCTAATAAGACAATGCTATTGACTCCTCCGGACAATCAAGAGTTTGTTGTTCGAAAAAAAATCCCATTTGTCCGGTTCTCTGTTATCTGATTCCGTCGAAGACTGAAAATACGTGCACGCGTTTTATTGAAGCGAGAAGAGGATGGATAATGAGCAGATGGGCTGGTAAGAGTGAAACAATGTCGAATCGTTAGAGCCGTAGGGACAAACGAAAACAAAAAAAACGAACCGATAGAGAACCACGACGGCTCGGTGGATCACATAAAGAAAAACTCAGCGTTAAAACCTACAATTCGTCGAAGGGGGAGCTCTTTGTTTCCGTATGGATGTTTCGCGATCGCAGAATGCACGGATAATACACACACGTACTATACATATGCATAAACCGCGTATATACTGTATTGCACTTCTGTAGCCTCATTCACGGAACTCTACTGCGCGTTTTGCTCCATTGATGGACGTATCCGTGACCAGCCCCTCCCGTCACTTTCCATTCTTGGCGAATCGTAAAGCCACGTTCATGGCTGCTCCACCGCCCTGACTCTGCCAACAAGCACCCCTCGTACCTGTTCCATATACTCGCTGATTGTCATCCAGTGTGGTATTCCAAGAACGAGGCTGTACCGATCGAAAAAATCATCCGACACGAAGTTCCAAAGGGAAACAGTTGTTATTTGTCAACAACTTTTCTCCTGGAGACGTTTGGCGTTTGTCTTAAAGTTCTGTGAATACCACCTATACTTTTGTTCAGTCAAGCATATATTTGTTGTGCCAGCTAATTGCTGTCGACAATTACGTATCGGAGGAAAACTGACTCTAGCTTGAAAATTGTTGGACTTACGACAGTTCAAAACTCTCAACGCCTACGTATTTGACGTCTGCAATTAGCATTAGCAGATGCTTACCTCAAAAATCGTGTTCACGTGTCTGAAGGCAATCGTTCCATGGAAAATCATTATTATATTTTGTTAAATTATAGAAAATGATTACTAAATTTTCTCGTATCGAAAATTATTACTCAATTTTACTCGTATGGAAAATAATTGCTCAATTTTCTCATATAGGAAATAATTATCAAATTTGCATGGAAACTATTAATCATATTTTCTCGTAGAAAATAATTATCGAATTTTTTTCAATAATGACAAGAGTTTTGTAGAGGAATATTGTTCGCTCTTCTAAGTTTAACCTTTAAGGACCGACGTGTGGTCTGGCATACACTTTAAGAGTTCGAAAAGTCTAATTACATGTGTTAGCGAGGACGTATCCCCTCGTGCTTCTCTCCACCCTTCGAATAAATGTGAAAACTTCTATATTTTGTTTTACTTATATAATCACTTGTATACACTTTGCATTTACAATACTTGTAAAGTTACTTTTATAAGTTGTACAGTTACTTGTAGAACTTTACTTATGCAATATTAACAATACATAGAAACGTTTTTTAAGAAAAATATCAAAAAACAAAAAAGTCATCGTCAGTAAAGCTCTGGTGGTCCGGTAGAGGTGATGTCGATACTTATGTAGGTAAAATGGCACGTCGGTACTCGAAGGTTAATATCCTCGGAGATGAAAAAAGGTCGAATTTCTATTTGGCTAATGTTGTTTATAATTAATTTATTAACGTTGATAATTAATTATGTTTTCACCGGTGTATAGCGCACAGTTTGCAAATGTGATATCGAAGTCCTTCGTTGTACCATTGATAAATAAAGTAAATTATTTATTTCGAGTTACATGGCAGTGACCTTTACCCCTTGTGCATCTCAGTATACTTTAAAGATTTTCTAATTTAACGATTGTTCTTTTTTTTGCATTGTTTCAGGTAAGCGCACTTTGGGAATCTTTCCCGATGACGAATAGGACGTTCTGCATTGGGTTTTGCATACTGCGGTGATGTAAATTTTCATTTCGATTCACGTTAAGCCGAATTGTATTTCTGGTCTTTATGCACAGGTCGTGTTGTAGTTCCCAGAACGTTTTTTGGTCTCAAAAAGTAAAAAGAAAAAAACGAAAAAGTAGAAACGATCGTTTCATCGAAATATTCTTTTTTCATATCTCCGTTTCGCCATGCTTAACATTCTACAAAATATTTGTATACCTTTGTGTGCTAGATTTTCAAATGACTGTTTCAAAAGATAATCGAAGAATGTTCATCAGGAATATTTGCAAAAAGAAATTCGAGTACCTAATCGGAAAATTGTCCTTTTTCGTTGCATCTCAAAGTTGCGAACGTCAATCTCGTGTCCGGAAAAAAGAGGTACCAAGTTAAATTAAAAATTCGCGAGTGAAAAAAAAACGCAAGCGAAAAACGTTGGAAGAGAGATTAAAATAAGTTTCGCATCTTGGAGGTTGAGACCACGTGACGTACGCATCGAGAAAGATAGAAGAGATAAAGTCAAAGTCCTGCGAGAATGCAAGGTCAACTACAAGAAAAAGTATTGAACTAATATCCTACTTTTCTTTGCGACCTACGTACTGAGTCATAGATTATAAGAAATCCGTAGTTCTTCAAACTACAGTGCAACCTCAATCACTAGGAGTTAGGACGAACCTCAATAACTAGAAATTCTCGACCAATCGTTTTCTTTTTGCGACGTTTTCGATCTTTTGTAATGTAATCAACGCTTATTTCATCTCTACAACCCCGATATGATCTAACGAAATCCACCATAAATCGAAGTTTTCATTGATGATGGTATATCAACCTTTTATAACTCGATAAGTTTTGGTTTTGTGGACCTCGATGGGTCGAAGTAGTGAAAATGTAACCACTCTGAGCCTTCGGTCGGCAAAAAAAACTTTCATCTTCAAACATGAGGACTTTTCTTCTCCCTTCCGTCCTTCTCGATGATACGAAAAAAACACAAATGGAATTGTTTCAACTTGGCGCTAGCTTTATGTATAAATCTTTATTTATACATGTACGTACTTATTGTACTTACTTTATGTGTCTTTTATTCTTATTGGAAAGCCAATAAGAATAGATAGAAAGCCAATAAGAATAGATGGCATGTCATTTTTAGAAAGATTCATAAACGTAAAATACAATGTGTTATTTCGTTCACGTTCCTATCCTATTTTTACCTATTATCGAGTAATCGAGTTGGGTCATTAAAATATTACACATTATTTAAGTCGAAACTGTCTGTGCGGCCTCTGTCCGTATAATACTCAAACCTGAACCTTGGTGTGGCTTTTCCGATGGGGATACAAAATGAAGGGTCTTTAAGCGTTCGTTTTGCAGGATACAAAAAAATGGCCGCAAAGGCTTGTTTTCATTATGAATATCCTGTCCATGCTTTACATGGATAATAAATTACAGGAAAATCATCTATACTTTCTATCATGATTCAATCGTGGACTTGGAACATTACTGAAAAATGTCGCGATGCGCTGTTTGGTCCCTTAGTTTAATTGGCACCAAACGAATTAAATTGTTAAACGTTGCTGCTGAAATTTCGAGAGCTTTTCATGAAGCAGTTTTCGAGAAGACTTTGGAACTGTAATTGGATTCTGTTTTACCGACCGAGCCAAGTGCCATCGAGCCTCACCACTCGGTTCAACCGTCGTTCTCACTCTTGCAGATTCGCCCAGTTCCGTTTCTTTCGTTCTCATAGGACGAAGGATGCGCGCGTGCTCATTCCTCGAGTGTAAGACGCGAGAGAAACGAGAAACGGGTGGATCTTTGATGAGAGCAAGAGGAGTGATGGAATGAGCGATACAGGAAGAAGAGGAGGGAACGTCCGGATGTGGCGAAAAGTGTTTGAGAGATATGGAAAGAGCGTGCCATCGAGGAAAGGGAAGGGAAGAAAAGCTCCAAGGAGCAGATGAGGTAGGCCGAAGCCGCCAGCGAGGAAACAGAGTGCGCTCCAGGCGGATCCACTGCAGCCTCTTGTTCTCTCGCCACCCGCACACGGGAACCCCAGACGAAAGCATCGATCTGGGCGTCGGCCTCAAGACACACCCTCTTTATTCTCTCTTTCTCTTCCCTCGTTCTCCACCCGTTTCTCCCTCTCTCC
Organism: Ophioninae sp. A BG-2022a; assembly: GCA_030523105.1. Taxonomy (NCBI): domain Eukaryota; kingdom Metazoa; phylum Arthropoda; class Insecta; order Hymenoptera; family Ichneumonidae; species Ophioninae sp. A BG-2022a. The sequence goes on from JAPYZI010000001.1 coordinate 225,660, forward strand.
ATCTCTCGCGGCTCCGTACTACATTGTTGGGGCTAAGGGGATGCGAAACGGAAAAATCTCTCTACTTCTACTCCCCCCTTTGACTCTCTTTTTTTCTGCCACTTCAAGAAAACTTCTTTCTAGAAAAGACAAACTTTCAACCCCTCCGTGGAACGATTAAAGGCTTGTGAAGTAAAAGAGATCGATGCTCAACATTTCTCGAAATTAATGCAACGCCTTGTTGCAAAGTCGCGTGCTTGTCATAGTAAAAAAATAATAAACGGTAATAGAAATATTAAAAATGATAATCTCTTGTTGCGCGACCGATAAGCATTAGTGGCTTTTCTTCGTTATAATGATTTGGGAACAAAAATACGAAGATTAATAGAAAGGATTTTCGCCAAAAAAAAAAAAACATCATTGCTCGCTTACCAATAAATAAACGCAGAAGAAAGTTGTCCGGTCGCACATTAGAAAATGTCAAGAAAATTTGACGTGAATTGGATCTATCAATTTCTAAAACGACTTCCAAGAGGTTAGACTTTACAGATCGTTCGAAGACAACGAAGTTTTTTTTATTCCTTCTTTTCATTGTTAACTAAAATCTAAAATATTTTCGTAGCTGAAATCAACCACGGAAATTTTGTGATACGAAACTTTCGTTGCATTTAAACGATAATTATTTCATTAACCTATAATCTCTAAAAACTGATTAGACACTAATAACAATGCGCATAAAAAATATTTCTTCGCGACTATTTGCATAAAGTGATTTACGTGTACGTCAGTTTATACCTAGTCAGACATTGACCTGATTCTCGTGAATCCTGTACGTTTAATCGACTTGCACCTTAACGTCTATCTCGCGATGTCGTGATCTATCTTTTCTCGTATATACGTTCTATTATTATTATTATTATTATTAGTTTTCTTTTTTTGCTTTCACAATTCTCGGCTTAGTATTATTATTACTATTACTATTATTATTATTATTATTATTATTATTATTATTATTATTACTATTATTGTGCAATTGACGCAAGTATCTAGCCTGCACCTATTAGAAGCAGTTCGACACGTAACAAGTGTGTCTCTCCCAGAAACTTTTCGAGGATCAATTTGTAACGTCCGCTGACTGAAACGAGCTGCATCCAATCGATGTGGCAAATGGATTACGAGATAAAACTCTTCTGTCGCGAGAGATTGTAAACACGTTACTGCGCTGTTAACCTAATTTTCGTCTCGTGCTCTTCCACCCCTCGTTAACATATTTTCTTTCCCCCTTTCCTAACATTTCACGATCCGTTTCACGATATCGGGCAATCCTCTCTTTTCCTCGGCTATATCTACGCTTCAGTACGTAATATCCTTGCACCCGAGACTCCTCTGGAACGCGCTCTTTTTTTTTCCTTTCATTCTTTGCCCTCGCCCCCTTCCTACCGCGGTTGTTTTTTCCTGGGCCTACGGTGCAACTGCGAATGCGCGGGATCAGCGCGTTGCATTCCACAGCCACTCGGAGTGGAAGGACCCCGTCAAGGTGAGCCGGTCATCGTGCTGCGCGCGAATATGCTGTTGCGTGAAGAGAATTTTCACTCGTGCAAACGCCGCTGATCATTCCCGTATAAATGTTACCTCCTGACGTACGTTGAACAGCTACATCGAAATATCCAAATACAAATGTATCCACGACTAACCCCGTTTCGTTCGTAATGTCACGAGAAATCGAGAAACAAATTCATTGATTTTATATCCCCGAATATGACTTTCGTCATTGCCGGATAAATTGTGATCAAATGGCGAACAGAATTGTTGGAACGATGAAAAAATATCGGTCGAAATGGTGGCAATTGACGAATGAAATTATTACTCAGTCTGAATTCAATATTTGCATATGCGATCATGAAGTTCCCCTTCCTCTACTTCCCTTTCAATCGAATCAAAGTGATAAGGCGAGGGGTCCAGTAAATTAACAAGAAAGGATATATATTAGGTTTAGTAAAAAGAAATCCATTATTTTTCCAATAGATGGCTTTCGTTATCTGCATCTCGCTTTGTATAAGTCCGATCGGGTTACACTAGATGGCGTTAAAAATATACGAATTCGTACTAAAAAAACTTTTGCGATAGGTTGTTGATTGGTTAATTCAGTTTATGATTGGTTTACTCCAGGAAATAATCGATTTCTTTTTACTTCAATAACAATAACAATCATCCTGATAGCTGGGAGAGTCCGCTATATGCAAGTTTTTTTTTCGCTACAGACAGAGTCACTTCAGATCACCTTCGATCAAAGAGATTATCCATAGAAAGCGTGCTAATTATTTTGGAATTCTTATTCATTTAATAATTCAGTAGTTATAAACATATGAATTTAATTAGATCGCTTATGAGAAAACAGCTTCTTTCCGATCTTTAAATTATTGTGACAAGATTTTTAGGTCAGCGATTGATTAGCTGAAGTTTCAGATATATAAACTGCATTGTCGCGTTTGACAGTTAATTTATAAAATAATGAACGATTTATTTTTACGATGAATCAGCGATTATTGGAAAACTCAATATCTGTTGATTTTGTTGGGTAATTATTGATATTGATAAAATTATATTTACGTATAAATTAAATTAAAAAATTGAGAGTTTTCTTTATTGGCAGATGCAATTGACAAAAACTTAGCCAGACACGTGCCGATATGATCGAATTTGACTTCAATTGTTATCGAAAGTCATAAAATTAACTTCTCCATAACTGCTAATTTATTATTAAATTAGCTATTTCTAACGCTAACGATGTACTACGTAATATAGACTTGATAATTCACAATTTGCCCATTTCGAACCAACTTTTCGTCGACGGTCCATTTGGTAATATTACAAACATAGAAATATTTATCACAAGTGCTCGTTAGTATGATAATACAGACGATCGTTTAATAACTGAATATTTTTAATAGTTCGGAATCATTTTTTGTCTCGCGGCTTTATAAGCATCCCTCCTGACAAATTTGACCTGTCCCAATCCTTATCTGTCAATCCATAATTCAAATATGCAAAATATGATTTTCTATAACAACAATAATAAGAAATTAAAAAAGTAATCGTTACTTCAAAAACTTCTAATAATGCAAATTTCGGTCCAATATATATTATTTCGGTCCATTCGATCGAAACTATTTTCCATGTTGGATTCACCGTTCCCAAATTTATTACTAATTTTATAGTTTAGAGTTTCGGATTGACGATGATTTTTTATTTTTCTCTCGGTCCATGTCTCGCCAACGTTATTTGTTTAGGCCTCAATATAGTTAGATTATTCACATTGATAAATTCCACTAACCATCGTCATTATTCTTTTCCAGTGTGTTATTTATTATTGTTGTTGTTATTAGGGATAAAGCTAACTTTCTGGATTAATGTCATTGGTGGGTCAGTTTCGCGGTGCTAATGATCCATTGGATGTAAGATGGTACACGCCGTTCGCGCTAAGTGGCAAATGTACGTATTTGTGACATCGGTGTTCTCTCTGCCATTGTGTGAATTGGCTGAGAGAATCGATGAGAGATCGCGATGCCGTGGGCTTCTACCGGCAAAGGAAATCATGAATAGTTTGCTAATTATGCAACGCATACGTGCTAAATCACATCTCTCGATGCTAAACAAATTTCTTCCGCTGCATTCATAAGATGTAAATAGAATTCCCAGTGTCCTCTTCGGATTTGCAAGCTATTATATATTTTTATCGTTTTGCACTAACATATTCGGTGGTTTATTCGAATTTAATGAATTGAATTCGAATATCATTTAGATTTTTTGAGCAGCGTGAATAATTCGTTGAGTGATTTTCCTTATTTATTTATTAGTTTGGTATTCGTTATTTGATTGTTTATTTATTATTTTGCTATTCGCTTATTTACTCATTATTTTACTATTCGTTATACACTTATTGATCCATGAAATGATCCATTGATGGTAAAATCGAATTTCAAACCACGAATAACCTTATACATTCAATGTTGAGCCTTTGATATATCAAGTTCGGTATTTTTGAGTTTTTAAAATTTCCGAATGAAATTTCAAGTATTGTAAAAAATTGTACCCAACCGTAAATATAATTGAACGTCCAGTCGAAAACGGTTATAACAGTGAAGAGATCAGGCATAATGGACGTTATAGTCGATAGTCGTAGTAAACGGTGTCGCCTAATCCTGGGAAGACCATTATCTGCGGTTCTGTTGCATAAACAATTTTATATTGTTTCTCTAGGAAAACGTGTACTATGTTTTGGAAAACCCAAACAAGCCTAAACACAGCATCCAAATTAAAAATAGATGTTGTAAATTGAAATCCTGTATATACATTTGTACTTTTTTAACGTACATTTATGAGTGCTTTATTTTCCAAAGTAATTTGTCACCTTTGTTTTTGGATGGGGGAAAGTGTAACGAAACAACGTAAGATATAAGATTCAAAGTACGCAGTAGTCAGTTTTAGCATCCGCCGTTATAGCCGACTTTGTCCAATGACGTTTGGTAGATAAAAGCGATATGTCGCTCTATGCGATGTCGTTACGATCTCTGAGGTTTTTATGTGCTCTTTTTATTGCCACGGGATTCAGCAGTTACTGCCAGATTTCGTCGTTATGTCCGATACGTTGTTTTAACCTATGTCGTTATAAGCGATTGCGATTGTATACGAGATTTGTTCGAAAAATGAGATGACTTTGAATTTTGCGGGTTGCGTACATTCGATTTATGATTTTTTTTTTATATGACGACATAGATGACGCCAACGTATATTGACATTATCAACTGTTTTCCATACTTAGTTCGTTCTTGATAGATATAAAGGTTAGACGTGTTTTGGTGTGCTTGGCGTTTTTTCGCTATCGAAAATGCAAATGCACTTGCTTACATATCATTGCTTGTTCGTGATGGTTTTGGCGATAAACGATACCTCAGACACCGTATTCTCCGAACTTTGACTCCTGCAACGTTTTTTCCGTTCCTAAAACAGAAACGAGCGACGAAAAGGCGGAAATTTGTCGCGATTGTCAAAAGTGCTACGAGGATTGGAAGCAGCGCTGGAACAAGGGGAATTATATCTGAGGGGAATTATTTTTAAGGGGAAAAAATACGTATTGATGAATAACTAAGTATTCTTCGATAAAAATAAAAAGTCTCGAATTTTATTTTTTGAAGAAACCTTGCACATCGCATAAAGAAATTTCAGTTCGAAGTACCGAGTACATAAACCAGATTTGTTTGCAAAAGTGCAGAGTGTATTGAATTTCAAAAGGTCTATAACCTATAAGTTTTAGAAAGTGGGACGTGCCACGCCCGAGACTTCGGGAGAGACAAACCTTTCGCCGTCTGCGGGGGATCGGTCGAGACATCCGCTCTTCCAGATCTTATTTCGATCTATCTCCGTTCTCCAACGACTTACCTGGTATAATTTATCGGAATACGTCTTCGCTTTGTGTTTAGTATAAACCACAGGGTCGCCTCTCTCCCTCTCTTTCTCTCTCTTTCTTTGATCCTTGTGTTCATCGGGGCGGTTATTACGACCTCGTAAATATGTCGCTGTCAAGTTCATATCGCCTCGGAACTGCATGAGAGCGGTGATACCGTTCGCGGTATATTGCGAGGGTGTGCTCCTCGTATCACAAAAAAAAAAAAACGGGTGGAAAGAAATGAAAATGGCTGACACGGTTGGTGGTTTGGCCTAGCGGCAGTTTTACCTGTACGAACAAGGAAGCGCTATGAGAGAAGCCTTTAAGAATCTTTTTCTCTTTTTTTTTCGTGATTCATAAGCAAAGAAAGCGGTCGACAGTACAGTCGCTTCGAAACCGTATCGACAGTTACTCCGACAACGTTCAAGTTTTCATCGTTGACGTGCAACGAAATTACTTTTATTTTTTTTTATTTTGCAAATTTCCCTTCTTATATTTCAGCAGAAGAAATCCCGCAATCATATTTAAGAGAGTACTCGAGAATTTACTAGTCAACAGTATGTCTATAATTTGTTGAGTTTGTTTGGGTTCAAATAAAATAAACAAATAAAAAATAATTATTCGCGAAGCGTTGGTAATAAACGTGTTCAATTATTATTATAAAAAATGAAGAACTAAAATATCAATCAGCTTGACTTAAGTGCTCTTACCAACCGTCATTCCATAAAGCTCTTCCCGAAAAAATTACGAACGTCGTTTGCTCAACGCTTACATGTGCGTAGTTGCTATGTGTCGATCAGCAAAGTCAGAAATTAATCGCTCCAACCAATAATATCTGCTTGAAATTTCCGGTAGCCTATATTTTTTATGAAACAGATGTCACCGCGACAGTTTTGTTGACATTTTCCGCTTTTTACATAATTTTTATCTAATCGCAAACTATTAATATTGTCGTTCCAAAGATCGATCTGCACGTATTTCCTAAATGTGGTGTGTTAAATGCGTTTAATTAATGAATTAAATACCGTCGTATATTCTCGGTAAGGCATGCTGAAATTTCGCGGACGTAATTCCGAATTGCTATATTATAGTATGCAAAAAAGCAATTTTGTTTCTAATGAGGAAATTCATCCACGTACTACCTTAAAAATCATCATTTAGCAATGTGCAATTTATCTGCTTACCAAAAATCTAAGTGATAAGAAGTGGATCGACTTATATATGATGCCTAAAACCCATCCATTTTGTCCTGTTATTCTCGCTTTGGGAGAATGCATACGGAGGGACGGAGAGGAGAGAGGAATGCGAAAAGATTCACGGGTGGCCTCCGCCGTGAATGATGCTTGCGAGCACTGGCAATTTTCCTCACGGACTTTATGCTCGTCCTCGGGCTAAAAAAATTTGGAGTACGTACACACTCCTGTACGAACTGATGAAAAAAGATTTATCAAAAGAAACTGCATTCGTTTGTTTCGTCTTTTTGTTTTTTCCGATTAACTGAAATTTACATAATATCGATGGTTTTTTTCTTAAATCGACTTTACTATACATGGATTTTTTTTAAACGGGTTTATTCAACTTACGATTTAACAGAGTTGAGTGGTAAAAAAATCAAATACCCGTACAAATATTGGTATTTGATATTATTTTCTCAACAATATTGCTTTTTTTCATCCTATTAATCAGGACTTTCAATATCATTTAAATTAAAAAAATTGATTTTTATTTTTATTTATTTATACTTATCAGCGGGTAAGGCATCGAATTAATTAATATTAGTTTTGCTTCATTTTGATTCTATCAACAACTATCGACTCTTATATTTTCAAAAATATTGACGATTCTTTAATATTATTCATCCAATGATACACTAAAGAAACATTTCTCACCACGAAGAAAATTTTTCAAGAACCCAAACAAATCTAAACAAAATTCTTCAATATCCATATTATTTTACAATGGCCCAAGCAATTCCAAAGAAAGTTCTTCAATACCAGTATCACTTTTTAATAACACAAACTAAATTCTTCAATATCAATTGATACTAATATTGAAGAATTTAGTCTCTTTGATAACCCAAACAAACCCAAATAAAATTCTTTAATATCAGTAACACGTATACTTTGAACATCCTAGACGACGATTTCACTGTGTATTGACCGTTAAGAATTATACCATATACGTATTAAGAAAAATCACGATAGAACAAGTACAGCGGCAAAACGAGCAAATAAAAAAAATGGCCATAGAACTTTCTTCTAGCCGGCCGTCTAGCGGTGATGTCAATAAAACGGTGTACGACAACTTGACATTCGATACGATTCCATCGAGGGGATATTTCGTCCAGCGAATAATGTTACCGTTTTATGTTGCATATAGTTAAGGCAGTTCAGTTGATATATATGATAACCTGTGGAAGCGAAACAGAGTAGCATCCGCCGAGCAAAAGCCACTAAACCGCAACGCGGTTCGACAAGATATTCTCTCCCAGAATTTATCGTCTCGTTCTGTTTCGCTATCCCCTATATTGTACTCTCTTCTCTCACTTCTTTCGTCTGTAACTTTATTTCTCTATCATTGTGGAAACACACATCAAGAGTTTTCACTTTGTGAAGCATTTTGCTTTCTTCGCCTAGGCTCTAACCTCTCTGTTCGTGATTAATTTGTGAAAAAAAAAATTCTTTTTAGTACATATACCATCTATGTTCCAAAAATAAGATAACTTTTCAAATTTCACCGACTAAGTAGATTCGATTTTCGACTTTTTTTTGTCACGTCGATAAACATGTCCCCAAGGTGTGTTGACATTACCAGCCATTTTCCATATTTAGTCTTTATTTGATAGATATAGCGGTTATACGTGTTTTGGTGTGCTTGGCGATTCAGTACTATTGAAAACGATAATGCACCTGGTCAGGCATCGTTACTTGTTCGTAATTGTTTTGGCGAAAAACAACACCGTAATCCATGCCTCAACCACCGTATTCGCCCCGACTTGGGTGCGACGTTTTTTCTGATCCTAAAATTGAAAAGAGCGACGAAAGGACGGAGATTTGCCACGATTGAGAAGATAAAGATTACGTTGAAGGGGACAAATTAAATATTGATGAATCAATAAATATTATTCGAAAAAAGCCACCTTTTGCTTGAAACAAACCTCGTATGATGTCCTTTTTCAATAAAACATATATATACAAAAGTTTTTATGCGAAACGTATGGTAATCTTTGAATTCTTGGAATTGGTATTAAAGTTCTTCTTTGGCGCCGAGGTTTTAATGCAACGTTCGTATAGTCGTCGTTTAGTTGTTACGCTGGTCATGGCTCGAGAATTGCACCGTTTGGCCATTATGATGACGGTCATATATATTCCCGGCTTGACGCGATAGAACATTTTCTGCCTGGTCTCTCGCGCGGCCTTTCCGACAAAGATTTTCTCATCGGTTAAGACACCCCGGTTCAACCTTATGGAGGAAAGCGGTCGCGATCCTTACGCGCCTCTACGCATGATCCACCAAGTGCTCTTTTAGAAAATACCACCTTTTTATCCCTCCGGGCACGGCTATTTCAAGTATAATAAACCATAAAGTGTATAGTAAACATGTCGTTACGATCTCTTGTCTAGCTTCCTTTTCTCGTCGTCAACCGAAACCAGGATACTCTTCTGTCAAGGAAAATTTCTCCTCCTCGTTCTCCCTCACTCTAATTCGTCCTCCCTTTCTCCCAGCGTCAACGATTACCGCAAGAAACCGGCATAGGCCAAATGAAGTTTCAAGTTGTTTGCTATCGCTATATTTGTGGAGGATATATATAATCCTTGAAACCTGTCGCTTGAGACAAGAAAGTACCGTCCGCTGAAATGACCAAAGGCTGACAATTCTACGTTGAGATACAGAAAACGGATTTAGCGAGGATCAAATGATCGATCGTAAGGAATTGCGGTCGAGCTATCGATAAAAAACATATGATTAACGAAGCTTGGATTCATTGGCAATTCGTAGGAAGTACTGATATTAGCATCATTATTCCATTAACATAGACATTCGATTTTCATCATTCTTCGCCTCTTTATTTTGGATTTTTCTGTTTCTAGGTAGTACAAGATGGATATTATAAAAAGGTTTAATTTTTTTCAAATTTTAGGAATTACAGTTCCTTTATCACAATAATATAGGAATTATTTCAGCATTTTTCAGTAAATAAATTAATAGACATAAACATAATGATTCAACACGGTCGCTTATGGAAAAAAGGATTTTTGACGTTCTTGACGTAAACTTGACGGACTAACTTTAAGTAGAAATGTACTTTTTAAAAGTACCTTTGCATCTTCGAATCCTGCAGAGACTGATGATGTCGATTTTTCATTGAAAACTTAACCGCTAATGAGAAAATGGCTTACAAAAATGACTGAGCTTATGTCGATCTTCTACATGCCCTTAAGGAGAGGGGGAGTAACGATTAAAAAACAATTTCCCACTTTTTTATGTTTCATGTGCTTGTAGAACATTTAAAGATTGTTTTGTCTAAATTTGAGGTAATTCAAAGAAAAACTAAAGAAGATATAGAACTTTAAGCAGTCTTCACCCTGAACGAGTGTTGTACACCTGCTCCGCAGCTGCTCGGCGCGCTGACCTGGGAGCTTTGTCCTTTATTGTCTTCAAATTCTTTTGTAATTTTGTAAAATCATATTCTAGGGTCTTCGTAGGTATACATACTTATGTTCTATACATTAGTTTTGTAGTCTATATAAAAATCAGTTTGAAAGTGTAGCTTGGGTAGTTGTAGACGACACTGAAATTTCGCTGTGCGTGTTTATGTTCATAGTTCGCTCGGTTTCGTTTAATTTTTTTCTGTGATTAAATATTTATTATCTGAAAAATGCTGAGAAAATTAAGCAGCCAAGAACGGCAAGAAACTGGTGCTAATTTAATTCGACGAAAGAAAATTATTCCTCCACAGAAACGCATGACAGAAAATGTGCAATGTAGTAGTGCGTTATATAAGAAAATTAAATTGAATACTTCTTACGAAGTAAAGGAAAATGTGAAAAAAGAGTACGGGATCATCGATTCTATTCTAGTATTTCCAACTATTGTTACATTAGCTAAGTGTGTAAAATGTGATGGAAAACTGTCGTTTCAATCGTGCAAAAAGGAAGGACTCGGATTCAATATCAAAGTAACGCGTGAAAAGTGTACGCAGCGTCAGTATGTTCCATCTAGTAAAGGAAGAACAAGAAGCTACGTGAAAAGCAAATAATGTTAACAAAATGTCAGAATCAACCGTATCAAATGATGGAACGTCGAAAAAACGAGCATTTCCTTCTCTCTACTATTAACTGTAACACCCCCCGTCAATGATTGCAAAACGAATACAACCGAATCATCGTAAATTCTGAAAATATTGAATCATCATGATTTAGAATCTCAATGTATGGAGTGTGCGTAGTTAATAAAATTATAAGATAATTAATGAAAATAATCATACGATTACGTCATGCTATTATTATCAATAATAACTCAAAAATTCTATGCCAAATGAAGCCAATATCATCAAATTTGACTTCAATTTTGATTGAAAATGAAAAGTTAACGTTTTCAAGTGGCAACTTTTTATTAAAGCAACTTACGTAAGGTTAAACATGTACGACACGATTTATACTCGTAAATCCACGATTTTCCCATTTCGGACTAATCCTCTAATCGACGGTTTATCTGACAATACCTTAAAATCAGTAGCGATAGAATGAACGTGAAGCTTTTTTAGGTTATTGAATATTATCCATTGGGTATAAAAATTTCAAAAAATATTACCAAAATAATGTTAATTGATTGATTTTTACAGCGAATAGAAATTTCGTTGCTTTCATCGACCCATCAGAATTACATTATTTGGTTACGGAGTTTGAGATTATGTAAAATATTAAAGCATATTAATTTTCATTCTTTAGATTTATAGTTAAGTGTTATGAAGTTTTCATATTACGGGGTAATCGGGTTCACGAGTTATAAAATTATTTTTTTACAAAGTTCATTGTTTTTTTTATAATTTTCAGTTTGTTTTCTCTAGTTAGGAAATAAACCTGGCGTGATAAGATTATTAAGAGACCGGATTCGGTTTCAGCATGCCCGATTACGTATAGCAAGGTGGATTAGGACCCTGTAAACTAAGTTTCGATATTTTGTGTGAATCTGTGTTATTCCTCAGCATCCAAGTTTGTTTCTTTTGATCTATGTATCCGCTGAGAATTTTCGAATGCTGCTTTGAATTTTATTTTAGAAAGGAAGACGTTTAGATACTACCGAATTTTCAGCTTCGCCGGTATATCTCGTTTTCATCGTTGCGAAAAAAAAAACGAGAACCATTTACCAATTACGTCGGCGTGCACTATTCATTAGGCAACGGACGTTTGATCACACTTGCACATCCAGGCACCTTCGTCCGCATATACGTTTAATACATACACTGTGTGGACCTTGCAGCTACCGTTAGGTTGTCAGAGAGCGCGAGAGAAACGTTTGTCCAACACTGCCACAGGCAGTTTTCTAAAGCTTCACAATCTCGCTCCCACCATGCCACTCCCTTTTCTTCTTTATTACAGTCGTGCATATCTGCATCACAGATCCGCATACTGCATGCCCTGAACTTTGGCTATTTCGTGGTACGCGTTTCGAACCTTCGTATATATGTTTACGTCAGGGTGTAACAATGTGTATATTTTTTTCAATACGTATATCACGAATGATTCCATCTATTTTATTGATAACCTAGTTATTGGGTTACTTGGGTGGTTGTACCAAAAATTAATTTTTTCATTGATGTTCAATAAACATCATTTTCAAAAAATACAATTTTATACGCGTAAAGGTTTTCTCGAATACATCCTTTCCTTCCTTAAAATATACGGGAGCTAGGAAATAGATATTTTGCCGGATAAAAAAAGGGTCCGTTTTTAATTTTTTAAAATTAAAAGTAATTTCCTCCGTAATTTCAGTAATTTCAATTTTTTTCTGAAAGGATGTCATTTCAGTGCAAAAAAGAGCCGTTGGATTTTGCAATTTATTAAAAAAATTATATCAGATATGTTTTTTTTTTTAATATTGGTGTAGAAAATACTTGCACGTATCCAGATTTCGCATGAAATTGTTATTAATTTTTTTCGGGTTGGACAAATTGTTATCATTTACTTAAGGGTATAAAGAAGGCTCATGATTTTTTCAGATTTTTCCAAAAGCCATCGTTATCTTTTACGATACTCCGTCAAAATTCTAAATGAATTGACTATGATATACAGAGATATTCGGTTACACACTGCGCTTGCCATAACGCAATGAATAACGGGACTTTTCATAAAATTTGTCATATGTCGACGAATGATTCGAGCTATTTCAAAATTTCCGTTCTTAATTGAAATTACAGGTTGAGGCCATGGACCGACCTAATGAAAATTCCAATATTGTAATTACTACGACATCATTATTTATCGTTAATTAGGGACACTTTTGTATTCTTCGTGAAATTAACAGGACGGATACGCGAGTTATGAATTTTCAGTGTAATTATTTTTTCAATTTGATTCGAAAAAGTAAAACCACAGACACGATTGTACAAAAGGAGGAACGTTTCGGCCGCGTTTGTGCGCGTTCAGGTGCGTATGTGTGAGCACGCCCGTGTGCCTGGCGGTGAATGGCCGAATGACTGGAAATTCTGAGGATTCTCGTTGCAAGTGATTGGAAAAGCTATCGGTCAACGCGGTACCAATGGGTACGAGTTCACGCGACATTCTTGGAAAAGTACTTGGCGTTTCAACCTTGTCGTCGATCACCATCGGAGCGAAAGACCAGCACGATGAGGACGACGTTAACCATAGAGCTCCTCTATAATAACACACTCTCCGGCTGGCTGGCCATCGGCCACCAGCGTACTGACCATAACCACGTTGTGCCGGTAACGTACTTGACAAGAATGCGGTTTCACCTGGGCTCCTGTTTTTCCCGATGGTCAACGACCGCCGCGAATACGTTGCAGCGTTTTATTCTTTTTTATACTGACGCGAATCCAACGGTCACGTGATATTTTCGTTATTCGAACCGACAAACAACGTATCAATGATACAGGCTTCAGGCTCGCTAATTACGTACAGTGGGTAAAAAAAAGGGTATTTGTACACATCATAGGAAATTGTTGTTGATTTGGCTTTATTTTTGCTTTCGTGCTTTTGTAACGTTTTTGTAAATGAAAAAAATTTACGAAAATACGTGTGTAAAAAAAACAATTTAAAAGGAAATTTTCGAGCGAGGTGGATAAATATAAATATACGCAGTATTTTGTTTACAAAACTTGTACAATATTTCGGATAACCCATCGAATACGAAAATTAAAGCTGTAAAAAATTTGCTAAAGCATTTTATTTTTTTTACGGATAGTGCGAAACAAAATTTTTAATTGTAGGAATATACAGCAAACGAAAGAAAAAAATATCTGTGTAATCGGTAGTCTTCAAGTTTAAAACCTTCAGGGAACTTTTTTTTTCTATTAACCACCTTAAACAATTCGATGAAAAAATGCTTTTAGGGAAGTAAGCCTAAAGAATTCCACCGAAGTTTGCATTCATTACGTAAAAAAATATAATCACTATTTCAACGAGACGATACACGAGGTTTGGCAAAAGAACTAGGAACTTGTAATTTTTCACAAAACGAAATATGTGTCCTTTAGATTTCGATGTACAATAAACATGTCAGGAATTAACAAAAGCCTTAAGTGCAGACAGGAAACAATTTAATTTTGAATCGAATTAATAGAAATCTACTTATGTTGAGAACTGTATTTGCACTCCCAATTACTTTCGCAATTTTAATATAATGGAGTTGTTAATAATAATCATACCGGAAATAACACTAGTTGAATGAATTCGTGTTTTTTTTGCGTCATTAATCGCCACACGAAACGGTGTGCTACGGGAGGATGAAATTAGCTTGGCTCAATTTTTAATGCCATAGCACAAATAAATAGCCTACTGTCAGCTGTCGCGTTACGTAGGCGAAGTTTAATACACATTGTAAATACATAGAATAGGGAGAGCAACGGAGAAAATCACGTATAGTTTACAAGACAAGTCCGTGACAAAGAGCGGGAGTGAGTGGAAGAAAGACAGAAGGACAGGCGGACACGGAGAAAATGGACTTTGTGATTCCGGGTTGCGCCTGTAAATAGTTGATACGCCCATGCGGAAACGGTACCAACGTAGATTTTCGTAGACAATGGCGCCTATGCACTTTCCTTCTTCCGTTTCTGCCCGTCTTTACCACCTCCCGTCCTCCATTCGTAGTAGTACGTCATGTGTAGCGTTTTCGACGCTGATGTTAAAAGCTCCGTTGAAATTGACACCAACTGTACGATTTCCAGGTGTTCGTTTTGCAATATCTCTGGACCATTTCCGTTTCCTCTTTATCCAGCCCTGAATGTCTATTTTTCGCTTTCGAATCCTTGTTTCCAGCTTCATATCGAACGAAAGCCTCTCGCTACCATTTTTCCTATTGGCTTTCCTAGAAACTTCAAAAGCTTCCATTTTCTGAAAAAAAAACACTTTCATTTTCCGGTAGCGATGTTACGTGATGCATTAAGTATACCTTGAAAAAAATCCTAATCTTAATCCATATTATCATTTATTGTTACAACGCGCATATTAATTTATCCTTTCAAACTATTAAATACGAATGTCTCGTACCGTGCATAGGGCGTGGCACATGTAAAAATAGAGGAATAATCGTTGAAACGTCCACGAACAGTGAATGAAAGTTTTCTTCGTAGCATTTAATAAATATTGACTATAACGTGCTCCAAATATGATACAAGTCCACCACGCCTATCAACGGTAAGATCGACTGTTACAAAATGATATTTTCCCCCTCTTCAACTTGCACCGAAAACCCGAAGCTCGGTTTCCTTAGTTCTGCCAAAATTATCACCGAGCAATTTTTTCGAAGAGAATTGCATTGATTGGCGTTTTCGTTTGGACATTTCGTAAGAAATAAAACTTGCGCTTCGGAGACGTGTCGAGCGTGTAGAGCACGAGGTGAAACGATCGAGAATGGAACGTTGCGAAATCGAGGCCTATACATCTCTGTCGCGTGGTACGTCAATGTACATGAGAGCACCACCCACTACGGGGTTCACAGCCCCTTGTGCACGGTGGCCATCGCCCTCTCTCTGCATATAGCTGCAGCAGCTGACGCGGTGACGTCACGGCTTGCGTGGGTCGGCGTCCCGAAGCCGGTCCACGATCGATATTCTCCACTTGCCCGGGCGACGCTTTTTCCTTCTCCTACGACTCATTGTTTTCTTCCTCCTCCTCCTCCTCCTCCTATTCGCTTCTCTTGTTTTCCTCCTGCACTCTCTTCTTTCCCGGCACTCCGCCGCCATTTTTGTCTCGAGCCCTCTCGCACTCCGCGAACTTCCTCTTCCTCCTCCTCCTCCTCCTTCTCCGCGTCCTTTCCACTTCCGTTCGCGTTCTCCGGGCCTATGACGTCATTGGAAGCGATGCACACCACGACGTTCAAGACTGGTGGAACTTGCCGCTTCTCTTGGAGACGTAAAGAGTGTAAACGTGGTGTAAATTCGCAAAAGCCAAATGACCTCCATCTACTTTGCTTTTCCGGGTCTATAACCTCGACTTTGTGCGATCAACGATAGTATTCCATTTATTCCCGTTTTCCATCCTATCCTGCAACATCCAAACGCGGATATAAATTGGATCACTGTGCAGACACTGGTGTTAATCGATTACAACAATTCATTCAATATATAACCCACGATTCCTCGGTGAATACCAAAGATTAATTGGGTGATTGATATGGTAATTTTCTACTTTTGCCAATTGTGGGTCTCCCATCGAGGAAAAATCGCCAAGTCGATATCTTCTCTTGCGTCTTCATATAACAGGTGTATGCATGGACATGAGAGAAAATGCCTCGGGATAACTCGGTAGGAACCTTCACTTGTTCAAATGCACGTAGTCTTTTTCATCTCTGCTTTTCCTTTCTGACTCGACGAAGATTGTTCCGATCATGCTCGCTCCACTTTTTCTCTGCTGCCTCAATGTTCCATAGTCACACGGAATTTTGCGAGATGCGGACATTTACATTACCGAGTAGATGATCTCATCGCTGTATTTATATTCGAAACTCGTTTTTTTTTCTTCAAAATAGTGAATGTTTATAAAATAATAGAACATTTATATTTTAGTTTAGGAAATAACCTTCAGTTCAATAAATGAGATTTGACGCTGGTGACTGGGCGATCCGTGACATACTGTCAGTCGTTCGTAATCCGATGTGACGGAAAAAATACTTATTTCATTTTTATTTTTCTGTGAATCGGAGCTGGGCTTTGCGTTAGCAATAACCGTTGGAACGGTACTTGCGACCGATCCATCTATGCGAAATCTTAAAAACTCCGTTCGCGGTACTACACAAGGGACGTTCATATTGAAATTATTTAACCCCTTCAAATTTTCCGTAATTAATATAATAACATTTACGAAAATGATGCAAAAGCATATAAATATTATGCGTATCGCGCATACTCTTCCGATCGGGGTTTCGTTTTTAATTAATCAAATAACATGGCCGTGACTTTAATCAAAGGTCTGTATGCACAGTAGATTTTATTCATTCACCAATAGCAGAAAATATTTGTATGTGAAAATCAACCTAAAAATATATACGTGTACAATAGGTGATTTAGGATTCACGGAGTGAATTCGTTCTCCGTCTATCTTTTTCCGTTCCTCTCCCTCATGTGCGGTCATGTCCTCCCCCTTTCTCTCTCCCTCTTTCCGCCTCCCTCCCTCTCTCTCTCTGTACGTGTGTCGGGGTCTCTTCGATCACTTGCTCTTTCATCTTTTACATTTTCCCTATCTCTTTGCATCGGTACTCCAGTGGGTCGAACATTCGCTGGTTTTGAGCCGAACCGCTGCCGGGTTTCCATCCCGGTCAGCCAATCTGGCTTATTTCAGTCAGCTGGGCTGGCAGGGCGTTTCCCCGCCTGCTCCGGTCTCATTTACCTCTCTCGCTTCTCGTTCTCCTCCCGTTCTTCTCGTCCGCTCTCTCTCTCTCTCATCCTCCATCCTCCCGACGATCTCTCTCTCTCTCTTTCTCTCTTTCCATCTCTATGGGTTGCATTGCAGACGTGCAACCGACGACCTAGCCTATCAGACCGTAGCGACCAACGGCGGCAACGACCCTACTTCTCTTTTTCCCTCTGAACCCTCTCTCTCTCCTCAAGTCCTTTTTCTCCTTCAGAGTGCCCGCTGATGGCGGAAACTTTGCGAGGCACTTCCACCACCATCACCCGTATACCATAAGCTGGATTTCCACCACCACTCCCACAGTTACTACTTCTACTATCAGTACTAGTACTACCACGGTCGAGAAGTCCTGAGCTTGTAACACTCGAGACCCCCCGAGAGTTGTAAGCTGTGTGTACGACGGTGTGAGTACGCTGCAGTAGTAACGTAGTATTTTCTGGTAGTATCGCCTGCCCACAGATGCAACTTCCCTCTCCTCTCGGAAGACCGGGCATTTGCGCATGAGAAAAAGAGGGGTAGAGAGTCAGAGAAAAAAAACGAATAAAGACGAGACTCTAGATATGGTTGACGTACGATGGTACATTCACCGGCGCGTCGTGTCGGTTGTAACATTGCTTTCCACTAGTAAGCTATAACTGCATCTTACTTTTCGTCTCGTTTTTTTTTTTTCGTCATCTTTTTCATACAAGCTTGTTGCCTGATTTTTTGTGCTATGAGATAACGATGGGTGATCCCGTTAATAATCTTTCAGCAAAAAGCCCTTTGAATTGAAGTTTTTGTCGTTGGAACACTCGAAAAATGTTCTCTATTTTCTTATTTTTTAAATGCTCGTCTTTCTTTTAAACAAGTTAGGAAAATTTTGGTAATCATGTTTTAGTTGCTTGATTGGAAATTTGGTATGGCAATTGACGAACGAAACAATTTGGAGGATGGACAAATATGGAAGAATAAGGAACGAAAATGAATTTTTGTTGGATTTCAACGATGCAAAGTTGAACGATAAAAAAGAGCCACTCATTGATGCAAAAAGTCCTTCCGCCTCTCACGTTTTCAGCTGAATGCACTCTCTCGTGGTTTTCGTGATTGTACTTCAACCGAAATTTTCATCTGTTTTATCAACCGTTCGTTATGTGCTTACGATTTTGCTTTCATCGTTGATCAAAAAATCGAGAGGAAGGATCGTAAGTATTTGCTTTTGAATATGCACTTTCACCGGCGCACAACGAAAATGTCTTTTTTCAACTTCCGGTTACTACCTACACTCCTTTCGTCATCGACGAATATTTGCCCCTCTCCGGTCATGCAATCGCAACTCTGGTCAGGAATAGCTCTCTGGTGTTCCCTCCTTTACGCTTATGTTTCGTCTCGGTTGTTTCGGAAAACGGTTGGACATAGCTGGAGAGATTCTTTGATCATTGATTATATATATATATATATATATATTTAATATATATATATAGAGAGAGAGAGAGAGAGTGAGATTTGATTGGGTCTCGATAGTCTAAACGTTAAGGCGCCAGTTTGCGCGTAAATATTTTTGAGTGAATCCAATAGTGAATTTAAAATTTTTGTCGTTGAAACGCAATGAACCTTGTTTTTTTATAATTTTTTTTTTTCGTTTATTTAACAGGCAAAGTCTTCTTTGGCAATTTACGTTTCAGATTTTTGTGTTACACACGAGTAACCACTTAAAGGAACTGTTCGGCCTCGAAATCTCATCCTGCGTAAAAACTTGCTGGATTATTATTACGACCGAAACATTGTCGTGTCAACAGAAATAAACCCAAACATACCATTTTCGGTTTAGTTGATTTTTAGCGTTTCATTCTTAACTGCGAAATTGTATTTTTTCAACGAAGAGCCTGGATGAATACTCGTCCAATGCTCGAAATCGTACCGTTGTACTCCGCTTACAGCGATGACGAATGCACTCATTACTATTCTGGAATGTTCTTAAGTACCTACTTTTATACTCCAGTTAAGTTTCTAGGTTACATTAACTGGAGGAAGATGGGAGATAAGGGGGTGGAATTCGAATGAGATATACATAGAAACAGGAAGGACGTCACCACGACAACGTTGTTGGTCACTCGGCATCAATGGAATTTTTTTATTTACTTTTAATCAGATTCTAAATGGACCATATTTTCGAAGCATTCAAATATCCACTTTTTCAAGATTTTTCAACTTTAAAATATATTTAAAATGCATATATATATTGTAATTACTGCACGTGAAAAGATTACCTGAATGAACAATGAACATGAACATAAATACGGAATAAATATAAATAAAGAATTTCTAAAAAATAAATGTAATAAATGGAAAATGGATATAATGAATTAATTTTATTTGTAACAATGTTATAATTAAAATATAAATATAATGTACGTTTGTACAGTGCATAACCTTCATTTATTTATTTGGTACATGTTCCATAAAAATAATTGTCATTGCTTGTATACATAACAATAATAATGATCATAAAAAAAAACATGTCGAGTGAACCGATTTTTTTCCCTACACACGATTAGTGAGAGCAGTTTCACTGCATACATTAACGCATCCCGCAAAAAGTACAACTATACTGGTATAAGGAATTGCAGTATGCAGTTTTCCGTTTGCGGAACTGCTTACGTAAAATGCTTAATTTTTAAGTTTGAAGAACTGTTGCAAAGGTGGGGGGAACAATATCGGACTTTATAATGATCTTTACATGCTCATTGACTAATTAAGCAACACACGCCAGTGTACATCTTCATTCGTCAGCAAATATTATCACACTTTTATTTTATCAAAATCATGACACTGAAGTTTACTTTGTAGGAACCCGACGATATTCTTTTGCTCCTTTTTTACTCTTTTTATTATCGTCAATGTCGCGAAGCTGTACATCGCGATTTGAGATAATACATCTCTAATTAGAATATGTAAAAACAGATGGAATTTTAACGAGCTTTTTTACTACCCTCCTCCTCCCCTCCTTCTTCCCAATTGGTAACAAAAACGGAGTAATAAAAAATAATTAATTTCCGTTGCAAGCCAAGGCAAACTTCAAGATCACATAAATCCTATAGCACCTACAGAAATTACTTGTACGCAAGATGCATTCACTTAACCCAAGCAAACTCAAATAATGTCGTATTTAGCGGTTTGCTATCATTTTCATACAGAAGTATTTATCCTATGCTCGTTTAACGCTGAAAATGATCAGTGCTAAAAATTTTTATCACTTTTTCGTTGACGCGAAAAGAATCCGGATCGAAGGTCGAAGAGGAAGGGCTGCGCGTGATGTAATAAAACTTTAGTAGGTGGAGCTAAGCAAAAGGAGGCTGTAAATAGAGATAGAGAGAGAGAGAGAGAGAGAGAAGAAAGAGAGGAAAGAGAGGAAAGAGAGGAAGAACGAAAAACACTGGCGGAGAGTCATGAGGCGTCACCAGAAAGGAAATAAAATATTAAAAGGGTGGGAGGCATCTGCCGTTCGTTGGCCACCTGTCTCTCTCCCCTGGTTTCGGCAGGTGCAATCCGTTTCCACGGCTTCGGTCATCTCTCCCTTTTACTCGCTTCTGAATAACAGGCTTTCGGATCAATAACAACAGCATTAAAAGAAGCGTAGAGTGATACTAAAATACTACAAAGTCCTGCTCTCCGTCCCTCCTTCGTTCCCTCCCTCGGTCTTGAAACCCCATGTCCTTGACAGTGTTTCGCATATTCCCTCTCCCCTTTCCATCGGGCACTGCGATCACCCCCCAATCAATTAACCCTTCCTTATGCTATCCAAATGCTCTTCCTGGGCTTTCACTTCATTCTTGTTTGCTGCGTTTACGCCAAGTCTTTACGCACGATACACCACGACCATTCTTCAATAAAACATATGGTACGTAGTATCTCGCGTTGTATAAGTTCGATCGGGTTACACTAGATGGCGTTAGAATGATGAGATTTCCTACTGAACAAACTTTTGCGACAGTTTTGTGAAATTGGTCAACTCAGTTTGTGATTGGTTAACTTCAGTAAATCATGGATTTATTTTTACTACACTTAATATTTCAGACTCTAACGGGCCAGCTCGTGATGATGCAGTATAACAAAATGTGACCTCAGTTAAATAATGATTCACGAAATATTTTTGCTTTTTTAAACTCGCGAGCATTGCTAACTTAAGTATTGCTTTAAGTTAAAAACACAAGTTTTAAAAAAGTATTCGTATATTTGACAATGTTTCTTCAACATTTTATATGTATTTAATATTTTAAATATATTTTTTATATTTGGCACATGTCATATCTGGAAATACGGGTTTATCTTCGGTTATATATTACTTGAAGCTAGTGCTACAACACAATAACAACTAATCGAGCCCAATATTGCCCAATCAACGGCAACCAAAGATACGTACGACCGTTTTTGGTCGAGTTGAATATGAGCCTACTACGAAAACGAAAGGTATCGACATTTGGGGTTTCCCATGTTTACGCATCGTGCACACCGTATACACAGCTAATGCCAGTTATTATTATGATAAGTAAACAAACTCCGCAATCGATCGAGAACGCAAAAGAAAAGGGTGGTCGCGCAGCCCTATTAACTCTTCGCTCGTGTAAACAGGACGTTGGTCTTCCTCCACCGATCGTACGAGCGTATCGATGTCGCAACATTGTGTACGGTTAACTCACCAATAAATTAGGAAACCCGAGCCCTCGGCTAGTTGCCGAGAGATCGTATACGAGGGTCGAGGCGTTTCACAAGCTCGGTTGCTCTTCCATAAATGCTAGCAAAATCGATTTTTCATTCTCCCCGCGAGTATATCGCAGGGATTCCGAAAACGAATTTGCAAATTTCGACCTTTTGAATGGCATTTCCACTTTTGTCGCTAGCGCTAATTCTTTTTCGCTCATTTTGTTTGCAGGCCGCGATACTTCAACAAACAGCCGAATACATTTACCAGTTGGAGCAAGAAAAAACGCAACTGCTGTCCCAAAATTGTCAACTAAAAAGACTGGTCAATCAACACGAAGGTGGTGATGTACCGATCAAGAAACGCAAGTCCGAAACACAGGGTTAGTCATTTTATCGAAAAAAAAAAAATTAAAAACGTCGGTACTACTAAATGCACGTCGATCATTTTTTTTTTACTTTTTAGTAATTTTCCCAAAAAAACGTGAATACAGCCAAGGTACTGATATCCTTGACTGCTTTGGGGGGAAAAATGGAAATAACATTTCTGAAACGTCACTTGACGTAATATGGTTTAATGTATTATTACGAATGTTTTAGGAGTATTTTACGATGTATACTCTGCACAATTAATTTCTGCAAAATTGTTCAGTTTTCTTCACTGCGCATCGGAATGATCCATCAGCTTGCTAAAATTGATCGATTCAGACCGAAAAATTACACAATATTTATTATTTTATGCTTCAGCAGTCATATAAAAAATTGGCGCAATATTAGTGCAGATGGCCCAATAAAATTTGGTATTTCCGTTTTAGTACTTATATAAATGTTCGATCAAAGATGTCGGAATATTTTGTTAGATATTTGAACCACAATAATGGGTTATTATTGTTTTCGTCGTTCTGTATTTA
Source organism: Ophioninae sp. A BG-2022a (assembly GCA_030523105.1). Taxonomy (NCBI): domain Eukaryota; kingdom Metazoa; phylum Arthropoda; class Insecta; order Hymenoptera; family Ichneumonidae; species Ophioninae sp. A BG-2022a. The sequence continues at coordinate 248,765 of JAPYZI010000001.1, forward strand.
CAACACGCCAAGCATTTTTTAAAATAAGCAATTTCGAAATTGAAAACAAAGCGGTAGTAAAATATTTCGGAAACATCTCATCTATAAAATGTAAAATTGTAAAATAGTCGCCTTTTTTGAAAAATCATTAACAATACAAATTTGTATTCTCCTAAAGGCGTCATGTTGTTTCACGAGAAATAATGAACGGAGATATTATTAATAAACAACGTGTTATTGTTCACGAAATATGACTACGGTTTTATCGAGAAAAGTTCATATTTTATCAAGGCGGATTTGATCGCACAGGTGTCGTCGTGAGCTTACCGATGCACGTTAACGAGAGCGGGGACGAGGGTCTCGGCAGTATGTCCCCGGAGCCGATGTCCGTAATCACAGTCTCCGCAGAGGGACACGCTGTAATTAGCAGCAGCAACGGTACAAACACAAGCGACGTTGCCGAGCTCAGACGGCAATTGGAGAGGGAACGTCAACAGAGGCTTCTCGTTGAGAAACAGATGAGGGCCATACAGACGCAATTGTATCCCGAAAGATTTCGGGACAATCAGCTTATCGCTTATCAGCCACACGAGGTAAGACAAATTCGTTTTTTGCGTCATTCGGTAAAAAAAAAACAAGTAACATTCCATGTTTAATGTGATTCAATGACGCATTGCAAAATTCTCAAGTATGCCGGTTACCGGTTAACGAGAATTTCACCTCGAGCAGCATTCGTACAATTTATTTCGATAAAAATAACAAATACTTAACATCGATTGGGCAAAACGTGAGTGTTTCTTAATTTTTTGCTATTTAAAGTTTTAAGTGTACAAGAATATCAACAATAACAACGATAATAACAATAATAATAATAAAAATAATAGTAATGATAATGATAACAGAAGTAATGTCATACAATTACGTAACGCTTTGTCTGTAAACGTTTTTTTTTTCACCTCCTTAATACACTCAAATGATTCACGCCACTATTCGAAACATTTCTTTTAAAAGTACCAATCGAAAAATTATATAGAACTTTTTTTTAACCTCCATGTGCTCACCGTCCCAATTTTTACATGCAAAAATGGGGCGGTAAGCACATATGGGTTAATACGTTTTTTTTTCTCCCTGCTTAGAACGTTCCTAAACAAAGTCGTTTTGGTGCCAACACGAAATACCCAGACTTACGAAATCTTAATTTGCGTAATTGTAGGATCAGCCATTTCTTATAAAAGTTGTTCCTTATAAAAAAGGATTTTGTAAAGAAAACTCGAGAAAGAAAGAACATTCTAAAACAACTTTAATTTTTTTCAAATATTCAATTTAAATATTGGGTAATGTTATAGAATTATTGATAATATTTATGTAATATTAATGTACAATGTTTTTGTAAATTAATATTACATAAATATTATCAATTTTGTAATATTAATTATCAAATTTACAATCATATTAATTTTATTTATTAAATATTTTAGTATAAAAATGTATTTTTAATATTTGTTTTTTTGGACGCCGCGATATATTTTTTCATTGGCCATGACACGAAATGTTTCATTAAAAAAACAATGTAAGTTGTTCATAAAGCTTGATCGATCCGTTGTTTTCGTGATACTTTTGCAGGTAATCGAGCACACGGACAACGTGATGACTCAAGAGACGGAAGAAGCGGTGGCGGCGTTACAAGTAGTATCGGTCGTCAGTCTACCACCGGTCGGTTCAACGCAAACCGTAGAAACGTCAAATTCGGATCTGTGCTCGCCACCTCTTTCACCCCAAACTGCCCAGATTGTGTGCGAGGATTTGAAAGAAGAGGAGGCGGTCCCGGATAGCCCAAAGATCGTTTCATTCGCGACGAATCAAGTATTCGCTGGTGCGATCGAAGAAACGAGCTCGGTTGGCTCATTTTCCCCGTCGAGAGTCGCGTACGCTACCACGGCAACGTCAGACTTCAAGGTGGATTTCAAAAACACCGCGTCATCAACGACGCAGTTCATATCGGCCAGCCCACCCAGGCCTTTCTCGCCACCGGCTGAACCGCAAAGATTACCAAGCGTACTCGAAGCGGCAATAAAGGCCGAACCAAAAGTCGAGGTCGAGAGGTTTGTTCATTCATTCATATCACTGGAAACCCCTTTCGCCGTTTTACGTAAAACGGATGCTGCCGGAATGGAAAGTTTGTGCACTGAAGTCAAGTTTACTGTAGTTTACTGAAGTTTATACAAAGATGATTACGCGGGGTGGAAATGTCTCTCGAGAATATTTTCATTTACACTGCGGTTACCGAGAATTCATTAGTGCGGTGCATATTCACTCAGAGGTCGTCCTTCAACACAAACTTATTCGTAAAGTCACAAAATCGCCTGTCGTGGATGTTCGTATTCACTCGGTAACTGTAACGGGTGGATTAAAGTCGAGGCTTCTCATAGGCCAATGCAGTTCACTGTATAATTCCACAAACTTGTATCCAGGATATTCAGACATGTTTCACTCTCCACAAATATTGCTCCACTGAAAATTTTCAACGTGTCACATTTTATGTTTTCGTCATTTTATACATTCGATGTATATATTCGATGCTAACAATCTTTAAGATGACACGAACTAAATTACTTTTGCATCCAAATATCGTGCGCGGTTTTTTAAGTGTGAAAAAAATCGAAGTCACATGGTTTTTTAATTTCGTCAATCTCGTAAATGTTTTTGTAACCATTGAAGCAAGTGAATCGTTTCCACAGAATCACCGAATGTTTTCAGCGCACCGTAGAGTAAACCCGCGATATTGGTTTAAACTTTGTTCACAATTTAATAATATTTTTGCACAATTGACAGATTACCCTCGCCACCGAATTCCTTGGACGATGGTACACCGCAGGCGAGGCTCTACCTCGCCAACACGTCCAGGCAAAATCTTGAGACTATAGTCGAGGCGATACGGCATCTCGAGGGTGATCATTTATTCAGCGACGAGCCGGCACAGGATGTGCCACTTGCCCTTACGAACAAACAAACGATCCTCGGTGCCACGGCAACGACAGCGTCCAATCCATCATCAACTACTACCGGTACGATAACTACGGCGAAACCGCGGCTACGACACACCGAGGTCAACAACCTTATTCAATTTCACACGCAACAACAGACGCAACAGCGCCCAGGTGTTATCGTCGTTAAACACTCGTGATCATCCTCGTCTCAACGATCGCGAATCATCAAGATCGCGACTTCATAAACGTTGAAAAAGAGTAAACAGCAACAAATAAATGAAAGAACAAACAAGCTTCGACAACACTATTATCATATGCACTTATGATAGAATCCCCAGTACATTTTATCATTTGTTATTTTTTTTCTATTGAATCTCTCTCCACCCCCCCTGTCTCTCTCTCTCTCTCTGTCTCTTTTTGTCTCTCTTCATTTCTCTCCCCTTCAACGCTGCGGACAACGTGCAACTGAAGTAATATCCCCCCCTCCGCGTCTATAATAAATGCTGTTTTTGTCGTTCGGAAAAAACGCTTTTGAAAAAATTGTACGAATCTCGTACTAACGTTTTTCTTTGGGCATTTCGTTTGGCCAAAAAGGAAAACTTTTCCAGCATTATTGCCAGATAGTCTGTATGTATGAGAGTAGAAGAGAGAGCCAGAGGGAGAGAGCGGGAGGCCGAGTGAGAGAGAGAGAGAGAGAGAAAGAGAGAGAGAGAGACAAAGTGGGCGCTGGTCGATAGATTAATTTCAATCAAGCGCTCCACAATTAAAAAGATGATTCTTAGCTATTAAGGTTCGCACGATTGAGCGGGTGATTGTATTATACAACATGATTAAGATTGTTCTTTACTTTTCATCCACTTCTATGATTCTACACTGCGCTCCTCTCCCTTTTTTTACTAATCGTTATATACAAAAGAGAAAGAAAAAAAAAACATTGACGACGAGGAAAAAGTTATTGTATGTTTTTTTAAATCCGTCGTGTCATCGTTGAATGGTACGCATATATGAGAGAAAATAAATCATTAAAAAAAATCAAAATACCATAAATGCTAACAATATCTGACTCACATTGGCATAGCGAACCGTATCACACGTTCTTCATAACGTTCTTTCGAAAATCTGAGATTTCCTTCTCGCCTTTTTTTGTTCCGAAGCTCTCCCGGGCACTTTTGCTCTTCCTTTTGCTCTCTTTCCTTCTTCCTCGCCCTCTCTGTGTTGAAAAGCAATCGATCCTCCTCTTCGTTCCCAGTTCGAGTTTTTTTTTTTTATTTTTGTTTAATCTGTGCCAAATATCGAGTATCGAGACTTTTGTTCCTTCGTAGACGTAGACGAGTGTTTGTGAAGAGAGTTTTTGCGGTTAGTCGGTTAGTTGATGTCGTATCGAACACCCTTTTGTTTTTTTTTTCACCTTGGAAAACCTTACCGGACGTCCTCGCGCAGCAAAGTTAATATTTTCGTTCCTGTTTTCCCGTTTCATTTTTCTTACTTTTCTTTTTTCTTTTACATAAATTCGCGACGCCGGTAAGAAAAAAGTTGAGGCCGCGCGTGCGGGTATGCGAAACGTAGAAAGAGATTGTTGACGAGCGGAAAGTTCGATGTAGGATGGAACCGACATGAACTTTCATTGCGCTCGTAGCGCATGAGCATTTTGCCAGAAAAGTCCTACTACGAATCACCGATAATGTATAAACCAGATTGATATGACAACAATTTCAGCCACTTGTATGTTCGCAATTTGCTATAATTGAACTATTATTATTATTATTATTATTATTATTATTATTATTATTATTATTTCTCTTATTATAAATATCATTATCGTCACGAATCATTCATTATCATTAATGGTTAAATATTGCTAATACGGTTATTCACATAATTTTTATAACGACGGAATTCGTTCGTTGCGTAAAAACGGATGAGCACACAATTACACACGCGCTCGCAAGAGAACATACACAGACACACACACACATACACATGCATATATGGCCAATAGATTAAAGACTTAGACTTATCGATCGTAAGTTAAACAGCAAGAATACTATTTTTAAGTATCCCGGGCGTATCAGTATGCAGAAAAAAAAGAGTCGCGTTGGGATATGACGAGTTAATTTTCAGACGAGTATCGAATGGTCACGAGAGTTTGGATTTTGAACGATATCTTGTTCTATATACGTGGAGAAAGAATAAAATCGCGAAAAAAAGAACACACAAACGCGCCATAACTTCACTGGATTTTTAACGTCGTTGCGATATTCTCGCGCGTAATAATCGTTTGGTTTTTTTTTGTTGTTGTTGTACGGTAACGACAGAAAGAGTTTTGCATAACACTTGCACGAACGAATCGTGGATTTCTCTCCTTGTGAGCGCCGTGACGTTTGAAAAATGTATCTTTTTATCGTTAAAAGTTGACAATGGAAAAGGGAAATAAAGTGAAATCACGAGCGTCATCGAGGTGAACAGTATTAACGTTGCGATGGCCCAAAAAAAAAATTTACACGTTCGCAAATGAGGTTGATAAGGCGTTTCGAGAAGGAGCTCCAAGCTTTCGAGTTGAACCTCGCTTTTGCAACGCCATTAAACATTGTATTGGAGATTCGAGGGGGGGGGGGGGGGTGTTCGACACGGTCTTTCGACTTACCAATCGAAGTCCTTTGGATTTTTTTAAGCAAAATTGGTAGAGAATCATCTTATGATTTTCGTGATTACAGTTCTATAAAAAAATGTTTTTTTTTTTTTATTTAATCGTTTCACTTCGACAGAAATAATTTTCTTGGGCCGCTCGATTGGAGTTTGAATATTTGTCAACGAGGTCGAGAAGACGTTGCCTAAGATTGCTCCTTTCAAATCGACGATACACTTCCTCTCATTGTAAATCAGTATAGTAGCATGGAGTCCCGAATGATGTATGCAGTGTCTGGTTATTAATAAAATTGGAATGAAACATTGTTCAAAATACTTCTTTGGCTGAATAATCGAGAATTATTCACGAGGAAAGAAACATTTGGCATCACTTGGAAAAAAAAGACGATCCTTCTTGATTATTCAGTTCACAGAAGAAAGTGTTCCAAATGTTTTGTTTTTCCGCGAGTCGCATTGTTCGATTCGAAGAAGCTTTCCTCTCTTAACCACCACTCGCAAATATTTCTTCTGATAGTTACACGAATAGTGTTTTACTTACGAAAAAAGGGAAAAAAATGACAAAGTTAGACCAACCCGTAAGATTTACGATCCTACTTGACAGCGTGTAATTAGGGGGCTACTGAAAATGTTTTTTGTCGAATCCATGTCGCAAATATTCTCGGACGATACACGCACACTCATACGGGCTCGCGTACCTAGGAATCGATATACGTGCTCTCTTCTAATCGGCCAAGAAACGCGTCGGACAAGAAAAACTTGTAACAACACATAATACATGCGGAAAATAAAAATATTATTCTTTAGCACCTAAAAATAAAAAAGTCCAGACGCAGAGATATTCGCTTTTAAAAACGTGCCAAAAAATGTCTTATTTTCTGGGCGGAAAATCGAGAGGAATTCTGTAAAGAATGTTTCTTCTTTACAGAATTCCTCCTGAACATTACTTGATTGGGAATCAGTATTTATTGAAATCAAATTCCTTTTAAAATTGAGCCAAAAAATATTTAAAATCTCGCCGGTAGTTTGCTCCCGTAACTCCAGATAAAAATACACCAGTATAGGCGCGAGTGTGCGTGTGTGCAGATAATATTTGTTTCGGTTAAAATATTTTTTCACAAGGAAATTATTTTTGGTTGAGAAAAAAATTCGCTTGAATGAAAGATAATACAAAGTACGAGTGGATCATAACTTTTCGTGGGCAATTATCACGAGAGTGTATGATGAATTTAATAAAAACCGCGCTAACTTGTCGGGGAGAAAAACTTTGGTCGCATTGAATGCTGTTCAGAATTTGAAAAACATCAAAGCACCGTTAACGTTGAAACGAAGAAGCTATAAATGTATCGTTAGTTATCTATACGGGGAGATGTCTTCATAATTATCTCTTCTCAAAAATATCACAGTGGAATGGAAGGATCTTTAAAAAAAACTCATTTTTATCTTCACGTTTTTCTTTTCACGAAGCACACTGTAAAATACGGAACATCGTAAAAGATTTTTTTTTTCCGTACAACTCTTGCTTGCGTGCACTAGCATTCTGCCACAAGTCGCGATCTTTCTCATACGAATGTATACGAATATATGTATATAAGAAATGAATATGGATAAAAAAAATAGTGAAAAGATTGAAATTTTGTAGGCCTACATCGACGATATTTGTGATTGCGAAAAATTGTCGCACCGGTTTCAATTACAGGAAAGAGCACGGACCGCGGATGGAAAAAATGTAAAAATATTAAGCCGTTCAACTTCATTGTCGATCGCGTGAAACACAATGTAAAAATTGCGAAAAAGCCGTCGAAGTACGCCGAGCACGTCACAGATGATTCACTGAATCGCAAACGAGCAATCGTTTTTGTTTTTTTTGTATTTTTTAAGAAAAAGATATTACTAGACCGAAAAAAAAATTGACAATTTCTCTCTTCAGACTGTGTGATAAGTTATTAAATCTGAGAGAAAATGATTCACGTGCATCGTGGAACAGTGCGCAAAAAAATGTTCGACGATGTCACTCGATCATAAACTACGTTTTTTTATTTTCCTAATCTTGTGTACGAAGAATGTTTAAACAAAACGCGAAACACATTGACCACAGGCCCTTTCGGTACTTCCAAGTCTGGTGAATTTTTTTGGACGAATAAAAATTACTTCTTAGATCCCAACGCCGGAAATGACGAACAGAAAAAAAAGTGGTAAAAACATCTTTCGTAAACATTGAAAAAAAAATAAAAAATCAGTTACAAAAAATCAAGGAGTGGCGAACAATCGTTTGTATTTTTTTCTTTTATCAAAACTCGCTGTATCGTATTTTTTGCCGAAACAACAGAAAAAAACATTGCCCGTGAGTTCGTAAACGTTGAATTTTAAAAGAGGGAACAAACGCGTCGCAAGAATCGTCGAATTTTGTACATGTGCCGTAATTTTACGGGTTATGCAAGGGAACAACTGTACTACAAAGTTACAATTTAAGCGCGTAATCGTAAGTTGACGATAAGGCAGCGGCTGAACAAAAAAAAACGTAAAATTGACGAGGACACGTGACCCTTTGACTTTTCCAATAAATTTTCAACGAACGAGCAATATTTATTAATAATAAATGGTACAAAACGTCGCGCGTAGAAATTCTTTTCTTTTGTCTCCACTTTCACTTTCGATCGCCGAACGAGAAAGAGAACGCTAATACGGTCATAGTTCGCAGTTTCTGCTATCTTTTGATAGCAAAAAGGAAGGGAGAAATGGGGGGGGGGGCAGAAAAATAGTTCTGGTGACAATCTGCACCCATTCCTCTTAAATACTAAGAGTATTATCTTAATAATAATAGTAATAATGATAATAACAACAACAACAACAACAACAATATTTATAGCGACGGCTGATGTTCGATCGAGAATGCGTTTATGAATGTAATAGAGAGATCGAGAAGCGGATAATTTGATCTAGGAATAGCAATTGAAAAATTGTCGTGCTGTATAGATAAGCGAGGAATACAAAAAAATGAAGGATCGTAGGAAAGTAAGTGGAAAGCGTGGATAAGAGGGAATTTTGGTCAATCGGGTGGAAAACAGAACTGAGTAGCGTTTATAAGGGCCTGGGCGTATAAGAACACGAGAAACAAGAGAGATGAAAATCTTATACCACTAATCATATTATTATATATAAATAATACATATATGTGTAAATTTGAGAATAACATTTACTCAAGAAAGATTTTTCCAAGTAAAATTCAATTCCTGAAATAAAATTTGCCCTACTTTACAAAGCGATGATAAGAAGAAAAAAAAACACGAATTTTTTGTAATTCATCGAGTCACGCTTAGAGAACGACTAAACCGTATGGATGTGTTTTTTACACAGACAGTTTTCATGGTAAAATAATTATTTCCTAGTGAACTAGGGAGATTTAAGCATCGACGGTTTACCGTTCGGTTCACAGTCTATTGATAATGAATGAGTTTTGTACGATAAAAATGATTATTGATGATACGAATCTAATACTAGCGGATTATATTGAGGCCCTTGGATTGATATTTATCAATACTCGAATGATAATAGAAAAATGCTGAATTCAAGTTACATATAACGGGCCCAAATGAAATTTGAAAGAGTATTTCGTCACGTCTATCGATACAGTTTATTAACTTCGAAGTCTGATCAGTCAAGGGCAGACTATAGCATACTCATTTCTCAACCAAGAATCCTCCATTCGTACCATGAATATACTATCTATAAATGTCGATATCGATGAGCAAAGAGTCCGAAACTTTTAACTTTAATGCAAAAGCTCATGTCCCGAACACTCGTTATTTTTTCCCATTTAAATGTACAGTAGTCTTGAGGTGCGAAAATTGAATTATTATTCCATTTCTACGAGACAAAGATAATGATTTTGTTTACAGATATATTGATGCAGATAATATAGAAATCTTTATTGATATTACAATTATGATACAATATAACTAATAACATACTATTTTTCGAGTTAAATTATTTAAATTGTAAGCTGCAACAAAAATTTGTTATAGTGAATTCGCTCGAACACTCTACGTGTGTTAAGTTATTATGGTTTATTAATGTATACGTATTTATCGTTTTGCTAACAGTATAAACATTTTTCAGTGGCCCGAACGAGATAAACATAATTCAGGGTTGAAACGAAAAATTCTTTCGGGGTTTCCAAATATTTCTTGTTTCTCTTGTTTTTCCGAGGTACAACCAAGAAGAGAAAATTCTCAAGAAGAGACAAATAGTTTCTCATCGCGGAAGTGAATGAAGATTTAAGATGAAGTCGTGATGCCCCAAGGGTGAATCGTAACTTCTATGGGCAGTTAACGCGTTCACGCACGTTCGGGAGTGCACTTTCGTATTTCGATTAATTCAGCGCGACGGGAAATATTGTTCTGCAATAAATAAGAGAAAGAGAGAGAGATATAGAGCAACTGCCGGATTTTTATAATTTTGGGAGCTCCATCGCACGTGACCATTGACAAACGTTTACTATTGATAACAAAAAAAGTTCCTTAAAGTCGTGTTTGCATTGTCGACGAATTAACGCAGGATAATAGACTGCCATTTGAAGCACGACGAATGTTGATGTGCGTAGTGATAAGAGAGTATAACACACGCTTCGAAAAGGAAAATGGCGAGACTGTGGGATCTTTTACGCCCTTTTTCGCAATTTCCGTTTGGATATTCTTTTCCGCTCTTATCGGGATATTTTGAAATGTTCATTTATTGAATTGACGAAGGAGTGTCTCATCAACGCTCGTCGTTTGTAAACGTGGACATTTTGCGTCCGAGCCAAAACGATTTCGGTCAACAGCGGTTCAGGAATGGAAACAAAAAACACACGGAAAACAAACAAATTTCTGTAATTTTGTTGTCGGCACCTTCAAAATTAATGTATTCAAAAGGAACATGATTTTTTTTTCAAAACTCATCGAGTTTATTAAAGGGGTGAGAAAATGGCGAGTTTCCAAATATCCAGTTTTTAAGGACGGAACGTTTTGAAGAAACGTTTACAGACGAACCGTCGAACCAACAATTGGAAAGGGAGAGAGAGCAATAGTTGCAGTCTCGGACAAGTTTCCCACGATAATTGGTCCTGGGACGATTGATCTTCGCGACATTCTCCTCCCTGATCAAGTTTACAATGTCAAACTAAAGCAAAAAAAAAAAAAAACATCGAACACCGATTAATAGGGGCACTGAATCATCGCCGATGTAAATACTCACACATCTCCTTTGACACGTTTGAGACGAACATATAGTACAACTTCACCCTGATATGAATTTTCAATCGGATGAATTTGTGGATTAATTGACGGGACCAATCTTCGTGGAAACTCTTGTCGTCCTACGGTGGAGAGAGGGTGGATTCTCAAAACGAAAGAATTTTTTTTTTTAATGAAAATAAGGGAGCGAAGGTGCACCTAGTGTCAAATCGCAATTTTTTTAGAAAAACGTACACGATAAATATAAGCAGGCTCGAAGCTCGGGGGCCGGTTTCTATACGTAAAACTTTTAGATTGCGAATATAGCGATAAAAAGTACGCGAGTTGTCTAATGTAACCCAAAAACGAAACGTAAAGCGATGATCCTAGATTTATAGTTGAGAGATTTTTTATGCCAAATTTACGTTGACCCGCGTGATTAAAAAAAAAAGCATCGTTGTGCATCCGAACAATCATCATCACGTAGCACCTTTCGAATAATAAAACGACGAGCAAAGATCTCCCAATGAAAAATCCAACTTCACTCCTTCGAATAATATATCGAAAAATATGTGAACTGAACGGAAAAAAAATGTTATTTGCCTAGAGCGTACCGTTTCGTAGAAAATGCGGAAGAAAAATATTTTAGCAGTGAAGGCAAAAACCTTTTTTTTGCATGAGAAAAGAGAAATTCATATTTGAATTTGAAAAAAAAAAAGAAACGTTTTTGCCGGATTCACAAAAATACATGATTCTCTATGCGTTTTGTTTGAGAATGGAGCAAGACGAAAGTAAATACGTAATTCTCTGTTACGACATTTATATAACTTCATTTTTACCACATTATTATAAAGGTACACACATACACATGAACACGTTGAACGTACATCGCTGGGTTACCCTATTTTACTTTTTCCGTGCCCTTAATCGTTCGTGTGATTTTATTTTCACCGCGACGGAACTTGGAAAAACAGAAGGGCAGTGCACCTGAAAATAAACTGACCAGGTTAATTCTCCGTAATATTAACATTGGTAACAATAACGCTGATGTAATTTTGCTTAGCTATTGTTGAAAAAATCGAAACGAAAAAAAAGCTTTACTTTCTTTCAAACCAGCCGCCTAAAGACTCATGTGAAAATCGAACGTATCACGAAACTCAAATTGTGCGACGAAAAAATTCGGAATCGAATTTGGATTAATTTGGATAACCTGGATTAAGAGTTGACGAAACGGATATCGATGATGAAGAGGCAAATTTTTATTCGGCTTTTATAATTTGGGCTGAATTTTCATTTGGCTTTGCGCGTTGATTTTATCGCGCGTAAAGATAAACGGGGACGAGAAAGGAATTGATTAGAACGCTAAACGCGAAAAGTGTAAGCGCTTCGGAATGTCTGGATCGTAAGGGGCGTACGACTGGAATTATCAGTCGACGATTTAATAAAGATAAGTCGAATCGAAACGATCGTTATTTTTTTTTTTTTTGCATCGGAACTGTCGAAGTCTTCCGCAGAAAACTGAAGAAAACGGAACGAAAATAGATGAGGCTGATGATAACGAATCCGACAAGGGAAAAATTGTACGACTGAATTTTGTTTATCGCGACATAGAAAAAATTGAGTTTACGAGATAACGTGATCTTGCTTGATCGTTGGGTCATACAAACTGAATCTAACGTTTCTCGAAGCGAAGAATTCCACGCGTTATAACGAAAAGTCTGCTGGGTCTACAACAGAGCATTGATATCGTTTTTACAAAATCAAGAATTGTACACGCTTTCACCTGAAGGATTGTACACGCTTTCACGCTTTCACCTTGTACAAATCCTGAACGCTTTTCACCCCATTTGTTATATTCCAGCAATATTCCAGATCTAATACCGACAAAAAATTTCATGAAAAAAGAGAAAAGTCTTCTTCCTCAATCAAAGTACACAAAAACATCGAGATAACTGGCATGATAATTCAATGATTTTCAATAATTTCTTTACATCTGATATTTCACGATGAACGGTAAATATTTCATCCGAAATATAACGACGGCAAAAAAATCCTAGTGGTCTCGATCAATTTTTACCAGATTCGTCAATGTTTACAAAAATTATGAGAACCAACCGAACCGAAAAAAGCATGATATCGATGCTTATCTTTAATCGTTCCCGCTCACCCGATTAAACATTTCTGGCGAGACTACACAAGAAACTAAAATGTTGTGTTGAATGCATTTACGTGTCTATCCCTTCGAACCTTCTACCGAAACGTAAAAAGGATTATCACGAACTGCAGCAAACAATTGCAAATTAGTCGAAAATTTATCATTAACCGGAGCGATAAAACAATAAAGGGCTCGAAAAGAGAGAAGAACTTTAAAAAGAGCGAAATGTGTGTGTGAGAGAGAGAGAGAGAGAGAGTGGAAGTGATTCTAATGTTCGCACATTTATTTTCAAGGCATTTTAGCAAGAAAAAAAAATCACGAATAAGTATGCATAGATATTTCGATACCCCAAGTGCGTGTGATTAGCTGTTAAGTGGGATAATGAATTATCGATTAATTTGGCAGGCTCCGAAATGCTTTTCTAAGAGCCGCTCAATGGACGTTTCAATTTTCATGGTGTTTTCTACGTGTTGTTTAAACTTAATCGCCAATTATAAGCCTATTAATAATTAAACAAAGCAAGACAGGCGGTGAAACTTTTTATCACTCTTGGGACGTGCGATAAACTTCCATTCATAGATTAGTACACTCCGATCTGTTTATCATTGTGTATTCAAGAAAAGTCAATCAAACGAAAGAAAGAAAAAAAACACGGTAAAGAAATATCATAGATCATTTCACTTTCCTTTTTCTACACATTTTGTATACTTCCAGTAATTATTAAAAAAGAAAAAATAACAAAAAAATTAAGAAAGCAGAAGAAGACATAAGACAAGCGGAGTAAGCGGGGGTGATTACGAATTCCACATTTACGATACAGATTTGTTGTAAACGCAAAAAAAAAAGAGAAAGAAATGTGTATGTGTGTACGAATGCGGATTTCCGCGAGCTGGAATTGGAAAATAGTAAGGTCCACGTATGCAAGGGTGAGTGGATGCACACGTTGATGCTTGGAAATTTCTTTTCTATAATTACTTGTCACTGCGTTGAAATGCATCTTGATCCACAAACACACAAACACACGCATACACATTTACATACATAGTTGTATATATGTATATGTTATATGTATTGATTATTTTATATTATTCAACATACACATTGCGACCTGGGCCACAAAAGTGCGCATTGTATTTAAACATTTTATCGACCCTACAACCGGTTTGTTGTTTTGGATTTAAGGTTATATTATTACGATTATCGCTTAATACGACCCAGGCATATCCAATGTCTAGTCCAACGTGAGATCTGATTAACTTCGTGATTATCTTTTTTTCATTGATTAAGTTTGGACTACGAGGAACAGTGAATCTACGATGCGTTTTGTGCTGTACTTTTATATTGTCAGTTTTCATTCTACTGGGTCTGTTGTTGATGTTTCCGGGCCTATCATGACGTCGTGATCAATCTTGAAAACGTGAAACGTATGGCATTAATCTCGCGTAGCATCATCGTTGTGAAAATGTTCACAAAATCGAGAAACAAAAATTCAAGAAACGTAGTTGAACCTCGCGTGAAGAACAAAAAGAGAGAAAAACATGTTGGCGTTGGCGTTGCAAAACTCTGGTTCGGTTTCCTCCGAAATGCCGAGACCGAAACGATGAGAGAATAAGACAGAGAAAGAGAGAGAGAGAAAGTGAGTGAGTTCGCGCCAAGAGAAGTACAAATTATTAAAAAAAAAAAAACAAAAAAAATTGAAAAACTTAAGATGAACAAATGGATATGCGATATAATCAATCAACGGTATGCGAACGAAGAATAAAAGTTGCGACAGTATGAAAGAGCTGTAAACGTATTATTTGATTATCTTCGCTTTTTATTGATAATTATAATTAGTTTGTAGCATCGCTTGTGAAAACAATTCGGCATACCTTGACTACAAACGTACGGAAAATTATAATAACAACAACAACAACAACAACAACAACAACAATAATAATAATAATAATAATACAATAAACAAAGTTATCGATGAAATCTTCATTGCAAACCCTCCACGTTCGTGACGAAAATTGTTGACGTTAATTAAACAGTTAATTGAGACGTGTAACGTTTCACGGAAAACAATTTTCGACAATAGTGAAATGATTGATTTTCTAGTGTGAAATAACTTATATTAGTATGGTACTGCGATTCGAAACGTTGTGCGTAATATAGGTCTCAGTCGGTATGATACCAAGCGAGAGAGGAATGACCGGTCTGTGGAACCTCCGGGAGAGCTGATAATCCGGAAGTGCAAAAATGAACATTTTCCGTTCCGTTGAAGGACTAAAGATCTCTGCGTGCGATGAAAAATCTCTGCGTGCGATGAAAAATGTATACAAAGAACTTGACCGTAGGATTTTTACCGACCGAGCGGATGACATGTGGCTTGAGAACAGGTTTGCACGTTAATGGTGAGATGTCGCCAGTGTAGCATTAGTTTAGTGTCGGGTGTATTATTTTACCAATCTATGACAACTGCTACATTATAACAAATATTGAGAATACTTAATTCTGAACGGTTAACCCTTAGAGGTCTAACGACTCTCGGCCTATGCGGTCGGTACGGATGGCGTGCGGGAAAGCACTGACGATCGCTGTAAACGAAATGCGTTCGTAGTCCACACCAATTGTTTTCACCAAACACGTATATGCATCCGTAGAACTCAAAAGGCTAATTAACAAGAGAGAGAGGACTTTTTTCGCGCCCGGTCTCAATCTGCTGACAATAGAGCTCTGGTGGTTAATCTCCATACGAAACGTCTGGTGGCGAGTTTCCGAAGCTTTTGGCATTGCGGAGACAGTGCGATCGCAATTACCGATCCGCGAGAGCACTGTATTCTCACACTAGATCGAGTCGACGTGAACAAAGCGTGGAAACAGGAGACAATGTATCTTTAATGGTCAATACGGCGACGGAAGGGTCTCATGACAATTATCTTGAAGCGGTGCGCTTTATCACGCTCTTGGGCCCAAGCAACTGCCACTTGTCGCATTCTGGGAATACGTTCGCATTGGAAGCGTCCCATTAACGATGCTCGAAAATTGTAAATAAAATATAAAATATTGGCGTTCATCGCCGTGTTTGTGGAATGAGAAAAACAGCTAGGAATCGGAAGATAACGAAGATAGTGGTAATATTGCTGCCATTTTGCAATGCCAAAAAATAATTCATATCGACGCCGGTGGCCATCTTGAGCAGTCACTCCATATGCTGACTGGTGATTCTCTTGAGGTAGCAGTTTTTCATATGTGCCTCCATGCCTGTTTATTGGTATAATCATTAGTCCATTGAAATTGCGAGAGCTCGATTGTTTTCCATTTGCATTCATTTGTTCTCCCACTGGCAACTGCAACTCTCACTGCGCTTCTGATACATTAGCGCGATGATGCGTGGCTAACGTAGCAGCCATGTTTCGAGTCAAAAGCAACCGGGTACGTAGGGATAACGGAAAAAATCGAACCAAACAATTATTGTCATACGAAAAGAATACGGCGATTTTGAGAAAAAGTTTGATTATTTTAAAAAGTTTGGTGATTATGTGGTCGTTTACTATCGTTTGGTAGCGCATCGAGAACGTACGGGAGTTTCCCGGTTGTTAAAAAATCGAGGTTTAAATATCAGCTGATAATTTTCTATTGCTACTGTTACGCGAAATTCTGATTAGTAAGATAATTCAACTCGAACGGTACGGCATTTACAACACAATAGCGGGATGAAATTTTTTCATTTTTTACTTTAAATACGCTTGAAATTTATTGAAATCTCTTTTCTTAGT
Organism: Ophioninae sp. A BG-2022a; assembly: GCA_030523105.1. NCBI lineage: Eukaryota > Metazoa > Arthropoda > Insecta > Hymenoptera > Ichneumonidae > Ophioninae sp. A BG-2022a. Next base: position 265,503 of record JAPYZI010000001.1, read on the forward strand.
CTTTTCGATTTTTGTTGTTCCCAAAACTCGTAGAATCGTCCAAACAATGGTTGGATTCATGAAAAAAAAACCTCAAAGAAAAATTCTGAACAAGATTTACATTTAAAAACGGTCATATTTTGAAATATATATATATAATAAAAGAATTCGTGTCTAATATTATTTTTTAGCTTGTTCAAGCGATTTTGTCATTTACGATTCGATAATTCATCGTACATCGTACAATGTTTCATATTTTTCCTAATAAAAAAGACTTCGAGAAGTAAGATAAAATTTCGATAAGAAAGAATGTCATCGCGCTGTAGAAAACGATGAAATGACAAATCAGGATTTTTCACGTCAAGTTAGGGCATCCCCCGTAGACACATAAATCGTTGACATTTTCAAAACTTATGTAAAGATCAGAAAGTTAAAGAGCCCGGCGGCCAGACACAACGAACTCGAACTTAGCGGATCTCGACACAATAGCAAACAGAGGGATCGCGTGGATCTATGCGGTAGAGAAACAAAGAGAGAGTGTTTGCGAAACGTGAAGGTGGAAGAGATAGTGAGTGTGCCCCTGGCGAGAACGACCGCACGCGTTCCCTACGCATAATACCTATAAGAGGAAGCAAGACACGACTATGCTCCTGAGCATAACATCTACAAGAGTAAGCAGGATGCCATTATTTCCACAACGTTTGAGGCCACGAGAGAAAGCGGGAGTGAGAATGAAAACCGTCGTCAGTGCCAGTACTCGAGAACTACCAGCGGGAGCAGTCCCAAGCGCCACTACTCCAGAACTACCAGCCTGGCGGCAGCCCCACAGCAGTATCAGCACATATAATCTGCAAAAATAGTTTTTCTATTTACATCTATCTTCCTTGCCACATTTATATCACGTTTTCTTCCTAGCCATTTATTATTTCCCGTGTCTGAAACCATGTTTATATCAATCGACTGAGAATTTCACCTCTAACCCCCTCCCCCATTTCGGGAACTCGATCAATTTTAAATCGCCCCGTATATGCGCAGCTTCTTATGTTCTCATAACATAAGTAGCGCTGCGAGTGGTAGAAACACTAACAACGCAGGACATTTCGCTTAGCAAAATTTGTAACACGTTCCACCCTTCTGCTTTTACATTGACTCGAGTAATTCTTAAATGGTTTCTGAATGTGTTTGGAACGGCTGATTCGCTGGTTATGTGGTAATTTATCGGCAGCGTATTATACTGCGTGGGAGTATATTGCGATAATTTTCGTTGTTACAAATATAGAGGCGGAGGGGGGGACTTGTCACTTAAGTTTGGCGATATGACGGTGTATGAAGAAGCATAAAGTTTTTCGCGAGCGTCCCGCGGAGGTAGACTGGCATCGTCGCTCATTGAAAGCTGCGCCTTAACACCATGATAGAAATCAATACGCCACCGTTTTGAACTGGCTGACGTTACGAACACACCCGAATATTCGGTCACAATGAGAGTTCTCATGTAGGAGCATGAAAATGGTCGCGAACGCAGCTGTGCCGTGTACTGTTATTGCGAGTATCAGCGTTGTCTCATCGCCATCGTCCTATTGTCAATCAAGTCCATTACCTGTCATTAGATAAACAAACGTTGGAAACTCTCAAAAGTTCGGCACTCGGAAGAAAAGATACGATAAAAATAAAGGAATTTGGGTGCAATCCACATACCGCGCAACGTGTAAAACAAAAACGAGCGGCGCAGGTATGACAGCTTTTATGACGGAATCTTGATTGTATTTATACTTTTAACATCCTTGAAGTTGTACCTCTATTGACCCTTTTCGCGAATTAATGAATTCACCCATGAAGGAAAGTAGAACTTCATCGAATGTATTCGACTTTATAGAAGATATTCACGCGTGACCACTGATAAAGAAAGGGCACGAAAGAAAATCGAAGAAAAAGTGGCGATTAACGGCGAAACAAGCATATGTTTCTGACCGCTAATTTTCAACCGAGAGAGACACGGTATTTCACGAAATTACCTTGCTGGCCCTTCATCTACAAGGTATCACGAGACATCAACTCTGAGCCCTTTGTTCAAATGTCCAGATCTTTTTTGTAAGATACTCTTTGGTTTTCTTTTTTTCTTTATTGTATTCATTACCGTCAACTTCTTTTCGAGCGGTTTCAATACATTGTTTCATTCCATTCTGGAACATTGAATTGGATTGTTCCTCCTTTCCAAATTTTGTTGACGATCGTCAGTGATATAACTGGGATGGCGTCAAGTTCCGTCAGTCAAGAGGATGTCGACAATGATTTCGAGATTACATCCCGAAGACCGAGAATAAGAACGACAAGAGTGAGAATCGGTCCACCAAGAACCGGAGATTCCACATCCATAAGTTTTCAAAGTCAGTGGTCCCTGAAATACCGTACTTTCCACTTGTTGTCTTTACCCTTAATGTCTTTTGTTTCGGTTGTAGAAAATGTGGGTGATCCCGAAGAAGCTCAAGGCATATGTGAACCAAGCTCCAGTACAGTTTTACCATCGGACCATGAAAATCAGCAGAACAAACCCATCATAAGGAAGCTGGAGAAGAGACCGACCGGACGGTCAGTTGTTTACCTATCACATTTTTCTGACACATTTTCTGAACGTACATCCACACTTTGAAACAGTGATGGATAGTTGTATGTATAAAGTACAAGTACAGAATTGATTCTTCAGTTATTGGTGAATCACTGCCCATAAACTACCGTGAAGCGCCAGTCTAAGTGATTTAAAAACCTTCAAAGTTGCTAGCTTCTGAAACTAAATCAATGACTCTACTGTGGGTGAATGCTGAGTCGTTCCTTCTGGAAAGGCCATGCTGGCGCATTTGGTCAGCTTTGGTTCTTCCTCGATATAGGGTAGATTCAGGGATTTGAAATTTCATACTTACCTATTCCCAATGTTTCATGTTTCCATCAATAGTGCAGTTAGATGATGATAATGCTTAGTGTCAGATCTTCTGCCTATAAGATAAATGTTTGGGTTATCGAATGAGTTTTAATTATTCTAATGAATAATTAAAACTCATTCGAATGACTGCTAATTATTCTAACAGCCACTTCACGTACCAATAACAAAGTTTACATCATCGGAAGGGAGTATAAATATGTTCCATCAGGTGGCCACATTCTGTTCAAAACATTTTGAACCCAGCAAATCCTTTAGACATTTTTTAGGATTCTTATCAGAGATATATGGAATAAATTTGCAATAACATTTTTTCGATACTATCGACATTGAGAAATCCCTAGGAAATGAAAAAAAAAAGATTTTCCAACCATACGGACATCCATATCGGCCACCAAAATACATGTCCGTACAATTTTAGCAATGGCCTTTTCTACAATCCTTTAGTGTAACAAGCCAACTCAAATAACAATATACATTTTTAAGCCAATAAAAATTGTTTCTAATTTATTGTTGCAGTGTATCGAGCGTTGTATCTTGTTTACACAGGCCAACTCATATAAACAAGGGTAAGCAACAAAGAGACAGGAGGAAATTAAGAGAGAAACGCCGTAGTACAGGGGTCGTCCATTTGCCATCGACTGAGGTGTGTGCTAATATTGAAGTATGATCTTGGCTTACATTAAATTTCTCCTTATCGGTATCATACGAAATTCCAAAAGACAAAACATAGCATGCTATTTACAGCTTATTACTTGACGATCGACATAACGCTTTTGTGAATCTCCCGACAGTCTAATGGTTAAGCTGAAATAAGAATTTCCCTAGGGTTACAACCAAATGTTAACCCTAGTACGCAGCTTGGCACCTTGGTGAAATTCGAAATTTCGACAACGACGCAATTCTTTTAAAGCTTTGTTAACATTTTTTTGAATCTTCATAAAACTTTTCTTCCTTATACATTCTACGATAATTTTAGAATTGTAAAACATCTTTCCTTCTAATTTTTCACTGCATAGCTGCTTCAATAATTCTATAAAAATATAACAATCTACAATTTTTTGCTACCCTATATAAAAACTTGAGATCGAGAAAATCTTATATTTGGCTGGTATCAGAAAAAGCTTTTCTTCTACGTGTCGAATCTTAAGGAGAAAAAAAAAATATGTAGCTATATCCTACAAAGTGCAGAGTTCAGCACTCAATTTCAACTCTATTGCACTTTTCTTCTGGTTGTGATTCAATCGATGGAAATTCCGCTTCATTTTTACCCATAAAATGCAGAACTTCATCATTACTTTTAATCACGTGTGATTTGGAATAAAAAAAAAATAAATTTCAATTTCCTTTTCGACTCATTAGTTCATTATGCTTCAAATACTGTTTCAAAGAATTACCGTTGGTTTCACACTTTCGTAAGTAGTTCGTTGCTTTCGAACTTAATGCAAGAACTGACACGATAAAACACTTAGAAATATGGACATTTTTTCCAAGTATACGATTATACTACATGAAGACGTACTAAAGAGTTAAGTTTTGAAAAATAATGAAATATTTTTCGGCTGTTTGTCAACTTGTCGGAACTTGCGAACTACCAAGCTGATTTTCAACAAGTTCTGGATATAGAATAGGGAACATTCCTATTCGGGATACACCGATCACAAAAACATTTCTTTATTAAAACTCGTATCACTTTAAAAAAGATGAAATAAAAAGAAACAATTGTTTATCACATTTTGAAACAAAACGACGAACAGAGTAGCAAAATAGAATAAATATTCCATCATGTCCAATGGGGAACCAAACAATGACTTTATATAAAAGTAAATTGGTGTTCAATATCAGAACTCGTACTAAGATTTTCGAATATCATAACGATCTGTCTAATGTGGTGTCTTTTTATTTTGTCTATAAATATCGAAAACCTTAGAGTACTGGAGGTAGTACTGGCGAGGATGAGGAAGAACTAGGTGGAACAGGTGTTGAGACTAAGCACAATACACCACATTATGAGTTTCTCGATCACGAACTAATCGAAGTAAGTTTTATAAAACTACAAATGATTAATGTATGAAGTCATGGTATATAGTCCTACACTCCACGAGTCTCGTATGATTAAGTCATTTGTCGACACATATTTGCACTTTGCCTGTTTCTTCTATACTCGTTTTAATCCTTGCTTCGCCTAAAAAAGATGGCGCAATCAGGATCTTAACCACATTTGAGTAGATTTTCATATATTGCGTTATTTCAAATGTTAATCACTCATCAGAATATACACGTCATGAATTTTATGTTACAGGAACGAGCGACGAAAGTTTACACACAGCGACGTAACAAGAGGTAATAAATACACGTCTTGCGTATTCGAAGACAACGTGACGCCAAAAGGTCGATTCGTTAATCTCATTTCTTCAACAGTCACTCCGATCTTGAAGCAGATGACGAGGAGTTCGATTCTTTAAATCAATCGGACAGCGTTAATCAATCTGACTCCGGTAATCACGGCCCTCGATTGTCATCCGCAGCTATACCGAGACCGAGAGTTCCAACACCCAACGGTGACGATGCACAAGAGGTAAACGTGACTGATTTACAATCTTTCATTCATTCATTTCATTGCTTACTCCAATAACTAATTAGTAACGATTTTTCGTCAAAGAAATAAATAAACGAGATGGTAAGTTTTCTTTTTGGAAAAAATGCGGCAAGAATAACACAGATGAAACCACATTAATAAAAAATATTGAGTTTCGTAGTATTCGACTGTTGCGTTAAAAGTAAAAAAGTATAAGCTTCGCAAAATCAAAGCAGCTGAAGAAAAGAATATTGTACACGTGAATAATTATTTTTTTCAGATAATCGAGCGTACGCAGGAGGAGAACCGCCGGCTTTTGGCTCTTTTGGATGATCAGAATCACAAGATAATGGCGCTTGAAGCTCAGCTGGTTCAACAACAGCGTGAGATGACTATGGAGCGTGATAGATTGCGCGAGGAAAATGCAGCCCTTATAAGGGCCATGGCAGCTCTTACAAGTGACTGAACATCACGACATTTTAAAACGAAATCCGACAAAGCCCCGAAATCTTTAAACCTAATTATCACGTTGTAACACATGCCTACCAATCGTGTTGTCACGATTGCAAACAGACATTCTTGGAAACGCTAGAAATGAACTTTTATTAAATGCAGCATTCACTTAAAAGCTCTCGTATCAATAGTAGTATTTCTTCGTCTTGGGAGAACGCGTCAAGGCGTTCGTAAAATTTGGAATTATTGGAATTTCATCATGGAGAAGTAACATTTTATCATTACGACCTTTCGTTTCGCATGATCGCGGAGATCCGTAGAATGTGGGATAATGTAGAGAATAAATCTCATCGGTCGGCTACGAGTGAATTTTGCCACACAAACGTTATTTATCCCAAATTTATCGAGACTTTTGATCGATGCATATTTTGAGTATATCTTGTTAACGTTTAAGAAAAACGATATTTAAGTCGCATGACTACAAAGTTCTGTAAAAGTAACAGAACAACGAGGGAGTGGAACGGGTTGTCCCACGTATCTCGGTTTCCCGAAAAATCAAACGCACGCCACTGGACATGCGTTGCAAAATTACAGTTTATTTCCAGGGCTTGTTAGAAAAAGAAAGGCCTGTTCAAATTTGTATGGTATTTTTTAATTTCCTAAAAAAGCCCTATTTTTTCACGTCCTTAAACCCAACCGGGAGGATCATTTGTTTGACACGCACCGCGAACAACACGCGCGGCAGTGCGAGATGGTGAGCAATTATACTTGTAAATAAACTGACTGATACGGATATAATTACAGAAGAATCATTTTAATTTTGTCATCGCGAAACATTAGAGTTTTGAGCGTCGATTGACTCGCTGAACGATTCACGTTAAACTCTGTTTTATCCCGTATTGGGTGATGATGGGAAGTTGGTTTGCATCGCTGTTAGGTCATCCTACCAACTATGACGAATAGAAGGAAGTATGGCACTACGCTATCGGCGGATTTGCGTCGATTCGTCAGCAATCCAATTACATTAATCTCCTTTAGGCATCGATCTCGCTATTATTATTAGACTCACGTAACGAAAACCTCACGAGACAAGGGAATAAAAAACACGTTCAAACCGAAGTAGATCAATGCGAAATCATATCGAGGCTGATAAATATTATCATTATCAGCAAAAGCAAGTAATTTTCAGTACTTCGATTAAGCTCCGATGAACCTTTTTCTTTTTAATTTGTTGATTGTAAGTAATAAAGCAATTGGTTGCAAAACGTTCATTAAAATTCCCGCACAGATGAACCTTTATAATTTGAAATAAGCGTGTACGGCAACATTTTAACAAATGTTTGCACAAGCGAGTGTTTATCGTCCGAAAATGACGTCGATAGAAGACTGACTTGGGGATAAGGAAGTTTTGACCGCGATAGGCCGTCAATTTTCGTACGAAGCTTCTTTTTGAGTGCGTTATTTCATCAACGATACCTGGTTTCCCCAAACGGACAATCCAGTCAAAAGCGTAACGGAAAAAGTGCAGGGGTGTCTGTTTGTAGATTATACCACGAATCAGGGCGCAAAGTATGGCTCGGGTATTTCAAGCGATTATTAATAGTGAACGCGTTTGGACGACTTATCAATAATAAAGCATTGCGGTTCGTATCATGTAATGTTTATATATATTTCTTTTCCAATGGTGTCACCCAAATAATTTTTGTTTCGTCGTACACGCTCTTGTCAAACAGACCGTAATAATGTCGATCGGTGACGTCGATAGTACATATCGATCATAGAGACTAAAAACAAACCGTACAATTCCAGAAGAATAGTGAAAATCAAGTTGCACAAAAATATCTAGACTCCATAACGCCGTTTAGTTTTTGAAATATTTTATTGATTTATAAAATAACTAAATCAATTTTGATATAGTATATAATACTCGCGCTTCACTTTTATCCGTTATTCACATTATCCACTACGACTTACAACGAAACCAAGAGAACTAAATTAATTCTACGTGTATTCTACAAAATCGTTGGGATGCGATCGCGTATATATATGTACATATGTGTATAAATCATTTGTGTGCGAGTGCGCGTGTATTTTTTCACGTGTATATATGATGCTCACCTTTTCACGGAGAGCAGACGATGCAACAGGTACTGACATTTGCCATTCTATTTCTCGCTTTCTAATCGTATAATTTCGTCGCAACTTCTCTGGTAACTAAAGCGTCCCCATCGGCAGGGAACAACGTTTCTCATCGCTCGAAAAATAAATCATCAACTTTGTTCATTCTTTTTTTCGTCCAAAATTTATTTATCAGTTATTTATCAGTTATCGTGTGCTGTGTATACCGTCAACTCCCATTACCGTTCACTGCGTTTCGTTGACGAACTTCACGTATAAGCGTTCATAGAGATTTAGAAATTTTTTAAAAATTATTCGTTTCGCTTATCCAAGGATTTCATGGCGAAATGGGTTTTAGATGATAAAAGGATTTGACTGGAAGCTCCTCGCGAGCTTTCTATAAAATCGTAAGCGACGGAGACGCGATAATTCGATTTTTTGTTTGAAAATTTAGAACATTCGCGTAGTATGATTTTTTTCTTTGCGATAGATATAAGTAAATATCGTAACGGTTGAAGCATCGTAAAAATAGCACAGTTCGAAAGTAACAGGAGATCGGGGATGCTGAACTGAATGAATTTATTTCTGGATTCAGAAGGCAAATGAGTGATTTTTGCATTGCTGCTCTAAAATGAACGCAGCGATTCTTGTAGGCTGACGATTACGGATCCTCAATTTTCACGCACTTTAAGAAATACTTATTCGCATCGTTCGGCACAACGTTCAGAGTGGAAACGACGTTTTTGGCACTTCTATAAAGTAAGTACTGATAAATAAATAATGCAAAGAAAAAAGAAATCCCATTGTTCAACGAACGACAACTCTGCTAAATAATTATTTTCCCACGTACTTATACATATCTCATTTAACGACGAGTCGTTCTCACGCGCGCGCCCGTGTGTGTGTGTGTGTGTGTTTTCGGTACATTTAAATTGTCGACGCTGATAATTAGTGTTCCATTTTCCTTCATTCCTTCCCTGCATTCCTCGATTTAATAATCTATTTACACATTTTTCCACGCTTAAACATTGTACATTATTAATTAATGTTTTATACAGGATATACAAAATAATTGCGATATAGTTTAGATCAGCGGCATTAACGAAGCTGCTGACGTTATTAGGCGAACGCATTAGCGAGCACGATTGATCGAACATTTGCTTTTTCCTTGTGCTTTCGCTGTACACGTACATCTCATTCATCATAACTTAATAATGCATACACTCATCAAAACGGGGATTCGTAGATCATTTTATCGTACGCGTACACACACACCGATTATCAAATTTCAAAATTACCGTGTAATGCAAGGCGACGACGTCTTGATATGTTTTATGTTTCGAGATAATTAAGGCGGTTTCGGATAGCTACGTTTAAAAGAAAAAAGAGAAGAAAAAAAAACCTCAGCGTTTAACAAGAAAAAACATCATACAGGGTGAAAATACAACGCAATACGAGACGATACTGCAAAAGAAAAAAATTAATGAAAATTCATCGTTCTAGAAATAAATAGCTTTGCAGTTCGATCGACTGATTTTTACTTCGACACCAAGTTCAAGCCCGATTGCTTCCTTTAAATCACTTCCTTTAAATCACTCCGAGTAAAATGCTCTCCAATATTTGTTCTCGCATTCCATTATCGCTCTCGTTGATCCACTTACCGAAAAAAAAACTTCGCAAACCGAAACATCAAGCCGAGGAAAAATTGAATGAAAATTTAAAAAAACAAGAAAACTGTCTCACTTTGAAGACACGAGAACTCTTCTATCTCCGATAATTTCGAATAAGATTGCAGTCATAAGAAATCAGTTGGCTGCATTACCGAATCGAAAAACGTACGTAAGCCCAAATTTTCGATCGATATATCAATTTTCTTAATCCCCGAAATGCGCATGTTTGAACGTTTTTTAAATTTCGGCCCAGTGGTGCTCCTCACTCGAAATCGTTCGCTTCGAACGATTAATTATTATAGCTCTTTCTTTCATTCGTCGTGTTTTAATAAATTAGTTAGTTTGTTTGTATTTTTTTTTCTTTCGGAGCTTAAAGATATCCGAGGCACGGGAACTCACGGTTTATCAGTTTTTGTTTTTACGTCCTACTAACTAACGTCCCACACGCGGTACATACACACGTCCGAGCAATGTTTTTCATTCGCTCGCGCGATCCACTTCGCAATGTTCATCCAGGTCGGGCGTGCGAAGAATATGCGCATTTTATTTTTGACATAATGTGCGCGCACGTTTACGCACTTGACAATAACGACGAACATTTCTTCGTGCTTTCATTCGAACGACGATTTATATTTCAAACTTGTATCGTATTATCCCAACAGAAAAAAGACTAGATCGAGATGCTTGGATCTTCGATAAACAGATCCTTAAATGCTAAGGAAGGGGGCACGCGTTCGCGAGGGAGGAAACATTGTAAGCTCTAAAAAAAAAGAATTTAGTAATCTAGCGGTTCATTGATTAAACTTGGCGAAATCATTGTTCGCAAAGCACAAATGGCTTATCGTTTATTATCCATTTCCTCTTTTCTCTCTCTTTACAGTTGCGCGCGCGTAATAATATCTCGGCAACACTTTCATAAAAAAAGATTATCTCTTTCTTCGCGGCGGTTCGAGGTGGTCCGGGCACCACGTTTCGATTCTTAGGTCGTGAGAGATCGGCACAATCGCGTCCGCAAAACGAATCCATCCCTTCGATCCAAGGAATGGAGGGAGCGAAAAAGCGGATCGTCTTTTTCGTTCAACCTCCGAGTCGAGTGGGATGGACGTCTGATACAAAAAAAAAAAAAAAAACGACTGTGACTGTTCTTCACTTAGGAACGTGTTTTTGTTTTTGTTTTCGACAGACTTTCTCGTCTTCTCGTTCGTACGTGCAACGTTTTGAAATTTCATTTTCGTCATGACTTCGGCGCGTGTTTTCTCGAGTTCGATCGAGTTGATAATAACCCCCTCCCCCTTCCTGATTCCTCGGTAAATTCGTATTTCATACGTAGCGTAAGTACACATCGAGACTTTGATTTCAAAGTCTCATTTCACGCTTTTTTGCTTCTTCGATTTCTATTCGCTATACTTGATCGATGTTTGGTCCGCGATGGAACGAAAGACGTCATCGATGTCTCTTCGTTCAGTTGCTTCTTTCCATCTTTTTTTTTCCCTCTTAAAGCAAGATCCGGTTTCACCGTTCGTTGATTGGGTGTTTCAGGATCGAGATTAGCGAACGATGAATCGTTGTGAGATTCTCTCGATTGGATTTCCGCCATTCGCTGATTTAGCATTTTTCCATCGCGTTCCCCCCGCGTTATCAGGTTTCGGGTAAACGTACGTGTGTGTGATTGAAAAACGATATGTATAGTGCATTATTCGCGTGTCACGATTTCGATGAAAATCGTACGCTCCAACGTCCGCGGCGTTTACGACGCTCGTAGCGTCGTTTCGACGTATCTCAGACGCTGCAACCGGAAGTCACTTCCTCGCTGTTCTGTTGATGATTCCATCGGCACTGGTGACAATTCTTCGGTTCGTCCTGAGCCGGAGGCATACCACCGGTTGCCCTTAAACCTTGCTCGAGCTCCAACAGCTGTCCCATGAAGTTTAAATTTGGGCTTATTATCGATCTGGCATTTTTGACCAGTTTGTAAGCCTCGATCATCGATAAACCCTTGTGTCTCATTATGTAGGCAATCGCTATCGTCGCGCTCCGCGATACACCAGCTTGACAGTGCACCAAAACACTGCTGCCTGATTTTCGTGCTTCCTCTGTAACCAAAATCATCAAATGATCGTTTAATTTACATAATATCTTGTTGGATTGAATATCATCAAATGCTAGGTGCTCAAAATACTTTTTGAGAGTTTGGATGAGATTTGAGGTCGTCGAGTTTGGAATCGGAATGATGGAAACGGTTTAGTAATAACGAGATAAAATGTTGGAGATCTGGTGATCTATTCGATCAACCGGATTTTTGCAATGCTCTCTTATATGTCAAACTAGATTGTTTGACGTATTGAACATAAAATTCGTTTTTGAGACTTTAAAAAATAATCAACATATATATTTATATGTTAAACTGTCACGGAAGTAATATATGAAATCATGAAGACAGGAAACATTTATGAAATAATGAAGAGACGAAACTTTAAGATCGTTTAATAAAATAAAATATTTATCCATAATTTCATGATGTTTATTATTTAAATGGAGTAAAGTAAAGTAATGTTCATTACTTAAAAAGTTGTAAATGATTATATGATATAATGTATTTTAATAAATAAAATCATTTCGTTAACATTCTGTAACAATTTGAAGTATATATTAATAATAGATTAAGGATATTCAGTAGATTAATGAATAATATTGATTAATTATTGTCTTAGGAGACCTGGAATTTGAGTTTCGTTATTTCAGTTACCACTAATCAATGAACAGACGAATTACGATTTATTTCGAATAATCTTCCAAAAGAAGATCGAATTACCGTGGGACAAGTTTATTTACATGTCCCGCTTGAAATTCAATACTGGAATAATAATTAACACAATTCAAACTCGCTCGCATAATGGCCACCAATTATTGACTGTCCACAGTCCCATTATTAAAAACGTAATTTCAATTATGCGTAGTTATTTCGCGATCAGTCATTCTATTCGTCCTTCGGAATAACACTCGTAATGAGAAAATTGCTTTTGCAATTCGAGTTATTGGTTATAAGATCTTGGAGTTGCAACGATCGCGTGCAAGAAATCAAACGTGTTCCGTTGATTGGAATTTTCAGCGAGACGGTGGCATTTGAGAAAAAAAATATCGACCATAGCGGAAATATCGATATTCTCGTTAATAATCGATGAAGTGGAGAGTAGTAAACGGGCGTAAGAGTTGCGGAGAGAGAGAGAGAGAGAGAGAGAGATAGTGAATAATAACATCATTGTGAGATTCGTTATAATTGACTGCTATGACGATAATACGGGAATGGCCTGAATATAATCGATTAGCGTCACTGCCACTTTAGCCGTGCCTGACCCCTTCCAGAGACTGCGCAACAGAAAGGCACACACGAACAAAAAATGCTGAAATAATGTTTCTCTTTGAAAAATTATTCATCAGGATGACAGTTTGGATAAAACGAAGGTCACTTCAGAATGAACCGGCCGTTAAGTGCAAACGGCTGATCATTGAATGTCTAGCGATAACTGAGATTATTAACCGACTACCGTGCAATGCGCGTGGCCTGAACATGACGAACTCCGGAGACTTTTCCGAGCGCGCAATCGCACGCATTTCATCGTGACTGACAAACAAACCAGCGATCCAAACAGGCGATTGAATTACGTAACGCGGGGTCAGAGAGGGAAGGGGATAAAAGAATGAGCTGGACGAGGGGTGAGAGAGGCTTAATCGGATCGGGATGAGTCACACTTCGTGCTTCTCTACGTTGCATACGACAGTTATATATTCCGAAACGCCGGACCTCACTACGCATTTCGTCTGGACGTAAAATTGTTTTATTCCAGAAGTACGCATGCGGACTATTTTCCCGGACGGACTTCCTCTCCACTTTCATCGTTATCACGACCATTCACGACCATTCATCGGTTTCATCAAAACGTGTGTAACAATCGCGGAAATGGAAAAGAACTTTGGCTGGAACGGTTGACAATCAATTTTTCCTACGCCATCATACGTTTGCCTCTGCGATCGACATTGGAACTGCGTGTTTTAGCTCGTGACGTCTTGAGTAACGCGTATTATCGATGACATTAAACATGTCGTTGCAACGTGCGTACACTACCTCGTAATTGCCAATGGACGATAGGAAAAAAACTGTGGCAACGTCGAGGACTGATGACGCGAGAGGAAGGGTCGAATGATTGGGCTACAAGGGTACAATATGACTCGATCATTTCTGACATCATTTAAGTACTCATAATTCATACTTAGTGTCGTAAATATAGAATATAGAGCAGTTTGTTTATACTCAATTAAATATCGCTATTGTGTTCAGGATTTCAGTACTTTGCTTGAAGAACGGTTGGAGCCGATGGTGACTTCAAATGTGGCAAATGTCAAATTTCCTCGGCTAGAATTTTCTTCGAACGAGGAAATCCCACAACCTTGAAGAGGGATCAAAAGACGCGGCGGCGTCTCGGTACGTAATTAAATTTACGTGGCGTGAGAGTACACGTGAAACGGATGGAAAATGCGTTTCTCGCTTCGCTGCTGTTCAAATGATATTACGGAAGAAAGGCAAGTTACATTTTATGCCATGTTGACGAATAAAGATGACTTAATGATTTTTATGAAACTTTCAATTGTTGGGAAGAAAAGTTTCTTGGAACACCCGGATCTTCAATTTTCATAAAAAGGGCTTTTGATAATGATGAAAATAAAGAAAAAAAAAGAATCGTCGCATTCGAACGATACCAAACTTCAACGTAATTTTGTTCAAACAATGATAACTCCACGATCACTCAATCTACTTGAAAGAAGACAATAGTTCGAACTTTGGAATATGATTTAACAACTGTAAGCACAATCCCGATGTTATCATCAAAATACTTCGGTGAGAAAAAAAAAATAGAATCTCTGTCTCTTTTTTACGATTTCCAAGCTTGTGAAAGAAACTTGTTAAAAAAGATTGGGAAGTCATCACGCCAATGAGAAGTTACTTTTTCATCCGATCACGAAGCGGTCGAATGAAAAGTGAATCAACGCTCTACCGCGAATACATTAGAGAGTGGCCGATATCTCCATACCCGTATATGTAACAACTGTAAGCACAATCCCGATGTTATCATCAGAATACTTCGGTAAGAAAAAAAAATAGAATCTCTGTCTCTTTTTTACGATTTCCAAGCTTGTGAAAGAAACTTGTTAAAAAAGATTGGGAAGTCATCACGCCAATGAGAAGTTAAATGAAAAGTGAATCAACGCTCTTCCGCGAGTACATTAGAGAGTGGCCGATATCTCCATACCCGTATATGTCGACGAGGCTTATTTACATCCGTTGTACACTTGTGTGTATAAATAACGAAGTGGCCAGAGTCAGAGGTTGGGATATAGCTTCGTGTTACCAGCGTGCCTGAAAAAATGTGGGTGGCTTTCAAGAGGTTTTCCCTCGTTGGTAACGTCGCACATGCGCACCAGGGAAATAAGGGAGGCAAAAGGGAGAAAAACGTTGATGCTTTGTGGTGTGCAGCAACGTACTCACGGATGGCTGACACTTGCGAGACCCCGAGCATATGGCATGAGTCAGAGCTGGCTTCAGAATGGACGAGAGAAGGATAGCGGTAGTGCGTAAAAAGACCCTCGAGAGAGAAAGAGGGAGAGACTGAGAGAATAAGGGAGAAAAGCAGATACGAGATAGCCCAGGGATTCCTCTCAGAAGCTGCGCGTTTGAGTCGTATGACGAAAACCGTCACATCCAGAGAGGGGTGGCTTCGCAGATTTACGGTGGCCACCCTTGAACCCGTGTTGCTACGTTCACCAACGAATCACGTTGTATTGTGTACAAGTATACACAAACGTGTACCCAATGCTTCCCAAACGTACATCCATCGGTTATATCTCAAGGGTTATGACGTAAGCCCCTCCGATTTTCCATTGGCCATTCAATGTGCCCTAGCTCGGCTATTATTCGGTGCAACGAGGGACGAAAACTTTCGGAACTCAACGGTCTCGAACACCTGCTCGAAACTCCCATCAAAAAGAGAGTACAGCAACGTTCATCTCAATCTATGGGCTTCGTAAAAATTTCACTTCGTCAATTGGCTAAATCGTAGTGGACTTTTTTCAGTCGGTAGTTCGTACTTGGCAAAAAAAAGTGTACGATCGTGAAAGGCAAAAAAGATAAATTATTGAACGAATAACTGATCCTCTTACGTAGGAGCTGGTGCAAACGTTGAATATTAAAAAGAATGCTTCGGATAATCAAGGCCTCGAAGTTTGCGTCGTTGGAATGCAATAAAAACTCTCGTTTATTTTTCTACGCTCTCGTTTGTTTTGTACGAACTTTTTTGCGGATTTCAGTGGTATATCTTGAATTACAGAAATAAGAAAAATCTGATAGATTTTTTAAAATTACAAATCTACGATCTTCACTTTTAGATTTTGCAGACTTCAATGCTATGATTTTTATTTCTAGATTCCGCGGATTTCAATATTTTATTTCGCAAATTTCAATGCCAAATCCTCAATTCCAAATTTCGGTGATTTTTGTATCCATATTTTCATAGAGTTTCGTAAATAAAATTCAAGTCATTGGAAAACGATGATTCTCGTTGCGAGCTTGAACCTCAATTGCAACGGGTTTGTGGAAAGTGTAATTTGTAGAAAGTGACGAAAAAACGTGCACGAAGGACACGAGCAACGATGAGTCAATGGCCTGCAAAGTTGTGCAACGTACCACGAGTCAATAGAGTAAACGACAGGAACTGAAGAAAAAAAAAAGAAAGTCGTACACAATCAGCAGTTGCATCAACTACAGCGACGTATAATCCGTTTCAACACACACCAGTGTACGAATCTCCAGCGACCAGTTTCAATTCGTGAATTTTGGAGGGCGTTAGATCTGGTCCAATTGGAAGCGAAAGTACTCTCAAACACGGAATATCGTCAAAAGTACCCAACAGATTTGCGCACGTGCGAAAGTGAGAAAGAATGAGAATCCCTACGGTAGATAATTGTCGAACACAAATAATACAAGTATATGTGCCGTTGGTTTGGCGCGTTTCACGGCGCAGTTCGGTATAACGGAAATGGGGTATAACCAGCCGTATCCGGTGGACCATTCATTGGTGTATACATGCGGTATATATACACATTGAGAGAGAAGCAGCAGTGGCACAAGACGAAAGGCTTCCATTCATGAAAGCATGAGTCACAGACACGCTGTGTGTGCCACTCTCTGCAACGGTGAACGAGGGAACGTCCCGCGTGTCCGGGCAGAGAGCTCGAAGCATCCTCGTCGTGCGTTCTCGTTTCCCATTGTTCTATATATGTACCCTGCTGTTGCCCATGTTGCGTTATATGCGCGTAATAGAAGAACAGCCACCCAGATACGTCAAGCGTTACGGAGGCCTCGATGCTATTTTCTTGATACTAATTTTTTAATAATCATTTTCTTGATTGGCATTTCGTATGGAATAGTAATCGCTGATTAACCGGAAGTTAATTCTTTTGTGATTTTTCCTTTACAAACGTGTTTGAACGCGTTTGTCTCTCAACTACTTTTGTTTATAGTACTTGTTGCGAAAATTTCCGAAACTACTTAACCGATAGTTATGAAGTTTCAACCAAATTTATTTAAACATTTTGATTTTGATTTTTTTTGGCAACAAGTCGTGAAAAAAACATACCATATTGTTTTTCTTCTTTCGACGCTATTTTGCTATTTTTGGATGTACATTGAAAGCTCTAGTTCAGTCGGTTTCTAGTGATATATCGAATCTTAAAATTCGAAATTTATTACATATATATTTTTTAAAAATGTATATTTTTAAAAAGGGTACAAAAATGTATAAAAAATGTATTTAAAAAAATGTAATGTATAAAAAATATGTATTTAAAAAAATGTTAAAAAAATGTTTATTACATATACATTTTTTAAAAATGTATTTCAAGAGTGTAATATGTTAAGTCTAATAATACCTAAATTAATATCTTTATTCACAATGTCATTAAAAATTCATGAAAATAGCCTTTCGTTCGAGTGCCAAAGTAGAAACCTGCTTTAACAAACTTCAGCCTTATTATTAGGGAGAAAGGCATATCCGTGGGTTCTCGATGCTAGGAACACCCTGGGACCAAGGGAGCCTCACGGGGCACTCGTGTGTGAAATGGTACGTGAGAGGGTAAGAATGTCGTATACAGGGGGAATGTCGTTTTCGCCTTGTCCCCCTTCACACCCTTTGATCGTTCGATCTCGGTCAAATGTGCAACTGGTGGAATTCCGTAACTGGCCCCGGATCGCTTTTCGCCACCAATAATTAGATATATTATGGGGACTGTAGGTATAGGCGTAGGCGAAAAATGTGTGATAGAACGTAAAAAAAATTCTCTTTGAAAAGTTTCCAACTACGGTTGTATTAATACGGTTAGTTCTCTTTGGGTGCGCCCTGTGCAATCTACACGCGTAAAGGATATGTATAAGCTTGGAATTTCAAAAACATGATCTTTTATTTAAAATATTTATAGCCTAGAATCTCGATTCCAATATGCGACAAAGGGTTTGTGATACTTGTTAAAATTGATCGTGTTATTACGGTTTTCGTGAAGGCGAAAGATGTTTCGATTGCACATGAAATACGAAAGTTTCGTTTGTAGGTCTACGGTATTTTATAAGTTGGCGAAGCTTGCAAACATCTTTCACGTTTTTTCGTTATTCCGATCGGACATCATTCTAGGCACTGTGATATTGTTTCTAACGAGTTACGATCCAACTTTGACTAGTCCTTTTTAATACCCTCCAACGAACCAAAAATCTCGATCTTTGTACCAGGTGATCACGATTTTTGTGTGAAAGTCGAAATCAACGGCACGCAAAAAGATGCGTTAAACTTGAACTGAAATTTCACCGTAAAATAGTTTCTTTTCCAAAAAAAAATTCATTTTCAGCATAGATGTCGACGGAAACGCAAATGGAAAGTTTCGGAATGCCTTTCAGAAGTTGATGCGGTTGTGTAGAGCTGAATCACGTGCCGAACTAGTGGGTGTACATTATATGAAGAATACACCGACCCCGGAAAGTTATCGGTCACGTGACTGCAAGTACTTCGGAGGAACAGTCGATAATGCAAGACCTAGAGACTGCTTGGGGATCTGCGAGAACGAAATTATACCCACGTATATTTAGACCCTATTCCACTACAAATGTGTTTGCGTTCGTACTTTGAAATTGTGCGGGCAAAGGTACACGACTTCGTTGGATAAGCACCTACCGAGAATCGGCATAAAAATAATTGCCTGAGGAGGAAACACACTTTCTCCAAAACGACAAGGGAGTTCGAAAATCATTACGCGAAAATACAGTGATATAGTAAAATTGACATTTTAGGAGTGAAGGTCAACAAAAAATGGGATTGACATTGGTATTGACGCGGCGAATGGTATTTTATGGCTGATGTTTATTTCTGCACATTAAAGGATTCTTCTTTGACACTTAAAAAAAATCGAATTATTTTACTCTTTTGGAAAATAAATATATTCAACAATATTTGCTCGAGAGGCATTTTGTATGGTATAAGCATCGCTGATTAAGCGTAAATTAATTTGATTGTAATCTTTCTTTCAAGCGTCTCAAAGAAGGATCCTACCGATGTTCAAGGGAAAAGCATTTACGTTTGGTACTTACCAATAAAGTCAAACGCTTCTTCGAAGTACTGCTTGAGGTTCTGATGTCCCGAATCCGAAGCTGGTATCTGCCGATAGGTGATGCCCCGTTCTTCGTGATATCCGGGAAGTTGCGAGGTGACATTGAGAACACGAGTCACTCCCAGGCCACGCAAGAGCTCAAGATCGGCAGCGTCGCGTCCGTTCCCGAGATACAAAAATGGCAGAACCCTCGATGCAGGATGATTGTCAATGTCAGCTGGTTGAGGAGTAGGTGGACACATGTTGCTTAGGACCGGGCAACCCGGACCGGGACTCGGACAACCGCTCACCGTCGACTCGTCAGGATTCGTCGTTCCACCACCGGCTGGTAAAAGCGTGTCCTCGCAGAGATCGCGATGCCGCCTGTGAAATTCTTTGTGCCCACCTGTAATCAGATATATGCTTTTTTTTAGTGATTTATTCTATTCGTAGAAATCTTGATTCACAAATCCCACTTTCACGCCAACTAGCAAAACCGCAATCACATTTTTTCGTTAAAAAATAATAATAATTGAGAGTCCAGGTTATGGAAACGTTTTAGGGATTTTTTTAAATCTTTAGCTTTTTGAGGACTTTCGGTTGTAGAAAAGAAATGGTGGAGGAAAGCTTCACGATTATTAACATTATTTATAAAAATTTCATTGTGAATTCATTGCTCTTGAAATTACGAAGATCGATGTGATTTTATGGTTCACGATTATACTTATGATTTTTTTCGACAATGAAATCATGGTCAAAATGACGGATGACCTAAAATGTTATAATAAAAAATAGTGACTTCTCTTCGATGTGTATGTAACTCTTAACTTTAATGTCCTTATTTAATAGGTTGACTCATAATCTCAATTAAGAGGCTAATTCGAGTGACAAAATGCTTGTTTTTCACAATGCCTTTTTCACTCGCCATAAAGTTTAAAGTATTAACAATGGTTGAAGGTATGGGCAGGCCAAGTCATCAATCGCGTCAATTTTTCAAGCTTTAATTACTATTATCTACTTCGTAAGACACTCTTAACAGGACGGTCCCCAATCCATTCAGGAAATTTCTTGGCCAATTTTCTCCATCTTTGGAGAAAATCATTATTATTTTTTTATCGAAGCAGATGATTCGGAAATATTTGGACGATTCGAAAGTTTTTAAATATAATCAATTACATTTACAAAAACGTTTTCTGATACAGTTCAATATTAACAACGGCAAATAAAAAGGAGGCTTGCGTCAAAACGGATGAACGATTCGTAAGACAATAATTTTCATAATTCACCTACATTTCCCGGCTTCGACAGGGGCGTGCCCAGTCGACTTTAAGTCGATTAAAGGATGTAACGCACGATTGAACGCAACGTATGACGGAAAGGGTGCGACTGCTTAGCTTCCGGGTACCGAACATTCCGTGTTGATTCGTTAAATCGTACGTGACAAAAAAAAACCTGAATAACCGAACCGTTAACTAGAAAATAACTTTCAAGGTGTACAAATCGAACGAGGACTTTCGCCTCGTCCTGCAAACAAATTAACAATTGCGGTGACCAATAAACCGGAAACTGGTGTTTCCGATGTTCAGAGACTTGTTTTTTCGTTCATTATTTCGTTTTATCGACGCAGAAGGAAACGTGCAAAGGTACTTCTGCGTCGTAATTTTGTATTTCTCTCGAGACATCAGGAACTTCGGGAAATGTCGTCGTCGTCCTCGAAAAAAGTGCCGGGGGGAACGACATGATTCACACTCAGCGTTTCTCGAGGCTGTATTGTGTTGCCTACGTTTCACGGTGGTAATGTTTGCCGTCGCTGACTCATCGTGAGTATCCAGAGAAACGAGTCGTGAAAATCGACAAATGCACTGATACCGATGTATACTGTCCGTATAACCGTATAAACGATTCATCAAATCTCACAATGGTGCATTCTTCGTACAATGAAATGTCATTCTCACGCGAACGATTCATTACGTTAAAGAAAAATAACAATACGATTCGTGTCTCGTATGCAAATTGTGATCTGTTGTGAGACGATCTTGTCAACGAGACTGCGAATGAGTGATTTAATTACCTTTGAAAAAATTACGACGGAAATCCTCATGTTACATCAGTATAGGTTAATTCAAAGATATTATGATATAATAAAGAATTTTATTGGCAATGACCGTAAGAAGTTTTTCAATAACGAAGATTTGGATCATTGTAAGCGGAAGGTCTTCCTTTTAAATTAGTCATTCATTTTAAACTCGTACTTTTATTATCAATCTACGCCATAAATTCGTAAATGATAAGAGTTTCGGTACATTGTGTAACATAAATTGGCACAAAGTATGTGAATAATAAAATAAAATAAATTTTCATTCAACTTAAACGATTCCGATATTTTCTGCTATTTTCGCATGCTATTTCTTCTTGACGATCACCTTTTTTTATTATCATTATCTCTGTAATGATTTTTAGCTTACTTTAAGTAAGCTTCCACGCACTTTTCTTAACAAGGTTTGATTTAATATTGATAATCAATCTATGCTTTCTCTACGATTAATTCTTCATTATGATTATCTCTGTGCTGATTTTTTTCTCCTGTCTTAATATGTTATATGTTATTACCATACTTTCAGTAGTGGCCCACAATGAAAAAGCCAATAAATCAATCCGCTTTCCCGCAGTTGGAAAAATATTTGGATTCACGTATTGAGCGATGATAAAAATAAATCAATGTATATGAATATTTAAACGATTTTTCACGGATGCCAGAAAACTTCAACGAACTAATAACAGAGACAAAAAATCAAAATATCAATAATCAATAAAACCAGCAATAATTATAATATTATTACACGGATAAAAAAAAGTTCAATCGTCTCAATCAGGTTCGTGATTAAAACTAAAAAATTGAAAACTGATAAAACAGACGTTCAAATTGAAAGTAAAGAGAAACTTTAAAAATTGGAACCACCCTCACTCCACCTATTCTCCAAGACGAAAATTCGTGAATGTATTTCGAGCGAAAAATCTATGTTTAGCCTGAAGGATCGTAATTTGAAATCTCGTTCCATATACGCGGAGAGGTTGATATTTGTAGACTGATGCGAGATTTCAGACGAGCAAAATATTTCTAAGGCGCACACATAAATATAAATATGCGTTTATGCTGGAACGGCTAGGTATTGGGCGAGGAATAAAATGTGGGCTAAAAGTGTCTTCCTCTCCTGACCTGCGGGCCGCAAGAGGTTCTGCCGAGGCCTGGTTGGGTTGTCGATGAGTCACTGCGGAGCGTTTTCTCGGTCTCTCTTCCGCCTCTTTCTCGCTCTTCTTTGCTCATATTCCGGGCTTTCAATGCGTCTCTTTTCATTCCGCTTGCGCGTTTTCCTAAGACTTCCCAGCCAGCTCGTCGACCAGAAAAACAACCGAGGAGGAGGGGAGGAAGAAAAAGCAGGACTGGCCGTAGCCACCACGCGTATTCACTCGCCCTGTATTCACCGCCATAATTCTACGACGCTGGCAAAGCATGCTCTTGGGAACGTCAATCGACTCGTCTTGTATCTCCGCAAATTCCTCTGTCACTCCACTTTTTTTCCTCTACCTGTCTTTGCTCGGATCTATTAGGCGTGGGTTACTTCCGAATGATCTCTCGCGTTTCTTTCTCATATTTTTTTCTGACGTTTCTATTTTGGTTTGAATTTTTTGTCACTTCCCGGTCAGGGTGAGTAGCCCCGATAAAGTTCGCATATACGCACGGCACAAACGCCCGTTTACGAAAGTTTAGCCTGTTCATGGGTGGGCGTCATTTTCGGTAGAAGAGGAAACTACGAGAGAGCTAAATCTCGAGTCTCGATTTTAGAATCGGTAGTCGAGTTAAGTGGTTCGGCTACTGTAAAAATATCGAAAAATCATTCGTCGCTTGAGGCGACACAAATCTAAGGGGAAAATCCAACATGTGGCCCAGGAATCGTGGGTTGAAGATAAACTTATGGTTATGACGATAGAACTGTTTGGCAAGCTTATATATCTACACACACATACACACCTCATTTTCACATATATATATATATATAAGTTGATAGATTTTCCTATATCAAACTACATATCGATAATAATTAAAAAATAAAACTAATGACATTATCGATTATATTTATTGGTAATTATTACACGTTCGAGATGCCTTGGACTGCTGATATTCCACAGGATAACGAAACGTTGAAGTTTTTATCAAAATTATTTTCACTTAGCTATTCGAATTTATTCTGGCAGAGTTTATCTATGAAAACACGATAAGAATATTAAAAAATAGTTAACTAAAAATCTGCGATGCAAATCCGACAGAACATTTTTCGGTAATGGTCGTTAGGAGCTCCCGCAGTGATCAATAAACCAGCAAACAGGTAAAAAATGATTCTTCAACATTGGAACTCGAGCACGAATAAGGCAGTAACTGTAATTCCGTAAAATTGCTATGAAAAATGTTCAATAATAATTAAACTGAAGCAGTTCAAATTCGAGCCGCGTTGAAATTCGTACCACAACGGTTCAAACAAAATTAGTTATTTTAATTCCGGAAATTTTATTTGGTTGCTTTGGCGTACGCAACATTTTGAAA
Source organism: Ophioninae sp. A BG-2022a (assembly GCA_030523105.1). Taxonomy (NCBI): domain Eukaryota; kingdom Metazoa; phylum Arthropoda; class Insecta; order Hymenoptera; family Ichneumonidae; species Ophioninae sp. A BG-2022a. Next base: position 289,514 of record JAPYZI010000001.1, read on the forward strand.
GAATCGTTCAATAGTATTTTAAAAACATTTTTAATCAATCGGCAACATTCGATTTGGTATAATAATGAAAATAAGCAAATTAAAAATTATTCCATTGCTTTCCAACGAGTCGTTCTTTAACCCCGTTAGATTCTAAATTTTGTTCGATTATTGAAACATAATAATTGAACAAACCCCTTCACGATAATAATCGAGCGTGCTTAAAATTTTTATTTTTTATAACTAATAAAAAGAATATTAAGAAAACAAGTGTGCATCAAAACTATCACATCGGCTTCTTTATCGATATTATCAACTCAAAAAAGAACCTTGCTTTTTTTACTTCAGGTTAAAAAGGTGGCCGAAATCGAGAACAGCATTGAGTCCCTCATTTTTTTAAATCTTACGAGTGATTGCCCACAATGTTTTTCATTGTCGATATTTTTGTGAAATTTGTGCAGCACTTTATTAATAAATGCATAGATAAATATCTAAACGGAGTTTTTAGATCTTCTAGAGGATTTTAGTACACTATCAATCAAATTTGGTAGTTATCTTTTGCTCAACTACAAATATACGAAATTTAATAATTATTATTAGAGACGAGTGAAAAATGCAAGAGGAGATAATGAATAGTCGACGAATGCATGGAGATGTTTTTGCGTTCACGAATGCTCAAAAAACTCAAGATTTTACATGATTTTCACAAAAATATTAATAAATAGCTATTGTTTGATATATATTTGGGATAGATGCATTTCTTGAATCAGTAATATCCAATAAGCAATTTTTTATTTAATGATCATCAATTTTTCAATTCAAGAAGAATAAGGGGAATAATTGAAAACGTATATCGAGACAAACATAACTAAAACCGAACAATGTGGGCTTGCAAATTGATTCTTTATTGAAAATAACTTTCTGATGATTCCGATGATACGTATTGTGTGTGATTCGATCGAGTTTCTCATAAGTGTAGCAAGAGTCAAAGTGCGCATTATTACGCCATTGTAGGAATCGAGCTGTTCAAGCGAATGCTTCGCGCAATGATGCAAGTGAGTGAATGTCTGTGCGACCACATATACATGATGGCGTCACGGAATGAATTTCTCGAATCCGCTCGACGATTCTCGTCGTTTCTTCAGCGTTCGAAATTCGTCGTTCGTTCGAGTCACAACGAACTCTCTCGGGCATTTCTGTACAAGGCAAAAACTTCTCGAAACCAATAATTATAATAAATCGGGGAAACTATCGATGAGAACTATTAAAGATTTTGAAAAAAGGACAAGCGCTGAATGCTCCGAGTGACAAATAATTTTTTATTTAATCGAAACGATCAGAAAAAATGGTAAAAATACAATAAAAAAGGAATATTATTTGAACACGAATTTTCAGAAACAATATCGTCGAAGTAACAACAGTAAAAAAGACTTTTATAAAATTAAAAAACTGAAAATACGAAAAACATTGAGAAAAAAATTAAAAAGTACATTTCGGAATATGCGATATTTCGTGATTTTTAGGAGAGGAATTCTTGACGTGCTTGAAATTTATTCAATTTCAAAATATTTCACATCGTATAAAAAATTATGACCGGGCGAAAAAACCTCGGAGCACTTTGGGAGAAAATACAAAAAATACATTTCACAAATGCGAACATGGCCGATGATTACGAAAAGAATAATTGACAAAAGAATTCTGTTCTCAAATATGGAAATTCGATGTTTCAGCGTTCAGATCGAATGTTAATGAAAAATCGCTTAGTTGCAATTTGATTCAAAGTTATCGAAAATGTCTTGCTGTCTTTCGACTTTACGGACTTGATACATATTCGATTTCAAAATATTTCACGTCGCATAAACAATTATGACCAGGCATATGGATCAGAGAAAGATGAGTCAGTTCTCAGAGGAGACGAGGTCGAAAGGGAGAGGGTATGTCCCTGCAAACACAGAGGGATTAAAGATTACCGTCCCCCCAACCCTCGCCCCTCCTTCTCCCTATCTCCGCCCCTTCTTGCTCTAACCGCCCCGTGATAACGTCACGTGTGGCTATACTCTTTTCCTACAGTAAAATCCCATACATCGCGTCTCTTCATGGAATCAGATGTTTGTGGGAATTTGTAATTTCTTCACAAAAACGTTTGAAACAATAGTGATTTCACAAAAATATGAATTTTACAAGAGCAAATAACAAAGATTTCATAATAATAGTGTTTTCATATTCTTGGTAAATAAATAAACCAGCCCGTTGACTTTAATTTGTGTTGATGAAAATATCAGCATTTATGAAATGTGTCGATGGAAAAACTTCGTGCCAAACGTACTTTTCTTGATTGGTTAATGAAATTGATATTTGCAATGTTGCAATGTGACGAAAATAATTACTACTCATATGCCCGAAGAAATAAAATTCAATAAAGTTCGAAACCCAACCTAATTAAGTTTTGAATAATAATAATAATAATTTTCAATCATTTTTAGAAAAAATGGTTATTTTTCGAACAAAAAAATATTGATTTTTTAATACCCTTCAGATTTATTCGCTACAAAGAACACCTCGATATTTTGTCAGTTCTTTTTTAGTTAACGCTTGAATGCAAATCTAAACAAAAAATTAACAGATACGAAAAATTGGGTGAAGAAATATATGAAAAAACATCGTTGCATCGTAGCGATGCAAACTTGAAGACGATTGGGACCATTAAATTCTTCAAATTGTATTGCGCGTCGTAATTCCCTTAAGGGACATATCATTGTTTCTATTGTTCAGTATTCGTCATCGTTGTTGTCTAATAAAGGCGAATCTTTGTTATCGTTTGATAGATATACGAAATACGGGGAAAAAGGTAAAAAAGAAATAAGGTTATGTACATTATTTCTTGGGGGCATCAAGGTAGAGGGAGGTCAAAGTTCGCAAACTTTTTCGAGGAAACTGGTCATTGAGTCAGACTTTTCCATACTTGGTCCTACATAGGATCACCAACCAGAGATGACGAGTAAATTCCATTACACGATGGAACAAAGGTTATACGTTACGTATTCCAAACAACGACAAATGAAAAATGATGTTTTTCTTTGTGTTCGATAATTCCTTTTATTTTCGTAATTTAAAATAAGAATAACCGATTGTCCTCCTAGTTCGTGGATCCCCGAGGTTTTTTTTACGATACAAGCTTTACGCTCAAGCCACGGCTGTGAGTCATCGTGTGTCTATCGTGTGCTCTGTGGTCGATCCTCATTCGCAGAGAAAGACAGAGAGCCAGAAACAGATACTTTTTTACGAGTTTTCATTTTTTTATATTGCAGATGTATTAGTGTTGCCCTTATCGACAAACGCTTCGTGAGATGATTCGTAATGCCTGAGTAATAATCATAGTTATTAATATTAAAGTTCTTAAATTCTTGTATACAAATTTGAAGTTGCAGAAACATATATATATATATATATATATATATACACACACATGTATGAGATGATAAGTTATTAATATATCAAACTTTATATCAATCACGATTAAAACAAATAAAAGTAGTTACATTAATAATTGGTAGTTGTTATTATTAATTAGTACTGTTGGTAGTTGTTACACGTTCAAGATAAATTTTACTTCTGAGATATCGGACTATAACGAGACGTTGAAATTTCGGTAAAAAATAAAGTTTCTTTTAGTTATTCGAATTTATTCTGGCCGATTTTAGCTACGAAAATTGGGTAAGCGTATGTCAAAATGGTTATCCGAAAATCTACGATCCAAATGTACCAGAAGTTTTTCTATAACTAAAATGAGCGGATGAAAATAATAAATGAGACTTCTCTTTGCGTCCCAACGGTTCAAATATCCCCATAAAGTAGTAGCAAATTCCTTTTTCTATTCTGCGTCTCGCGATGTCCACAGTTAGATCGTCTATTGGATCGATTAGAACATAAATTGAAATGCCCGAACTGATCGTAAAATGGTTTTCATCAAAGTGTGAAATATCTTTAGGGGTCGGTCGGTAGGAGATCGCACAGTTAACGATAAACCAGCAGGTAGGAAAAAAACATTCTTCAGCATAGAAATACAAGCAAGAATAAGGCAGCAACGGAAATTACGCTAAATTGTCATAAAAAATATTCAAAAATAATCAAACTGAAGTGACTCGAATGACATTGAAATTCGTATCGTAACGATGCAAGAAAATAAATTCGTTCTATTCGCCAAATGTACTTTGGAAGCTTTGCGGTACCAAAACCTTCAAAACATTATACACGATATTTTTTTTAGACATTTGCAATGAATTTACAATATGAAATGTCAAATAACAACGAAAACAAGTAAATAGAAAATAATTCCATCGTTTCTAAACGATTCGAACTTGAAGCACATCAACTGGACGGGCAATCGAGGATTGTATCATACAAATCGTACAGCTGTAATCAAACTCAACGTACGAGGACGCGCGCGTCAGTGTCTTGACACCGAGTAATTAAAATTGTAATCAACATACCCCAAGGTTCAAGATTGTCGAACGGCACGAGCCGGAGTACGAGGCAGGGCGCTTGCTTTTTAATCCTCATTTTGTCTCGTTCGAATTGTTTCTCACACGTGTTCACAGACCAACGAAAAAGAACAACACTACAAAAATCCTCCGCTACTATCTTTTTTTTTAAATCCAAGACTCTGCGATTGTTTACTTCACTTGGCGAATCGCCAAAAACCAAAAATTCCCGATGAATTTTTTCACATTTTCCACGGCGATCATCAATATGAAAATCGTCAAGTTTCCCAAATTGGAAAATGAAAGGATTTCTTGAGGTTTTTTTCTTTCGAAAATGTTTGAGATGATTTGAGTGTTCCTCGTCGAGCGTTAAACTCTGTACTGGCGTTACATCGAGTTGTCCAGTTCGCTCGATGTGTATAGCGTTTACAACTGCGTGAGAGAGAGAAAGAGAGAGAGAGAGAGCGAGAGAGCGACAGGGAGAGAGGTAGAGGGAGACGAGACGTTGGTAAAGAGAATTTACACGAGGCTCCCGAGCGGAATGAGTCACCGAGGCTCGATCCGATTGGACGATTCCCTAGTCCTACGTCACACGAGCGCCAGGAGAAACGGGGAGACCCCCATCGCGTTGTGGAACCTCGAGAGACGAAATATCACGAATCGTACCGAAGTTCCTCGTGCTCTACCGAATTTCTTTTTTTTTTCATTGCCGGTTCACAGTCTTCATTATTCTCGTTTCTGTGTATGTGTGTACGTGCGTGTTTTTCCTTCTTCCTTTTTCGTTATAAGGACGACGAGCGGCCTTTCCTATATAGATGCGCGCTTCAATCCTTTGTCGTGAAAGTGACTGTCCCGCGGAAGTTATCGCGAAAGAGGTGAGAAAGACGGCTCGAGGTAGGTCAGGTATCGATCAATTTTCGGATAACAATTCTTGTTTTTTTTTTTTAAGTTTGTTACAGTCTTTCTTAAGAAACCAAATTGTTTTGTTGCTATTTCAAAAGATTATTTTTTCTCGATGAATTCGAGATTTTTGTTGAAATTTTTTTTCTTTTTGTGAACATTATTTCGATAAAGTCAACTTTTTGGTTGATTTTTTGTTTTCGTGAAAAAAGTCTTGGATTTTTAAAAGTTGCTTTTTCTCTCTATTTATTTGATTTACATGTTTTTACCGCGATTTTTACGGCAATTTAACCGATCGAAGGATATTTCGAAAAGAAGAATTTTTCGGGATTATATCGAAGATTTTTGTGATTTATTTGATCAGGATAAGCGAATGATGGATCGTTTATGGGATTATTTATATTAAAAAGAAATACTAGATTTTGGTGACTATAAAACCCGAACAACACGGTGAATAGGAAAAGCAAAAGTGAAGAACTTGATCGTAAATTATAAAAAAAATTTGCATGAAAGTTTGACACTCCGATGAAGTTGCGAAAAAGGGGATGTCACGACGCAGTTTTTCTTCAGTTACTCTTAATAGCTGCAAAGCTACTGTATCCTCATTCTTTTGCAGTCCCGTTCTCGTCTCTAGATGCAGCAAAGTCGGCGTATAGCAGCTGTGGTTTTTCTCAGTCGTTGATCAATTACCAGCGCACGAGCGAATAGTGCGCGTCAGTTCTGTCGGCTTCGAGGTCTATTATATTCTCTCAGTTTCTTTCTGGCGTTGTCGGAAATTGTCAATGACTCACAGGAGATACTTTCAGACCTGCGGCGCACGAGGCTTCTATTCTCGTCAATAGACCGAATGTAATTCATCGCTGCTTGAGAGAGATCGAGGGAGAGTGGAAAAAATCCGCAAATTCTCTCTCTCTCTCTCTCTCTCTCTCTCTCTCATTCCCAAGCCTGACGCATCCAGAAAATTGCACGGCCCGTTTTCACGAATTTCTCGGAAACTCAATGTTAATCTGGGCTCTTCAAAATAGATTTTTCAATATTTGCCTTTTTCTTTTTAATTTTCGTTTCGGTGAAAACTTAAGCTCAAACAGGGAAAGCCAAAATGCTTAGATTGATTCTCTCCAATTACTCCGAAAATGGCATATCAAATTATCTTCTTTTAGGTATTAAATTCCGATCAATTTGCTGTATATGAACATTTCTCCATCATCTTTCATGACGATTACCATATTGGGTGGACCAATCCAAGTGCAAGAAAAAAATTATGGCTTTGTTACATTTTCTCGCTCGTCATAAAGTACAAGGGCTTAAACTTAAAGTTTAAGTTTAAGAATCTTGTGTGTAAATTTGATCTTGATATTCGTAAAGTTTTAAATGTCACGGGTCTGGGCTCCATATTTACTGGACCGAGTCCACCGGCGTGTCATTTCTTTCCTCAAACTTAAACCTCGACTATCTCGAAACATACGAAGACGGTCCCCGAAATATTTGGAAAACCGCTTGACCCTCCAGATTTTGAAATAATATTTCCCGACAGATTTTCCATTTCGAAACGTACATTTTTTTATTTCGTTATTTTTAAACGAGTCAAAAAGGCTATAAATTTAGATTAAAAAATTAGTTTACATGTCCAATGAAAATAATGATACTTTATTTATGTTCATAAACATTTCTGTCATTTGAATCTTATATTTATATATATTTATAGAATTTTAATATTTTAAATAGATTTTATATTTAACAACTTTATATTTATAAATTTGTATATAAACATTTTTCTGAATATTAGTACTTTGGAATAAAACGAACTTGGATGAAATCAGATGAACAGTTTTCAAGATAATAATTCATAAAATATATCTATTCCATCTCTGTCCATTCGGGTGCGGTATTGCATTTGAATAAAATGCAATATATTTTACGCCCTTAAATTTTATTACATTTTATTCAAATGTAATGAATTTTGAGGAGTAGAATTTTAAAGGAGTACGATAATACATACACTTTCAATGTACAACGTTGTAAACATGTTTAACCGCATGGGTTTTGGCCCGGAACGATTAATCATTGATTGTTAGAAATATGAGGACCGGTCTTGGTGACTTTTCGGAGAAGGAATTTCTGATCCACGAGTAATCTTTTCCACTACTGTGAAATTATATCTGTATATATGTGCAATGTGAATATACGTAGTATGGGATATACGTAAGCACTTCTAACCTGTTGATCTCATCATTCTTCGCGCGAATCCGGGTTTCATTTATTCAGAACCTGAATTCTCATTACCTTTTTCCATAATCTCATACATGGAGGGTTGGTAAGCTGAAATATCGAGTCGTTCCTTGCATAATTTTACAACAATAGAACGAGTTGTTTTCTTTAATAATAATTTGTTATTCCCAGCCAAGTGTTCCGAGTGCGTTTGCCAAAAATGTTTGCAGATTACAAGTTTACTTTTTGCGTGTTTCATGTACATACATAATGAGCGATTGAACGCCTCAAATGAGATCATAAAATGGTCAAATATAAAATGATAAGGAAATTACTTCACACGTTAGAGCGATATAAAAAATGTCTCGATTAACGTTTCCACGATTTCAATGTAACGACATTCTTTTTTCTTTTTCTGCTTCTATTATTATCCCATTTTCATCTTTCAATTTTTCATTTCTCTCATTATTCAATTAGCCTTGTAGGTAAATCAATGTTGTGAATTTTTTAAATTAAAACCGAAATTGATCCTTGTCAATTTTTTTTTCATCAATAAATATTTTGTGAGGATTTATGGTACTTTTTGTGTATTCTGAAAAATCAACAAATATAACTGAATGATCTGCACTGAAAAGTCGATTCAGAAGTTTGCACGTCGGAGAGAGGAGAATAAATTTGAAAAATAAATTGAACAAAATTTGAAATAAATATGAGTGGCTTTTGATCGATGAAAACGCCAAAGTTGATCCCTTCATCGCCCTCGATCGAAACTGTTTCCTTTAATTTTTTTCATTTATTCAAGCATGAGAAATATTTTTCTCGATTCAAAGTAAAATTGTAATTTTTCTTCCTGAAGTTGAATCCTTTTTACTAGCGACGTCAATCGCTCTTTATCTTGTTCGAAACAAAAGACGTTTAGAATTTGTCCAAGATAAAAAATATCTTTTTGGAAGTTCCATAAATTTATGCTTGAATAATCTTCGAATTTACGTGGGTGGAAGATTTGTCAAAAAATCACAAATTCGTCTGTTCTAGACGTTGGAAAAATTTGTTTAACGTAATTGTTGGTGTAATGCAGCCAAAAGAACGACATGATCGTAAATAGGAATCGGATGGCGATGCCAACTCACTGACAATGAGAAGAGCAACAAAAAAATGTATGCCGCCATTCACGCGGAACGAATTGTAGTCCCTTAAAAAAGAGTCTCGTTAATGTCCAATCTGCAATGAGTAATGTCTAACGAGAACCGTTTAGACACAGCTCAGCTCCATTTTCACCTCCAACGTCATTACATACGTACGTATCTATACATAGGCACGGCTATGTATCATTTTGCGGATTTGCTTCATTGTTACGTCGCTCCCTTTTTTCCCCAAGGACTCTTACATTTCATCCGGTTCGGCAAGCGTAAAGGATCGCAAGTGTATCAGCGTTAGAATTTCATTGGCCAATGGGACAAAACGCGATCAAGTTGATGGTTTACGCACTTCTTTGTACGGAAGGACATCTTTTTTTCCCCCCTTAAATATCGGGATAAGTGAACATGTCCTGAAATGACGAGGACCTTCGACGAATACGCGTCATCGTAACGCACCCGGCCGTTCGTCAATTCCGTCAAACTGCACGTTGTGTCTCATCGGCCAGTCTAATGAAAAGCCAACCAAAATGACGCACGCCAAATATATTTTAAGACGTGATCTCTGATCTCGTGGGTATTTTTCTGTTTTTTAGCATCTCAGAAACACGTGAAGAAAGGAATGAACGGAAACTGGCTGTACGTTACACACATAGTTGGACTTTTTCGAAAAAAAAAATTATTTTTCGTTTTCTACGGTTTGTATAACATTTTCGAAAATATTATCTAAAAATTTCAGGCCGACCTTCTACAAATTAGAAAAGTTACGAGCGTTTGAATTGCCTAGCTTACCAAAATACGTTCAACCTTTATATGTATCAAAAACAAACTATACACGCAAAATTGATGAAAATGTTAATATTATCGGAGGTATGCGTGACAACACAAAAAATAACGACAAAATTGAAATTTGTATTTACGTAGTACTCGATGATTGAAAGGCACTTTATTTTTTTAACACACATCGTATGTACGTACCGATTGAAAAATCGTGAAAAATCATTCTGCTTCAGAAATCGAACATACCTGCACCTGTTTCTTAAAAAAAAATTAACGAGAAAACTCCTTTTTCCTGCTGCGAATTAGGTATTAAAGGTTACTTTCGCGAGAGACCGTATTAAACATATGTGCATGTAGAATAGTTTATAAACATCACTTCTGAACTATTTATACATACTTGTAATGTAATAAATATTACAAATATTTACACCATTTCTCTTTTAATTAATCTTCTAAGTATCCCTAATTTTTTAATATTCGTTTGCTTCAAAAGATTTTCCAAACCATGTAATTCGGAGATTTTTGTTATTTGACTTTTACTCAACAATTACTTAGTAAGGATTATAATAAAATACAATAATAGTCATTGACGAATAAAATAATTAAGCCGTATTATCAAGTGACTTCAGCCAGGAATAGCAATTAGCAATTTATCGCGTTCTTTGTAAACCATTCCTTATTCTTTTCGTATGATCAATTTCACCAAAATTTGTCAAATGTAATTTGGAGAATTTCAGCCACCGAAACCTGATTCCTGTCAATTTTTTTCATTCAAGGATTAAAAAATCTCGCTTGATTTTGTTATACATTTTTACGTTCCTACATTTTGAAAAGCGATGAAAAAAATTGTATTTACTGACGATTGAAAGAATTGGGTTTCTTCATAAAAATGATTTAAAGTAAATGTAATAAAATGAGACCGGCGATTCCCATTTGATTACATTTACATTCACACATTTTAATTCATCAAACATTCAAACAAAATTTAATTGCGATGCCAGAAGAATCTGTGATTTCGTTTCTTTAGAGTGACTGAAATGCACGAAAACAGAAATACATACGAAACTTAGCTGCGATTTTATCATCGCGCAATTATGTTTCTACAAATATAGTGAGCATGCAATTAACGAAATCATTCGGAAAAAAAGTGGAAGTCGAAATTATTGTCGCGTTCGATGCGTACTCGTACGATATTCCAGATGATTCATGACGATTGGAATCTCGAATTACGATTATACATGTACGTATCGTGGAATTATAACGAGTCTCGGCGACGTACAAGAATGCGTCTATTATTTTTATGCGTTCTTATAACAGAGCTATGAAGTCTACGCGGCAATTTTGTATTCGTACGCGACTAGAATGACTAAATGCATTTGAGCGGTTCCGCGACAGGCGCAATCGATAATCGAGCGTTGCGGTCGCTCTCGTCTCGGGATACGTCACATCGTCACTTGTTTCTTCTATGGAGTGATAGCTCACTTTTTAGTAATATGTGTTGTACTATAAAAACAGCAAAACGGAAACCACAATTTTTTACCGTTTTTTACCTCTTTATGAAAACAAAATAGTAAAACGTACTCTTATGGAAGTAAAATCGCAAGCACGGAAGAAATAACATATTTACAAGAATTCCTGAGATATGCCAAACAAATAATTATTCATTTGTAATATAAACTGTAATTAACAAATTATGAGATACAAATGATTATATATCATTCGTATACACTATAAAAGTAATATTATTATTGTTAAATAATAGCAATAGTACTATTATCATCAATGCTCTTTTAAGCTCTTTTTCTCTTGATGATTATAAATGAAAGAAATATTATGAATACTCTCAGATGGATGAGGAATATATTCACTTGATCCATTCGTTTTTTTAACGATGTGTACATGAAATAAGAAAACACATTTCCATAGAAAAAATAAATACACATTTCGCTCACGAATTATTTTCACGAACTTTGGACTTCAACGAGAGTTCTATGTGTTTCTTTCATCCCACTTCTTTCAATTCAAGAATATTTGTTCGCTTCAAATTTTGCATTTCCGCTCGAGTTAGCGAAAAAAATCATCAAGGGTATTTCGAATATTCGCCAAAGGAAATTCGAACAACCGTACAATAATGATTTTCATTAAAATCCAATATTGCAACCTTTATTCGCCATTGTTTTTTTTTCGTAATTAAATATTGATAAATTACGTTCGCGTTGTTTCGAGCAGCCTGAAAATTTAGAGGTGACGTTTTCGCGCGCTTACAAATGTAAGAATGATCTCGAGGAACGGAAATGTTGGATCGACAATGAGTCATGAAACGGTTCCAAGTTGCCGGACGAGGACAGGCCAGACGATAAAATCTTAGCAGGTAGAGCGCATCAGAGGTAAACTATATACAGTTCGGTCACTGGCTGGCTTAACGTACGACAAATAGGCTTGCAAGGCAGTTTAATACTGAGCTGGTATATATGTATATGGTCAACCGATATGAGTCATGAGCGGAATGGCTCAGACACCTGGATATGACCCTGGATCATTCGTGTTCTCTGACGGGTCGTTCCAATGCTTATACCTGTGTACTACGTCTGTTTACATTACATTTTTTTATTGCTTCGGCCCTCCTTCCTGCCCGAATTGGCGCGCTACACTACACAAGTGTAGACACTTCCTCATCGTCATTTTGTTAGCCAAATCTCGTGGCCCGGTTCCTCATGATTTTTCATTGCGTTTCATTTGGGTCTTTCAAAATTTCATAGGAAATTGGCTCAACGAATTTTGTTAAACAATTACTTAAACGGCGAGACGAAAACTTTATTATTTACTGCAATTCAAATTTACCACCGATTCCACGTGAATGGAGTAACAACAAGGAAGAAAATTTCTTAACCATTATTACTATGACCGTTTTGTGTAAAAAAATAGATTGTTAATGTTGTACAAGTGATAATTGAAATTGTTATTAATTATAACAATTTTGAAACAATGTTACTATATAGGTATGAATTGCTTCGGTTACTTATGACAATAATACAAAACAATAAATGTGTTAGAGGTATAAATAATATTTTCAAAGATGGAGCTCTGATAAAAAATTATGAGTACAACGATTACATAAAATAAAATAATTAATATCTAACAATTAATATTTTTAAAGATACAGTTCTGAAGTATCCACACAGGCGTGAAAACGATGTGTAAGGATACAAATTTTGTGTTATTATTTAACACGACTTTTCTTATTATCTAGTATTGTCAAAATTGATGGTTATTTGTTTGAAACAATTGGCTTGCTATATTTCGTGACTTTAAGCTTAAAGTCAACATTGTTCGCATCACAAGTGTAATTACGCTCGAATGAATACGTGTATATAGATTAATAGAACAGTTACAGTGTTAAACTACATTTGCTGATTATATTTTGAACGATAAATAATTGCAGTTTCATCCGAAACAGAAGAGTACAAAGCTTATTGACACGATGTTATAATTATCAATAAGAATAATAATTAATTCATTTAATTCTTCGATGACTAAGTTCACTATTATCTTCCCATTATTATTTAGATATCGATGATGATGAGAAGAATCTATTAGTATTCTTAAATGATTTTTCATCATTATTAATAAAAAAAATAGTTGTCGATATACGAAAATAAAATCGAATAGTGATATAAAAACAGAAATCCTTTCATGTTGCACTATTTCATTTATGGGTATAAATAAAATTCATGATTTTTATTCCAACCCTCAATGAGTCTCACTGAGCCATTTTTATGAGTATTATAATCGTTCCTGATGAATATCAGTCCAGTATACTTTCGAAACTATTTAGAGTATTTTTTTCAGTTTTGCTGAATTCTTGCCAGTTCGAAATATGTTCTAACCCCCATTGATGATGTTCTTCTCTACTGTACACAAATATAACAATAAAGACTGTTGTAAAATCACTTGAAAAATAAAAACAGACTCCAGGACGATTTAGAGTCTGAAAGATGTTATAACCCTAATTGAAGATCTGCTCGTGTATTGTGCATAAATATAACAATTTCTCTGACTTTTGGACATTCCTATCACTCCTGTATATATAGAGATTCAGTTGTAACCAAAATTTTATGTCGTCATTGGCCAATAACAGTTCACGAGTGAATTTCGGTCACGTCCGCAAATTTAATTACGCAGGTGAACACGATGCGCATAACATTGAAGTGCATATGGTATGCACCACGTTGGTGAAGTGTACTACTCTCGAAGAGGAGTGCAGTGACGTATCTGGTGCGTAATATTTGAATATGAATAATTAATACACGCTGGTGGAGGCAAATCTTCCACGAATGAATCACTTGATGAGAAAACCGCGTGTCCGGCATACGCAATATTTCGTTGTACTGTCGCGATCATCTTGTCCCTTCCCGAAATACCCGAAATGCCATCACTCACTCATTGGAATTTCTACGAGCACTGTAATGCATCTCAGCGATTGGAAACCGTATGTCGTAATAATAAAGCTTTTATTTATTGACAACACAAATTAACTGCTATTGAAAATAAATGATCGAATGAAAACAAGCTTTCTACTTTCGAAAACGCGGAAGTTACTGGATTTCTTAATTTTCAAAATGTAACGTGTTGTATTGGGTGTTGTTTCATCGATGAATCAAATTAAACGGAGTGAATAAATATATATCTAAAATATATGATTATTAATTACTAAAAAATATGTGTATATATTTATTAATTAAAAAGTTACGACGCCTTTCTTTTTGGCGGGGATTAAACACTTATTCTTCAGTATATTTTTCTACGTATTTTTTATGAAACAATTTTAATGGAATCTCAAAATATTTTTGTCCAATTCACTTCAACTCGATCGAAAGTAGAACTTTTTTTTACGAGCTGCCATTATCCAAGAGTATTTGGTTGTAGGAAAGGTTTTGGCTATACTTATTTTACTTATAATAATGTGATTAATTTTATAATAACCATATTTTTTATTAATAATATGGTTCATTTTTTATTATATTTATTTATGATATTGTAAAGATTTATTTTCCGTTATAACTATTAGTAACATTGTTGTACTTTATTTTTTATTTGTCCATCATTTATACAACATTATAACTACCACATTATTAAGTGAAATTTTCAAAATTAATTAATAGACTGCTTATCACGAACTATTTATCTTTAAACATTGAAGAATTTTTACGATTTTTTTATATCCTTTGGGTATTACAATGAAAACAAGAAAAGCAGCAAAAATTAGAAGACACTTGAATAGACAACTCCAATAATCACTTATCACATTAGAGCCCCTCCTTCGTGTCGTCACTTTCCAGATCTTCTTTCCAGATTCGCGACGCCAGGGCCCGTAAAAAATGATAGTCTTATCGGTGTCGTATCATTGCAATCGATGCTTATTCATCGAGGGAACCAGCCTATCGCAGATACTTCCGTCATGGGAATGTATCTCCGGGATCGATGGATTACTCAACGTCACCATTCTCACACGCCGCACTTTGTCCATGTGTTGCAGTCCTAATGACTCATAAATCGCTAGCAAAAAATCCCCGATTATCAAGCGTCGCAGCGTTGATATCGATTCACAATAACAATATTAATGACCATAACAGAGGCTGGGTATCCGAAAGTTCGCGAGATTCGATGGTCGTGATTCTAGATAGCTCCTTGATCGAATAATGTCGAATTAGCATCTTGTCCGTCGAGCAAACACATATGGTTTGTTCAATAAATAACGTGACTTTTCAAATTTTGCGGGCTACATACATTTTCGATCTTTTTTTTCTATTATGTTGGTACACATGTTCCCAGCATATGTTGACATTATCAGCGTTTTTTTGCTTATTTCGCTTGTTTTTGAGCTTGTTTTGGTGTGCTTGGCGATTTGTTGCTGTTGAAAACGTAACAAAACGTTTTGTCACTGTTGCTGTCAAAACGTTTTGTTTTTGCGAGAAACAACGCCGTAGCCATATGCCCTAGCCAGCGTATTCACCAGACGTGGCTCCTGGCGACGTTTTTTCTGTTTCCAAAACTGAAAAGAGCTATGAAAGGACGAAGATTTGCCACGATCGAAGAGATAAAGCTCGCATCGCTGGGAGAGCTTGCGACCATATCGAAAAGGGCGTATCAGAAGTGCTTCGAGGATTGGAAAAAGCGCTGGCACAAGTGTATTGTATCTGAGGGGGATTACTTCGAAGGCGACAAAATAGATATTGATGAAGGAATATATATTTTTACTCGAGAAATGAAAAAATCACCTTTTTCCCAATGAATCTCGTATCTCTTTGAACGAACATTAGAGAGTCGCGTCAACGATCGTTCGTTCGCTAGTGAAACGCCCTTTCGTCATGCCCCGACTGCAATAATCCTCCCTACGAGTTTTTCCATCGACACAATCCAAAAAGTTTCATCAAACCTCGCACTATGGCCATTGGTCACAAAAGGGTTTGGGATAGGGATTGGGGGGGGGGGGGGCCCTTGCGACAAAAAACCCTACGACCAACGAGACTTCGACAACGGATTGTTTTTGACAAAAGCGTGAATCAGACAGCAGAAGGGGTGGTTGTTGCGTCGGATGTTGCAAGCTTTGCTCTTGGGGAAATATGTAGGGAATGGGGATGATCGGGTTGAAAGAGGCAAAGACAAATGCTTCACTGGGAATGGTGAGTCACAGCTAGTTCGACTCCCCGATACGATAAAACGTATTTTTTCATGTTTCTACTTCGAAATGTTGATGGTTCGAGGGAAGGGTGATACGGAGGTGGAGGAATGAGGGTGAATGGCGATAAGTAGGGCAGCTTATACTTCTGATTATCAATAGTAAATTACCACTAATAGGCAATTCGTTTGAAAAAAGCATTAATAATAGTGAAATACATACTTTAGAAACGTTAGTAATAGTAATTTAAAAGATTAATAATACTAAAGTTTGTATCAATAAATTAAAGTTAGTAAGTTAGGAACGGTACAAAACATGAATACTAAATTAATACTAGTAAAATGGCTAATTGAATAAAGTTGAGCAATAGTCATTTTTTATTGGGTAGGATTTCGACTCGACAATCAAGTTTATGAAGGAAATTAATTTGGGTGTAATATTATCGAAGAAATCGATCAGCCTTTTTTTTGTACGTACATCAATAAAATTGAATAAAAAATTTTATGAAAAATGTCTTGTCAAATTAGGTATATTTATCAGAGATCTTACTTCAAAATACATTTTTTAACAAACTTGATTTTAAAGTCGTCAGTCACTTAAGCTCTTAACATATCGATGGATGAGTGTCTTTGATCATCCTGATAAGCGGCTCATCGCGCTGATGTAAAATAAAATGCAAAATCGAAAAAAAAGGAAAAACCCATTGCTCGAGACGTTTCAATAAGAGACATTGATCAAGAGACATTGCCGGGTTGTATATGGTCTGATTCAAAGTGAATCGTTGCATCCTTTTTGGTTTTTTTTTAAATTTGGTTCACATGATTGTCTGGCTTCGGTAAAGCAAAGCTTTGCGCGCGCCCCTCTCTTGATTTGTCTTTTACGCAGGCACACACGAATCTACTAATAGCCCTCGGAATCACAGCGTGCGTTCTTGCATTTACCCTCTGAGTCATCCAGTATTATAATAGGAACTCGTATGCTCACCATCTCCCACTCTGTCTGCCTCTCTCGCTCTACACTGGCGTAAAGGAACCGAAGACTCACTATGATTTAAGCGACTCAAGGAAATTCCGATATTTTCGAAGGGTACATACCTCTGAGTTGTCTCACTTCCCTATATATGGCTACCACCGTCGAATTGTGTTGGCTGTCCCATTTTAAAGGTACAATCAAAGTTGGAAAAACTGCTTCCTAAGAATGGATTACAGTTTCGAGAAGGAAACAATGGTGATTTTGTCACATTTATTTCTCATCCTAATTACGAATTCCATTGGATTATGGGATCCCGTACCCCATAATGCGAATGAAAAATGAAGAAGATATTTATATCTGGAATCACCACGAGACCTCTGCTTCAAAGCCATTAATCTTTTGTGTCGGCAATTTTTGTCCTTTAATTTTTATGACATATTTGGGCTGCCCATTTAAAAGTTGGATACCCTATATAAAGACGTACACACGCATACACATATATACATATAACACTGTGGGTATTGAGGTACGAACTCGGCTCCCGAGAAGCCCAAGAAAATGATTCACTTTCGCGTTAATTAAGCCCTCCGTCCCCGCCCGTACTTTTCCTCGACGTCAACATTTGATTTGTTCGTTTATTCACACTTTAACACTGTCCTACTCATCGCGATTTACGCGATCCATTCGTCCTTAATTTGCATACTCCACATCGATGGAAACGCTAAATCAGCTGCATGCGAATCGAATCAATTATGCTTTCGTTCCGAGGAAAGTTTCGAAAGCCGTCGGCTGCAAGTACTTTTGCCGTCATACGAATGACACGACTTGTCAAAACTGGATAACTGCAAGGAATGGAAACTTTATTGAAGAAACCACGCAACGTTATTTTCAGGAGAATGTTAAAAGACATCCCAGTTAAGGACAAATATCAATTATTCTTTATAATTAATCATATAATCTTTGCCTTTGTTTAATGTTTATCCTTGACGAGAGGGAGATTTTAAAAAATCTTATGAGTGAAAACGCTAATTTTTCACCAATGTGAATTTTTAGTTATTATTTCAAAAGATTAATGAAAGATTCTAAAATTATTCATGCATTATTGTTCAAGCGAGAACTCTTCTTTTTTTTCTCAAATATTCAAGAATTTTTGCGATTTTTTATTATCCCCATCTAGTGATATCTCAGCAGACGACGTGGTAAAAGAGAGGGCTTTTATTTCCATTGTACTTACGACCCCTCCCAATTGTACTTTAATCGCAATGTACAACCATAGTATGTCACAATGGCATTGTCGGACCCGCAGGAAAAATACCACACGAACGAATCGAAATCGAGACGATGTGTGCGCGCTTGCGCGCGCATTCCCTTCATTGAATTTAGTTTTTTTTTCTCGATTCGTCTGCATGTGGAAATGCGATTCGCCGGGTGTCGTGAATGATACGAAGCAAGAAACTCCGAGAGATACGTACGGGAGTAAGCCCACAGAGAGATTCGCAATGCCGACGGATTAATAAATTGCGAGACTATCGGGCAATCACGCGTGTGTGCGCTTTCGTATACACTCTTTTGCTCCGAGCTCTTGCCCGCGTCGTTGGTTGGTCCGATCTGTTCCAGTAGTGAGGTACTGGAGAGAAAGATAGAGAAGAAAGGAAACCCGGCGGCAATGGACAACTAAGGACGTCGGCAAGGCCGGGTGACTGTGCCGAGAAGAATGTGTATGCCTGTCACATAGACGGAAGGAGGGAATGAGAAGGCAAAAGAGGTAGAGAGAGAAAAAAAGAGAGGGGGGGGGGGGGGGAGCCAGAGAACGTCCAGAATTTTGGCAGCCAAAAGTGTCAGTTCTATTGAGTAGTGAGGAATTATTACGGCATTACTGGATCGATATTAAAAAATCGCCAATATTCATAAAAATTTGAGGAATTATAGTTCTTGATAGAATAACGATACGTGAATTGTTTTAGAATTTTTCACCGAACAGTTGAGTAGTTGCGTATGAATTCGTAACGACCGCTTTCAGGAAAGCAGATTCTGCATACGTTAATGGTTGCAAAACTAATGGACCTACATCGCCGCCAATCCTGAATATTTTATATCATCAAGATGTAGAATCGATCGATTGATTGGACTCACTTTCGAATAAATAGACTGGGTTATCGCGTTTGGCAGTCAATTTATAAAACAGTGAAAGGTCTGTTTTAACCATGAATTAATTATCAGTCATTTGAAAAATCAGTGAAAAGATGTTTTTTTTTATTAATTATAATAAAATGAACGTTTAATTAAATTTAAAATTGAGAAACTTTGTTGTTCGTTAGTTGGAACGGATGTACAGTCTGCCGAAAATCTCAATCAAGTGTATACCAATAACGTCGAATTCGATTTTAATAGTTAATATAAATACAAAATTAACATTCTTCAATGTAGATTTATTATTAAATTGGATATTTGAAAGGCTAAACACGTAGCATAAAGATCTACAGTTGTGAATCCAGGATTGCTCCATTCTGGAATAACGGACTGACTCATTCCCGCCCGATGTGATATTTTTGTTTCGTCCATTCGCTATTTTCTGGAAAATTGAGCTTACCGATTGCCGGTAAGTGAATCGGTAACTCGCAGCTTGGGAATTGATTTTCACACGTCCGGTCGATAAAAATGACTCAGTTGAGGTGTCGCATAATTGAATTTCGAGGAAACGATCTTATTCTTATTTGAACAGAGCAGGATATGTTCTTTTCTCGTTAATTGTTTTTTATCGGGATATCCGTGCTGTTAGGCTTTTTGGAGCAGTTGAGATACAAATGTAGCATAAGGAGGCGTTGTTTTTTTGGGAGACCATTGACGATAAATACTTTTGAAAACAAAAAAAAATGGTTTCTCGCGGTATTTAATATCGACATTTCGCAGCAACTTCCAATGTCATTTTCAAGGCAGAAATGCAACATTTTTAATACGCCATAAAAATATAAATTATCCAGAACTTGCGAGCAATCATCGTTGTTAGACAATTTGCCATTTCCTCTTTCGCACCTTGACAGAATGTTATTCTACTTAATTCTCAGCATGTAGGGAAGAAAATGGGAAAATGTTTGTTTCCTTTGACGGCACAACTGTCACCACATCTAAAGCTGTCACACCAGCAAGGCGAGTTTCAGCCGTCAATGGGTAAACCACTTTATGACGCCATATCTTTCACCAAATGACCTCATACCCGGTCCATCTTCGACGCCTAGATCGTTGTGCCATCCTTACGTCTCATTGACCACCGACTGGGGGGCCGATCGAGTTATGGTCCACGTTTACCACGCAAATGGTAAAAGTGGACTGGATGCACGACACAACGAGTTTAGTTGAGCGTTGAATGATAGAGGACAGGAATGACCCTCTGTACCCGCGGTTATGTGGATGTGCTCTCATTCTTGATGAGATACAAGCCGATCCGATCGCTTTACTTCTCATCGTTGATTAAACGCTACTTTGTTCATCTCTCGTATTTTATTGTACTGCGAAGAACATGAAAATAGTTTGGGACGAAAAAATTGGATCGATGTATAAGGTAGATTCCAAAAAAATCAAACTGTTTTTTGTCAAATTTCCCTATTGATAAAAATACATTCTAATATCCATAATGAAGAATTACTGATTGAGTAGCGACTGGTAAAAAATTACTAATAATAAAATAACTATTGTAATAATCATTACTAACATAATTAACATTTTTCGATGAAACTTTTTCCGCGGTCAGGAAGTGAAATAGGGACTGGCTGTAATGGCGTAGGTTTTCTGTAGTTTCCCTATGACCGTCCCAGAAATGGCACGGTGAATACGGTATGGAGGGGGAAAGTCGGTTACAGCTGTAAAGTGGGGGGTGGTATAAACATAGTGGGAAAAATGGAAAAACGAAAGAATAGGATGAAAACGTAAAGAAACCTGCAAGGGTACACGTTTGAAAAGTGGAAAAATAAAGAATAAAAAAAAGATAATACTACAAATAATCATTATTATATTATATCATTAATGATTACAAATTGAAGGATCACTAGTCAAATAATTATATTGTTAAAATAAATCTTCCATTATTTTTACAATTGACCGCCAAATGCCACACTGCAGTCTACTTATTCGAAATGAATCCCAATCGATCGTTTGGTTATAGATGTCGGTCATATAATATTTTCAGAATTTTCGGCGATTAAATTTTATTCGTTTTGCAACCATGAACAAACGTCGAAGCTTTTTTTTCAGAAGCTATTTTCAGTCAAGCGTTCCGATGTTTATAACTATTGAATGATTTCGTGAAAAATTCTAAAATAATTCTTGTATTACTATTCTATCGAGACTAATAATGCCTCAAATCTTCAAGAACTTTGGCCATTTTTTTAACGTTCATCAATACTTTAATACACGCTCGGAAGGTTTTTTTTTCTTCATTGGTGCGATTCGAGCTCGACCCCGCGGCCGTGTTTGACAGCCTTTTTTGTTCTCCCGCGGCCTTTCATGGTTTTCTCATATCGATGATTCACCGCGCCCCTGTCTGGCTCACACGGTTCAATGATGAACGATGAAAATTGCGCCCCTTCGATGCAACAATGATGTATGTCCACGCTCCCCAAAATTCCCGCTTTGATACTCGACGCGTGCCGATGACCTCACTCTCTTGTCCAACCTCTTATCATCATTATTATTAATGCATTGTAATTTCATTCTGATTCACCACCAGTTGTGCAATAATCGTCAACAGTACCCGGACTTCCCCCGGATCAAACTCCACGAGTATATCAACAGGAAGCAAGTGGCGCATTTGTTTAAATAACCTAAGTTTTTCGAGTGGAGTTCTGATAATTACGAATGGAGCAATACTCGCGTAAAAAATTTGGAAACGGCTCCATTTAGGGCGCGTTTGGGTTGACTGAATGCCCTGGTACTAATAAGGGAGCCTGATAGGCTCCTGATTTGGTTGCCCAATAAGGCCCTTATCAAGTCATCGATTTGTTCCCGCATGAAAATTTGTTAGAGCGACCTGGATACTACTAGATTCCTGCAGGGATTCAGTAGGGATTGAACGCATAGGGTATCTACCTTGAAATCCAAGTGGATTTCGCGTTATTCCTCCATCGACATTGTTTGCCAAGCTTTTATGTGAAATTTGCCAGAATTTTCTTGGATGAAAAAAGAAATTATCCTTATTTGGCAGATAAAATTCACACTTCTCAAAGATCAATTTATTTTTTATACCTGCATTTTTTATTTAGAAAATCCAGCGTGCAGAATGGGATTAATTTCATAATAAATCGTTTCAGAATTTGCTAAATACTATGAAGTTTTTTATCGGCCTGAATTGAGATCTTATATTGGATGAAAAAAGTGACTTTTTAATTTAATTGAATTTCCATTGGGATTCTAATGAGAAATTCCAATAACCATGTACGGATTCGTCATTCTTGTACAGAAGTCGAATACGATTGAATTCTTATCAACAACTGAAGTATGCGAAATTTCGCCTGTCCTTAATTGTCGTTAGGGTCCAATAAAAGGTCTTATATCCTATCTGATCTAATAGACCTCTGTATATCGGAAAAGTCAATGAAATACGTTCGTCTGTCGTGATCACTATCCGTGTCACGATGATTTCCGTTCTGCTCCAATTCGTTCGCTTTCGCCACGACAGTATCGCCGGTGACTTTCGAGATCTCAGGGAACAACAAGATTTATACAAGAAGAAAGTTGTACGGGCACATGCTCGGACAAAAATATACGTACAGACGTGCAAATGCGCGCACGCAGACGACTACATACGCGAACACGTGAACGCAACTTATACGCGGCGAATTCAAGAAGGTTAGCTTTTCATGGATGCAACGCAGGAATTGCGGAAACTTAGTCATCGTACATGAATGACGATAAAACGTTACCATAAAATAATTATCGCTTTTTCTATCTCTTTATTAAAGATGACTCAATCCTTCAGCTCATCAGGTAGATATCCTTTCGATTAGCACGAAATTTATTCCTTTGTTCTAAAATGTCATTGAGTCGGAAATTCAAATGATCGAAGTTGTGATTTTCGGTCAATAATAATCGTCAACGAATCTCGTTTATCTGTAATTTTTCTATCCGGACAAAAAATCGAATATATGTGTAAAAGAAATCGTTAACCAATTTACCGAACGGCTTTTCGAAGAAGCCAAAAGCGGCCTCGTTCCGCTGCTTTTTTTTTCAATTTTGGCGATTTTCTTTTTGTAGCCGAACGTCATTTTAATAATGTCAGTTTTTCACGGTTTTTGCACTCGGCAAAAAAATGGAAAAAAAAACAAGCAAAGACAACAGATTACTTTGGAAAGTGAAGCACATAAGTGTAAATATACGTAAAACGAGAATATAAAAAATTGTTGGGATTCCAAAAATATAGTTTTATTCGGATTTAGTGTATTTTCTTTTTTTGGGTTTTTTTTTTTAATGTACCATGACTTTTTCTAGAAAAGGATTGTACATATAGATGTGTGCAAAATGCGATACCGCTTAGAACGACTATCGTCTATAACGTCCATTTTGCTTGGTCCTTTCAGTATGTTTAAAACCGGTTTTGACTATATTTTCCAAAATGCCAAAAGCTAGGATCGTTGTGCAATAATGTCCGATCAACAGAATACATGATGTAAAACGATGTTGTTCAATATCAATGACTTCTTTAGAACCGAGTATTCACACAGAATCGCAATAGGAGAAATACATGTATCCTGTGCACGACGTACGAAGATTATCCCAGTAACTCGGAGCAATTCAATGCACGCACGAATGGTATCACATATACGGCTTGAACTAATTGAATTCAGGTTTTACATCGAAGGTGACGGGTCAAAAGAGAAAATGAAGGAGGAAGGGAAATAAACGATTATTAAACTGTTACGGCAAGTGCTACTATTGACATTACGAATATTAATTCTAATGACCTTCAATATATGTTTGTATATCGCGTCCTAAAGTGTTTTGAAATACTCGAATACCGAAGTACCGAAACAAAAAATTGTTTGGAATTCCCGAAATTCAAAAACAAATTGGTTTTAGTATTCCCGAAATTCCAGAACGAACAAAAATAACACACAAAGAACCAAAAATTGATCAATAATTTCTCGTAAGATTGAAGTTTACCCTGAAATCTAATGGTTTTGTTTACTGCATTTTCTTTTGAAGTAGATCAAAGCTACGATATGTTTTTCTAGAATTTTCTTTACAGATCGACAACCTTACACATCGTGTATTCCTCTGTCGACACATCGATTAGACTTCTGGGAAAAGAATTGAAGCGGGTAAACGGAATATTAAAAAATCTTTTCGTTTTACTTTTTCATCAGACTGATAGTATCACTTTTCATATACATGAACGAGTTTGTCTATGAATGTATTCAAATAGGTCTTCGTTTGAAAGTTTTGAATAGGATGCACTTTCACAATGTCCAAGAGAAAGTCATCATTCGATCGTTATAGCGATGGGCCTAAGAGGATGCGTATGCCATGAATAAAAAGAAGGATGGACTTTAGAGAAAACTCTCACAGGATAAACATCGAACAAATTTTCGCCGGCTTACGAAGAAGAATTTCTTGTTTCGTACCAATCAGTGACGAGTGAATTTAAACGTTTTTTCTTAGTGGAAAGGCTGCTGGGCGATTCGATTTTTCGTAACTTTGTGATGCGTTTCCTCCAAATCGTTCATTGAATAGTTCATCTTTCCCATAGGTATTACGTCCAGCGTTTGTGCAAAGATGAGGTTTTCGCAGCAATATGAAGAATCTTGCGCAGTAAAGTCCATAAAACTATTGTTTTTTTAAGGTAGGAATCTACATTGAAAAAAAAGACAACATTAGAAGAAAATTATTTTTTACAACGGTCGGAATGCGTTTATCGCTAAAGTACTTTTCTACACAGCTTCGGGCTAAAATTTCCGAAACTACTGAAGGTATTTTCATGAAAATTCAACCACATATTCTGTACACTTATATCAATCGACTCAGGTAGAAGTGTTTAAAAATGCTTATTTTTACTATATTTTTTTGCCAAAAAGCAGTGAAAAACGTGTAGTATGTTTTCTTCCTTTTTTCTCGACCATTTAATTATATTTACACGCACTTAAAATAATTTTAGTTCAGTCCATGACCAGTGATGTATACAATCTAAAAATTATAAACTTTTTGTCTTGGATGGTCGATTTTTTAAATTTCAACAATAGCACAGGCCAACCTACTAATGAAGGCATTCTATTCAAATGGTATTTTTCTACGTTTAGTTTTTATAAATGTATTTCAAGAATTGATTATATTAAGCTTAACAAAGCCTACATCAATATCTTTATTCATAATCTCATTAGAAATTAATAAAGACAACATATCTTTTTAGCGTTCAAAGTAGAATCCTGCCTTGAATGCATTGTATGTTATCTAAAATATAATTTGAAGAAAAGTCACAATTCTAGCGAAATTGTACTGACTACTTTTCTCCCATGCAATTTTCAATAGATACATATTTTTTTTATCGACACAAGAACCGGCCAATTTTTTGTTTACCAATAATCTGAGAATTTGTTATAATCTGCTGTTTTGTTTCGCGTTTAAGTAGTTACTTTTTCATAATGTATTTTTTAATGGTAGCCATATTCCGAAGCTTTTTTTTCATGCAATATATTTTCATTTATTCTAAATAATAAAGTCTAGAACAGCTTTGGAATAATGAGCTTCAACTTATCCGAAAGTTGCTGTCAAAATATAAAATTGGTTTCTGAAACCTATCAATTTAGACGTACTTAGAAGCCCAAATCGAAATGAATTTTTTTTGTGAGATGTTCACAGATTTTTTTCTCCGAATGAATTTTGCAAGGAACTTAAGCTTTTGAGGAGCTAGTCATTCACAACATTCGAGGTAACTCAATTCGATTGATTTTTCATCCAGAGATCGCAGAGGTTATCGGCAATCTGCTTTTTCTCCTGGACGTTTACACAATATAACAGGCTTGAATATCGTGAGAGGGCATGGTGGATTCCCATGGATCTGGAGCTGAATACACGAGAAACGACGTTGCCGTGGTCTTTGGATTTTTTTTTCTAGTTACTCCGTGGCCTCACCATCCACGGAGCACAAAACACACACACACACACACACACACACACATGTACGTATATATTCATATGAGCGATATAACCTGGGCTTAAGGTGACTCAGAGAGAAAGTAAGCGGCAAGGTATTCGCGGCTGCTGTGCGATGTTTTAGACGAGCCAGTGCACGAATAACTGCACTAGCGAGATTATATGCAGTCTACACTATACAATAATACCGGCAAACATGAATGGAGCGTTATTGCAGCGCAATCACAACTTCTAAGCTTAAAAAAAGATCTACTACTCAGATAATCGTATCCTTCGATCTCAGGAAATATTGAAATCCAATAGTAGAAATGTGTTACTATATTCTTAAATAAATCTAATAAAATCCTCATAAACCTTAGAAAATTTAATAACATGAAATAAAAACATAAAACAATCCTGATAAACCTAATAAAATCAATAAAACGATAAATGTCAAATGCTCTCAAACTAGTGATGCAAAGATTTCGAAAAATTGTTCGACGTTTAAGACAATTCAAATTGAAGAGGAAAATTTTCAAAAATATTGTGCAGGAATTCCAAATTGCAAGTAAACTTGGGATTACAATTAAACAACTGGTAGTCAAACTTTCAACGCATTTCTTACTAAACTACGCTTTTCAAAATAGTGTACAAGCTTTTTGCGACATCCAATGAATTGGCTTGATATTCAGTACAATTATTCGGTAGCTATTTTTTGATTATTTATTTCGTTCGATTCGCTCCTTAACTTTTCTTCGGCAGTAACATTCGACTCAGCAACAACAATGTAATGGCATTATGAAAAATCGAATAAAAAACAAATTTTTTGTTTTACGATAAAAGGATGAAATTTTACAATAAAAGATAACAACAAAAATATTATTTCAGTCTGATAATATTCTTTATTTAAAAAAAAACTTTATTTGGTTCTTTTTATAATTTATAAGAATAGATATTATTAGTATTAATATATAAGAATAGATATTATAGTATTGTCTATTAATATTTCGAAAAGTGGATAATTTCGAAAGAAAACATTTCCTAAAATCGATAATGATATGATCTATTTTAAGAAAAAAGTAACTTTTTTTCAGTTTCGTTCGATCCGGTACCCGAAGTTTAGTACCAACTCTGCCGATGCACATATAAATAATGCTTTTTTTTTCAACGAAAAATTCATCGGTATTCCCGAATGAGGAGGTTACCAGCTCGAATCATTGGATCGCACAGTGATTTCACAGTGCGATATAAGTCCACTTTTTATTACTTTAGCACCAATGGCGTTCGAAGTCCGCTGCACAATTCCTACCAAACTGTGATTTCAGAATCCTCGCGTCGGTTGAAGGAGTTCTCATCGTATTAGCCAGTCTGGGTAATTCTGACTAATGGGGAATTCAATGAATTCCAAAGCAAAACATCTTCGTAAACAAATATGACGTTAGTCACTTCCTCCTTGAATCACGGGATTTCTATTTGATTATCCATGCCAACGGTATGCGAAAAACGTTCATTCCTGATGCGGCCAATGAAATCCACGAAAGCAGTCGGCATGACTGTACCTGATTTTCATTAATTAAATAAAGCAATATAAAATCTTGAAATGGGCAGTTTACGAATAGTATAGAACTCAAACCAACCCAAATTGAAAAAAATTGTCTACAATTATTCTATAGTTTTTCTTGATTATTTGTGTCTTTCGATTTTCTGCTTAGCGTTTTTTGACAGTAACATTCGACTCATTAACAATGTAATGAAATTGTCAACAATCTAATGGTAAACATTATTTTCTATCTAAAATATGTATAATCTATCTAAAAAACAAATTTTTAGGTTTTTGTTTCATTTCTTGAAATACATAATAATATCGATTATTAATATTTCTCAAAATAGGTCATCGTTAAAAAAATATTCAAAATAAACACAAATAATAATATTATCTATGTTTATTTTTTAAAAAAGTTTCGACATTTTGCTTTTACCATCACAGTTTTTATAGTACAAATATATGTATGTTTATATATTGTAGGAAAAAAACTAGAAACTTATAACAAAAAAATATATTACAGCACCGAAAAATTGAGCTGTTCTAAAAAGAAGTGATGATAGAAAAAGAAGGTTTTTTTTAATGAGAATGGTTGGATATGTATATATATACAATGATAGGTGCTAATACTATACATATAAATTATAGTTTAGTGTAAGTTACAACACGATAGCGATTGGTAGTCCAGGCAGTCACGTTAGAGACCGTTCACCAACACGTCGTCCTTGCGCCTGAGAGTCGGACGACCCCGACGTCAATGTCTCTCGCAGTGGGAGATATATATGACTCCATGAAAGCCAGATAAAAATACCATTGCGTATATATATTTTCTCGTATTTTTATTTTTACGTTTTTGGCACATGTTCGATATTTTCTAAACGTTTTGAAGGCATGACAGCGTGAGTAGGTGTGCTCGTTGAGTACTGAAATAAATGACTGCAAAAGCGAAGATCCCAACCCAAAATTAGCTGTTCGATGGAACATTTTTGGAAACGTTACAAAAAAATGTTGTGTTTGGCTTTTATTCGTATCGGGCGTTCAATTTTTCGTGAAAATTTTATTTTACGGATACAAATTAATTTGCAAAGGTCCAATTGTTATGGCAATTAACAATACGATAGCTCACTGATTAATTATATGTATTGACAAAATATTTAATTAGCAAATTTAAATTTTGATTTCGG
The DNA here is from genome assembly GCA_030523105.1 of Ophioninae sp. A BG-2022a. Classification (NCBI taxonomy): domain Eukaryota; kingdom Metazoa; phylum Arthropoda; class Insecta; order Hymenoptera; family Ichneumonidae; species Ophioninae sp. A BG-2022a. The sequence goes on from JAPYZI010000001.1 coordinate 318,493, forward strand.
GTTTATTTGAATGAAGCCCGCAAATATTAGCCAATGATATTCAAACTTTACTATTTCTATCGTCCAATAAAAAAATACGATCAAATGTATATTTATTTGTTAATTTATATATAAAAATGAATACATATGCATATCAATAAACAAATAAAAGAACATTCTGGTGCGTTTCATCTATATACATTAACAATGTATATAGCCAAGATTATATTGTATGTAAATAGATCAAATGGGCAACGCATTATTTGTATTTAGTTAATATACATAAAAAAATGTTAAATACACGATTAAACACAAATATGTATTCCACAAAAATACATTCGCTTATTCACAGTTGTATAAATTTATATTCATTTTAAAATATACAAAATAAATATTTACGTAGTAGTGTTTAATTTTCGACACGTAATTCCATTGTTTATACTTATTTTGCAGGACGTAATTCTGTTATTATTATATTTACATAGTTATATGGTTATATGTGTATATGTATTATATATTTATGTCATTATTAATAAATATGATTGTTATTATATTTATACATGCAATCTTCAAGACTGGATGAGTGTCCATACAAGAATGCTGGACGCATCATCGATCGATTGACATATGTGTATGATGCGGGGGCATATGACACAGTCAGGCTATCAAGGAGGCACTGGTCATCCACGAGGGGTGAAAGTAGTAGGGAGGGAAACAACGAGATGAAGCGGGAGAGAATGAGAGAACCATAGAAAGCAGGCCAGATCATTATTCGCATTCGCGTCATTCTCATTCAAGTTGCCGGAATGAATAAGCCCCTGAACAAGGGTGAACAGTGCGCGGACAAAAGTTCGTGGTCGGCTATTATTCATCCCCTCATACCAAACGCACGCACCCCTTATCAATTTTTTTACGCTTTTCTACGTACCAAAAACTTCTTCGTCAAGAAATGGAGAAACGATATCGACGTCACTACGAATCCTGTCACGATATTGACGTTTCCAAAATTTCTATGAGTCTATGAGTAATGAAAAAAAAATTCAGAAAATTGTATGCCTCAATGATCACTAAAGCGTTCCTTATCTTGAAAATAATTATTTTTTAACGATCATGTTTTATTAAGTGTATACATTTGATGATTACGTAATTTTATAACTTTATTTCTTTCGCCGTAAAACGTTTTTGAAATTGAGACTACTTGCACGAAAACGATTTTGAAAAGAAAATATTCAAAAAGTTAACCTAAGATGTGAGAATTTCAAAAAATTTTGATGCATTTTAATGTAGATATGGTAGTTTACTTAAAGCGAGATTTCATTTTGAGTAAACCATTCCCACACTGAACATAATAAACGATATTTCGATCATACTTAACATAGAAGTATATTATTAATATTTATGAGTAAATTACTATTGCAAAAAATATTCTATTGTAACTTTGATTAATACATCAATATTAATATTCATTACACAAATTTGATTACTTCAATTGTGACTTGCTCAATTAAATATTGAATCTTGCATTCTTTTACAAACGAAAAATATAATATATAAGTACTTATTAAATATTCAGTCCCTCGACATAATTCTTTTTTCTTTTGTGTCTGTAAAAGGGCTATCCTACTGATCCTCAACGACAGTTTTTCCTCACTAAGGTTCGGAAAGCAGTACTTCGTTGGCAATGTTGTCAAAACCGATCGGGACTAATTTTCATATACAGTTCTCCCATTCTATAATCGAGTATCATTGAAACGTATTGACCCGTTTATTGAACCCTTGCACTCAGAAAAGTACGTATTCGTAGGTTCCATTCGTAACAACTGCAAATAAAGGAGTAGGATTACCGTGAAACGATGATTCACAATTACGACAATTTTTGATTCGTATATATACGAATAATCCTTCACTGGTGCAGAGGGTGGCAATGTGAGCTTGTAAAATTTTAGGGGAACGGCAAGAGGCGGGTGAAGAAGAAAGGGCACCCTGCGCGTACTCACGTAACTAAATGTGTGAGTGAACGTGTATTATAGGCTACCGGTCGCTCTTGACAAGTAAGGGAGGTTAGTCATTGATACGCTTTAAATCGTACGCACGTGCTGTGTTTGTATTATATTTCTGTATATATATATATATATATATACATACGAGGGTAGCGAGTAAAGGATGACTCACATAGTCATCGAAATCGACAGCTGATCCTAACGCATTAGGTGCACTCTGCACGTACTGTAAATGCCGTGTATCAGACTTTTGTCCACGCGTGCGCGGAAACACACAAATAAGAACGATCTGGGAAACGACGACGTCACTTATTAACAACGGAGCATCGCTATTTGTATCATAACTAATTTCATCATAAATAAACTGAATTTTCACGTTTGGCAGTTAATAAAACAAATTACGTATTTTATCGATAAATTGATCAGCAGTAATTTAAAAACTCAATGTATATTGAATATCGGGGTAATTATTGATAATAGAAAGATTTTTCGAACCAATGAATTACTTTCAAAAAATTAAGAAATATGTTGGGCTGTTACAACAGATATAGAGTCACTGACCGCAAAACCTCAGTACATGTCAATATTCTGGAATTTTAGTTCAATTATTATTGAAATTGAAAAATTAGAATTTCTAAGTATCGGTTTAGCATTAAATTAGATATATATATAAGATTATACATGTACGCCATAATCTAGAATAGTAAATCTACCATTTTCCCATTTTGAACAAACTTTTTGCCTGATCGTTCGTTCGGTAATGTCTTTGTCTTTGTCCAAAAGGATCACCACCAATGATGATCCAATGCAAAAGAACGTCACGAGAAATGGTGATGAATTGCTTGATTATCATTGATTCAGGATCCAAACAGCAGGTGATAACACTATTAGGAAAACCCATTCATTTCATTGCCTTGAATGAACGTGGTAATATAGATCTTCGTTCATGCAATTGTAACGAGGATAACCAGAGAATTGTGTGAATGACAAAGAGGAAACTCGAGAGATAATTTTTTTTACATTGCCTCTCGTGTGTACATGCTCGACCAAGTTCCTCTCATTCAGAGCTGAATGGAAGGTTCCGTTTTACGATGCGATAGTGGAGCGCTCGTCCTCTGTACGGTACATCAGTACGGTACAGTAGCCGAGTCGTTTAATTCATTCGGCGTAATGCAATTTGCACTAGTAAAATTGTAGCAAATTGATCACATATAGATATAACCCACGTTGGGATATAATTGAATATGTGACTAAGCGATATGAAATTCGCATTTGCATGTCTCCACCATTTCAATTTCATGCTCTCGAATCATTGTCATTCGTTTTTTTAAAGTAACGTGCCAAATAGGAGTATTCATGTAGCATTACGATGACGTTGAAGTCTCCATAGTTGCAATGCACCGAAAATTAATTTACTTTTTCAATCCCCGATTTTTTCCTGGTAGGTCTAAACCATGGAAATGTTGACATCATTCATTAGGTTCCTTATTTAAAATAATAGCGATTGAAAATAATTGCCTACAATATTGTTTGGATTAATGGTAAATGTTATTGATGATGATTAATTAAATTATACAATTTAATGGTAGTGAATGATGAATTATAATTACCTTAAATGATAAATTATAATGACACTGATTAATAGATTTTTCATCACGTCAAACGATACATAATAATGTTATTAAATGATAGCTATTACGATAAATATGATCATTTAATCAATGCTACAAATTATTCATGATGGTTTCTTAGATGATAGATTTCAAATATCGTAAATGATGAATTTTAATTATACTAAGTAATGAATTTTAAGTACGTTGAATTATAACTATTATAATGAATATTATCATTTTCGTTAATTATAATAGCAATGTAAATAAGAAAATGAAAAACAATCCCGTTGCGTTTCAAAAATGCAATCTTCAGCCCCATATATTTCCGATACTTGAATTCGTGCTACACATTTCGCGCTATATAACCTTCCCCATAAAGAGACTGATGGTGACAGCTATCGATTACTGCAGTAACACATTCGCAAGTGACAATTGAAAAAAAAAACATTTCTCTTGGAACATGGAAAACCGTTTTTGGTAACAATTCATTTTTTGTAGTGACTTAAGGGAATATTTTCGGTGCATATTTAAAATCCTCTTAATGTTTTCGTTCCTGACGATTGTTTGGTATAATTACTCGTACACTCGAAATAAAATTATCAAGCGTTCGTTCTTGTTAATCTTCTAGTTTGTTAATTGACGAAATTGAATGTGATGGTTCTCGAATGTGATGAGTGTTGATGAGTGAATAATCTCTTCCCGCATCACCAGTCCGATCATTCCAGAGTCTAACATTTTGTGTGCTACGTTGGCGTACCACAAGCGGTGACACTGATAGTGAAAGAAAGAAGCCACTGTGGTAGGCTGGTAGCCACAATAACTTGTGCCCACCGTGCCGGAAGTGCGACGATAAGACACCCCCGATTCTGTAAATAGTTACACCAGTGCTCGCCAAATAATGGAGGAAGGAAGGAAGGAAGACGCGTTCGATTTTGCACAAGCTTCCTATACATTTGTGAAGAAAAATAAATCCTGCAGCATCAAGATTAATCCAGAAATTCATGCAAAGATCATTTATAAGTTTATGTATGTATAAATGCATCAAAACTTCGATAAATAAAAATATATCATCATGAAATCGATAGTTTTTTATTTTCATGGATTATCCAAAAAATGATGTCATATCAGATCGCTAAAGGTGATCCAAGAAAATGCTAATTTGTTGCGAACATTAATTAATAACCGATAATTAATAGGAATTTTAATCAATCATTTTTACAAAATTCAATGAATCATTTATGAAGTATTTAATTGGTAATTTATACGGAAGCAATTTTGCAATCACCCATTTTCCATTTGGAAATAATATGTATTATGAATAATATGTATTATCTGATGTACGTTTTATGCATATGTGGTATTTTATTCGTTCTTACAAAATAATGCAATCAAAGCCATAATTAATGATAAGTATAAGGAAAAACAACCTTCACGAGCATGATCGTCAAAATACTTGTCGAAATTACGAAATATTTTTTTCAACGGTCAGTTGCGATGTGATTATCACTAAAAATGACGTTTCATCATGTTTCTTCAGACCAAGCCCTATTGCGACAGACAACAACGCGATGATGACAAAAATAGTGTACCGAAAAGAACAGAGTCTTCATCTGTACATAATGAAATTTTTCGAAATTATTAATCGACGGCGATTCAGCAGAAGTCCATCTAACAAAAAAGTATGCGTTTTGCACGGTCGAGGGACGCGAACATAAACCCTAGGAAAAGAAATGGTTCGTCCGCGGACGTAAACGAACAAGTATGTTTCCTTGCGATTGATCGATGGTGCGAGTTTTTTTTATTCTCCGATTTTACGTGTATGCCAGAGAGCACGGAGAGTACGAGCTCGTGCTGGTGCTCGAATTGCGGATATTATGGAAGCACACGTATACTTTTGCACGAGGTATGAGTCAGCAGTCCTCTGTCGTGCAGTCGCACTTTGCAGCACGAACTCCACTACGCACATGCACGAGCACTTCCAGGCCAAGTCAATATTCCTTCCCATCATTTCTGTCTTTTCGAGAAAAAAATTATTTTCATGTTTTCTGATTCATTTTATATTCACTTTATTATATTGAGAAACTTATTATTTTATTTTTAATTTATTATTCCATTACCAATTTTCGAATATTCATTTGATCATTATTATTTTTTGAGGGATTTTAAAAACAAAGCGATATTCCTTAATTTACAATTCATTACTTGAGGTTCTCTATTTCTTTTATGGGGTTGTCATTTGCACTGTAGGAATTCAGGAAAATTATTTTTTTTTATCGTTGTCAAAAAGTTTTTTTATAATTAAGATTACGTATTTATTTATATTTTATAAATATCATTTATTTATATCGAATGGCCTATCAGTTTTTTATAGAATTAAGATTGGGCATTTTCAATGAATATAAGACAAACCGTGGAATAGTCTCCGTGTCCAGAATGAGGTACGAAAAATTATATTATCTGCAAAAAGTACGATCATTTGGACAATTTGAATGTTCGGATTTGAAATTTCTCTAAAATGGTGACGAATTGTTTCTGCAATTATTGATCAATTTGTTTGTACAAAATTGAGCACTCTGAGCTAATAAAGCCCGTCGTTTTATGGAGGCGTTCGACCAAAAATCACACTTTAGCTCGAAAGTATATTGATTATGGTTTCGTTGTCCATGTATTCATCGCAGGCCGTTAGAAAGGTAGATTTTGCGAAATTCGTTATATCCGGCATTGTAAAAAATTCATAATTACAATTTCACCGCGTAGTTGAAAAGCTACATTACAAAATGTATTATATTTAGTTTCCGGTGGAAAATGATCGTAATAACGGTGACAGAGTTGACAACTCGCGAGTAGTAATTCACAAAATTACAACCCATGAACAAATTATTATATTATTTAAAAATTCTCGCGTTCGCGTAGCTTTCGCAGAATGTTTTGTTACCATTCTAGCGATCGTATTAAATCCGGTAAAGTAATTTTAGATTATTTGAAGAAGTTCCCTGACACATTTCGTGAAGATTTTTTTCGGCCCGGTTCTGTGACAATACTCTTATTACGAATAGATCAAAGACTACTCTCGAATCGTTGATGATTTAATTTTTCAGTTTTTCCGTTAATTAATATGCAAAATATGAATCACCCTCCACGAATCAGGTTTATCAGGATCGACAATACGAATATTCAAAATCGAGCGGACATAAATCAGAACAGCCGTGAATAAAGTAATTTTATATTCTTTCTTTCCTCTAAAGAACTACAAAGTCATAAAATCCGATTTAATCGTTCGACCGAGAATATCTTAAAATGCTGATTGTAAACGAAGTGAATCGATAAATAGAAAATCCCCGTGACGTCAACAGGAAACACCAGAAAAACTTCCGGCCTACAAATACACTGGCAACGTCCGACAATTTTTGACAGTTGAACATTTCTTCAAAACCCCTTACCCCTCCCCAAAAATCATTGTGCGTAAATGCAAATTGATTTACGAGTATGTTCACGTTTCAGCACTGATTTATAGTGACCGCACATACAAGTTTGTGGCGTACATAAAAATCATGAAATTGCATAATGCATTAATGACCCCACTTTGAGCCTGGGCCTGAGACGGTGACTGGTGCGAACTTTGCATTACACAGGAGGAAGTCAAAATATATTATATACGTGTATGCGAAGGAGGAAGTGAGAGAGATCTTACGAGACGAGACTTTCAAGAATTGCATCTGCTTTTGCTCGTGCATGCTCGTGTAAAAGCAGACTTCATATATATATATATATATATA